>RYFJ01004429.1:0-48285 GCA_003991445.1 Oryza meyeriana var. granulata
AGAGAGATATCTACGTTCTTGGAGATCTTTGCAATGTGGCGGAATATCTTCCAGGGCACTCTCCTGTGCGTGTTAACTACCTTAATAAGTTTGTGATGTAAAAATGTTAATGCCCTTGTAATACAGATTCAAGATCAAAGAGAGGACATGCTTGATTTATGTCAATCTATACAATGGAATGATACCCGAAGCGGAGCGAAATCGGAATAAGAGCCGTAGAATTAGACCCGTGCCTTGTGGCCATGTCGTAAAATATACTAGTTGTTCTATTATGTGAAACAAAGGAAATTATTCTCTTTAGGAACCTGACCCTCCGTGTTGATCGGTCTTGTATACAGCATATTCTAATCACTGTATATTAGAAACTTATTCGTGTACAATAAGGATCATGTACCTCTGGGGTATAAATACGTCATGAGCACGGTGCCCTGTGTAAACATCTAAATTCTACAATCAGCATCAGATTAATAATTCGGCGCGCATACGCCACCCACCCTTGACAGGTTCTTGCCTCTCGAGCTCGGTTGCTATCGGTAAGTTCGACTCCAGCGAGAAGAGGTATTCATCATCGTCACCCCGGATACTATCGGCTAGGACTTCCCGTTAGGTCCTGATATTCTAGTCGGTTATGGAGTCGGTGTTTTACTGTACCACGATATTAACTTTATTGTTATCTATGGCTGCATCAGTTCAGTTTGATTCGGATAGGTTGATTAGGTATATCACATCCACGCGTTTTGCATTAGATGACTCGCCAACAGGGTGTAACTTATCGACAGTCTTCTGCTGCATCGGTTTAGGTTCCACCTACTAAGCTGCCCCGATAGTTATTCATGCTTAGGTCGATATTTTCTATGCAAGCGTCTTATCGGAATGTATAGCCGATAAGTTATTCGTTTTATATCACAATCGCATTAGATTTATCGGCTTGTCGAGGTCCTGTTATTGTTACCAGTCTGTGCTGCAACGGTTGGTCGATCTACTAGATTGATGATAATAACTTTACTCTAGTAAGCCGATGGGTTTTATGCGATGTTTTATCGGAGTGCTTAGCCGATAAGTTATCTCTTAAACACAGCGATTATATTGCTCGTTATGCATTTTTTTGCCTGCATTATTGTTACGATCGGTAAGGCCCAGCCGATTAGTTCACTATGCCGATTCGAGCACGAGCACAAATAGGTTCCGGGCACGGGCTCAGGTAAGTTCCCGGGCACGATCAGCAGCGAGGACCCGGGCGCGAGCATGATCGGCAGCGAGACCCGAACGCGAGCACGAGAAAGGGCTCGGGTACTGACGCGAGCAGCACCATCGCGGCGAAATCAGTAATTTTAATCATAATCGGCTGGAGTTTATTTAATCTACTTATTTATGCATCCTGCCTATTTGCTTTATAAGTTTACAGCGATTTCTGGGATCTCTTCAATGATCGGCTAGCTTAATATTTATTTATTATTATTAACATTTATTCGTGCCATCATCGGCTTCCAGTCGATGTATAAGTGCTACAGTTTATATCGGCCATCGACCGATGAGACGAGTCCAGATCGGCTTATAGCGATTGGCTCATGAATCTGACATTTCTTTCCTTGTCAATTGCAGGGTCAAATTGACTGGCACGCCTACGAACCTCAAGAATTTAGGACCTGCACTGGAGTGAAGCAAATCTCCCAGGCCTTCGCGTGTCACCAAGACGAGCGGCCCCCGCGGTTTTTCGGCGTCAACACGTTTTTGGCACGCCTGGTGGGACACGAAGTTTCAACACAAGTGTTAAACTTGGAATTTCATCATGGCCGGAAAAGACATCAAACCAGACAACAATGTGATTCCGGTCAATATAGAAGATTTGACAGACGAGCAAAGGCAGCTAGTCGAGTAGAATATGGCCAATTTTCAGAAGCTTTGCTTGGAGTCCTTCAGCATGACAAGGCAAGGGCCGATTCAGAAGACGCAGTTTCCAAAACCAGTTCTGGTTGGTGAATCGAGCCGCACACCACCTGAGAGTCCACCAATAAAGCCATTACAGGAGATGGTAAATGAAGCGGTGCATCACGCGCTCATTAATCAGTCCGGGATCTTGGTGAACACGCTTCATAATCTTATAAAGAAGACGGTGGATGGGTCAATTATTCAAGAACCTACTCGAGGTCCGGTTTACCTCCCACCAAAGATTGAGCCAAACCGAGGTGATTACAACATCAGTAGGGATGTACCGGAAAACCTGTTTACCCAGAACCGGGCTGGGGGGGCAACAGGATATTCCTGCTGGATATCATCGATCTGCTTATTATGGGGGATATCAGCAGAATTACCAGGTGGTTTTGTCGATTCAGGTAGTTATCAGAGGGATTACCCTAGACAGAATCGGCAGCCGACTCCACCTATACAGTATTAGCAGGACAACCCGAGGGAAGAAGATTTATCAACTAGGGTTGCGGAAATAGTGAGGGAGCAGTTTGGGATCAAGCCAAAGGAGCAGACCTTTATGTATCGGCGTCCATATTCCGAGTGGTTTGACAGAGTCCCATTGCCACACCGATATAGGGTCCAAGATTTCTCTAAGTTCTCAGGGCAAGACAGCACATCTACAGTAGAACGTGTCAGCCGATTTCTAGCACAATGCGGAGAGGCATCGACTGAGGAAGCTCTGAGAGTAAGGTTTTTCCCCTTATCGCTATCAGGATCGGCTTTTACATGGTTTTCTTCATTGCCACCGAATTCAGTTCGGGGATGGGCCAATCTAGAGAAACAGTTTCATAAATACTTCTTTGCTGGAATCCATGAGATGAGACTGACAGATTTAACATCGGTTAGACAGAGACCAGATGAAACAGTACCGGAGTATATTCAGAGGTTCCGGGACGTTAGAAACCGATGTTATAGCTTGAATCTGAGTGACGGACATCTGGCCGACTTAGCTTTCCAAGGTCTTTTAGCGCCAATCAAAGAGCGGTTTTCATCACAGGAGTTCGAGTCCTTGGCGCACTTGGTACAAAAGGTATCGGCTCATGAAAGCCGGTTTCAGGAGGCGAAAAAGGAAAAATACCAGAAAAGGGTTGCTCAGGTTCAGATTTATTCATCGGACTCAGACGATGAGGGATCCGATGCTGAAGTTGGATTGGCGGAGTGGGCTAGGAACAAAAAACCAGTATCATGCCATGGGTCAAGGATATCGTAAGGAAGAACGGTATGACTTTGACATCAATAAAGCCGATAAAATCTTCGACCTGCTATTACAGAGAAACAGATACAGCTACGCCAAATCACGTAATTCCATCAGCCGAAGAACTGAAGAAGAAGAAATATTGCAAGTGGCACAATGCTATATCGCATCATACCAACGAGTGCAAAGTTTTTCGGCAACAAATCCAAGTCGGCTGTCGAACAAGGAAGAATTAAGTTCGAAGACAAGAAGCCGATGAAGATCGATGGACATCCGTTCCTGTAAACATGGTTCACGTGGGATCGTCATTAAAGAACCAGACCGATGAAGGAAGGCATCAAGGGTATAGATCTCGGGTTACTTCATCGGACATGATAAAGAAATAAGCGAAGCGCGAGGAACAGCGGATTGAGTCGGACAGGGAAAAATTTAATCTGCCTTGGACTTGTCCGTTCTTCCGATTCTGTTGGGATCAAGGGATGAGGTTGCCGTCAATTGAAGATTGCCCTGAATGTAATAATCTGCAGCCTCGGCAGGATTAGCAGGAGAGGTTTTCTCGGGATCGGCCGCTTGGAAAGAGGACATCGGTTCATAGCCGATTAGGGCCGATCCATGAAGAGTTCTTTGAGGAGGATGAAGAAGAAATACATGAAAGACAAGTCTAGAATCCTCAATGGTGCCCTAGTGGGATATTCACGAAGAATCAGAAGAGAAGGGCACAACGGCTACGACACCGAGAGCAGCAAGAAGAACAGAAGCAAGATCAGGAAGAGTCCGATCATCGTCACAAGAGAACCAAACAAGTATGGCGCGTAAAGAAAAAGGACGATGAGGCGATCAATCGCTCCAGTAGATATGGTGTTCTTTTTGCCTCGAGAGTATAAAGCACTTTCATCAGATGAAGAAGGCAATGAGGAGGTTTTTGCTCAACTAACGTTGCAACCTGATCGAGCTATATTTGATAAACCTGAAGAGTCAGAGCATCGGCACCTAAAGCCATTATATATCAAGGGCTATGTAAATGGGAAGCCGATGACAAAGATGCTGGTTGATGGGGGAGCAGCAGTTAATCTCATGCCTCTTGCTACGTTTCGGAAATTGGGAAAGGCTGCCGAAGATCTGATAAAGACAAATATGGTGTTAAAAGATTTCGGTGGGAACTCATCAGAGGCGAAAGGCGTATTCAACGTGGAGTTGACTGTGGGAAATAAGACATTGCCTACCACGTTTTTCGTCATTGACGGAAAGGGATCGTATAGCTTACTTCTCGGCAGGGACTGGATTCACGCGAACTGTTGCGTGCCCTCGACAATGCATCAATGTTTGATACAATGGCAAGGAGATCAGGTCGAGGTAGTTCTAGCAGATCGATCAACCAACATTGCAATGACCGATTTGCCAGTCTGGGAAGCCGATGGTGTTGATTGCCTATCCGGGAAAATATGGGAAGGAGACTATCTCAAGGTCACCAGTCAAGGAATACAGCCGATTCAGCAAGTCGGCTCTGAATTGTTGCTCTGATGGGCTCTATTGAAGACTTAGAGGGGAAGCTGGGGCAAGGATTCACGTCGGCCGATGACTTAGAGGAGATTGACATAGGACCAGGAGATAAGCCGAGGCGACGTATATAAGCAAAAAATTATGTCCTGAACTTCGGGAAGAATTGATAACACTGCTGAAGGAGTATCGGGAATGTTTCGCTTGGGAGTACCATGAGATGCCAGGATTAAGCCGATCGATTGTTGAACATCGGCTGCCCATTAAACCAGGATATCGGCCGTTCAAACAGGCTCCAAGGAGATTCAAGGCAGAGCTGTATGAGCCAATCAAAGCGGAAATCACAAGGTTGTATGATGCCAAATTTATAAGGCCATGCCGATATGCTGAGTGGGTTTCTAATATCGTCCCGGTGGAGAAGAAAAATGGAAAATTGAGGATATGTATTGATTTCCGGGATCTGAACAAAGCTACCCCCAAGGATGAATACCCGATGCCGATAGCGGATTTATTGGTGGACGCAGCATCAGGCCACAAAATTATCAGCTTCATGGACGGCAATGCAGGATACAATCAGATTTTTATGGCTGAGGAAGATATACATAAGACCGCGTTTCGGTGTCCTGGAGCTATCGGCTTGTATGAGTGGGTAGTAATGACTTTTGGATTAAAAAGTGCCGGTGCGACTTATCAGAGAGCGATGAACTATATATTTCATGATCTCATCGGCTTGCTGGTAGAGATTTACATTGATGATGTGGTGGTCAAGTCTAAAAGTGAGGAGAACCATATAGCTGATTTGCGAAAAGTGCTGGAGAGGGCCAAGAAATACGGACTAAGGATGAATCCCAATAAGTGCGCTTTTGGTGTATCGGCTAGGCAGTTTTTGGGTTTTATGGTTCATGAACGAGGGATTGAAGTCAGTCAACGAAGCATCAGAGCCATCAGGACCACGGAACCACCAAGCAGTAAGACAGAGTTGCAGTCATTGATCGGCAAGGTTAATTTTGTGAGGAGATTTATATCAAATTTGTCAGGGAGAATTGAGTCTTTTACTCCGTTATTGAAATTGAAAGCCGATCAAGAGTTTGTGTGGGGGGCAACGCAGCAGAAGGCATTTGATGAGATCAAGAATTATCTGAGTTCCCCACCTATTTTAATTCCGCCGCAGAGAGGAGTGCCGTTCAGGTTGTATTTATCAACCGATGAGAAATCCATCGGGTCTGTTTTAATACAAGAATTTGAGGGAAAAGAGCGAGTTGTGTTTTATCTGAGCAGAAGGCTTTGGATGCTGAAACGAGATATCCTGCGGTGGAGAAATTATGCTGTGTTTATATTTCTCATGTACAAAGTTGAGGCATTATATCCTATCGGCTGAGTGTACAGTAGTTTGCAAGGCCGATGTGGTTAAATATATGTTATCGGCTCCAGTCTTGAGAGGACGAGTTGGTAAATGGATTTTTGCTTTGACAGAGTTCGACTTGAGATATGAATCGGCTAAGGCAATCAAAGGACAGGCAGTGGCCGATTTCATTGTACAACACAGAGGGGCTCACGTGGATTGTGTGGAACCGATCCCATGGACTTTGTTTTTTGATGGATCGGTTTGCAAACATGGATCTGGTATCGGCTTGGTTATTATATCGCCTCGGGGGGCAAGTTTTGACTTTGCATTCACAATTAAACCTTATCGGACTAACAATCAAGCGGAATACGAGGCGGTATTAAAAGGATTACAACTTTTAAAGGAGATCGGAGCCGATATTATAGAGATTGTTGGCGATTCTTTGTTGGTGATCAAGCAGTTGTCTGGGGAATATGAGTGCAGGGATGATGTTTTGAGATCGTATTATGAGGAATGTACAGATTTGTTAAAGGATTTCAAGATGGTGTCAATAAATCATATTCCTAGGGAGCAGAACTTGGAGGCCAATGATCTTGCACAGGCTGCTTCTGGTTATCGACTGAATAGGCAAGTTGAGGTTGAGATAGCCGATAACGATGTACAAGACGAGGCCGATGACTGGAGACAGGAAATAGTTGATTATTTGCAAAATCCGTCGCAATCGGTTTCCAGGAAAATTAGGTATAAAGCTACTAAGTATGTGTTGCTTGATGGGGAACTGTATTATCGGACTTTTGAGGGAGTTCTGCTTAGGTGCCTGAATCTAGAAGAAGCCAAAGTGGTTATGTGCGAGGTGCATGAGGGCGTCTGTGGGACTCATCAATCGGCTCATAAGATGAAGTGGTTGCTGAGAAGAGTAGGATATTTTTGGCCGACAATGTTGGAAGATTGCTTCAAGTACTATAAAGGATGTCAAGATTGTCAGAAGTTTGGAAATGTGCAACGAGCACCAGCATCGGCTATGAATCCTATCATCAAACCGTGGCCGTTCAGAGGATGGGGAATTGATATGATCGGCCAGGTTTTTCCTCCATCAAGTAAGGGGCACAAGTTCATATTGGCTGCAACAGATTATTTTACCAAGTGGGTAGAGGCTATTCCTTTGAAGAAGGTTACGTCCAAGGAAGCGATCGAGTTTGTAAAGGAGCATATAATTTATCGGTTTGGAATTCCTCAGACGATAACTACTGATCAGGGATCTGTTTTCGTGTCCGATGAGTTTCAACAGTTTGCTGCCAGTATGGGGATCAAGTTATTAAATTCATCGCCTTATTATGCTCAGGCTAATGGACAGGCAGAAGCCTCTAATAAGAGTTTGATCAAATTGATTAAGCGGAAGATTGATGAGCAGCCGCGGCGATGGCATACTACCTTAGCCGATTCGTTATGGGCCTATCGGATGGCATGTCATGGATCTACTCGGGTGCCACCGTATCAATTAGTATATGGACATGAGGCAGTTTTACCTTGGGAAACTAACATCGGCTCTAGGAGAATTTCTTTGCAGAATCAGTTGACAGCCGATGATTATTATAATTTGATGACAGATGAACTTGAAGATTTGGCTCAGAATCGGTTAAGGGCACTAGAAAGGATTAAGGAAAATAAAGCTAGAGCGGCTAGACATTATAATAAAAGGGTGATGAGTAAATCGTTTGCTGAAGGAGATCTTGTGTGGAAGTTGATTCTGCCGATCGGGTCCAGAGATAGCAGATTCGGGAAATGGTCGCCTAATTGGGAAGGGCCCTATCGGATTAATCGCTGCGTGCCTGGTAATGCATACATATTAGAGGATCTCGAGGGGATGGAATTCGCTAAAGCGCTTAATGGGAAATATCTCAAGAAATATTATCCTAGCGTTTGGATCAACTCTTAAATCGGTTAGGTGCAGCCGATTTAAAATAGTTTAGGACAAAAGCCGATACTGTTACATCGCCTAAAGATAGCCGATATCGATTGATATCGCCTTTAGATCAAACGAATAAAAATATTATCAAGATTGAAAGGAATGGACAATAGAGCTGATCAGATTATATGATAGCACAAGGTTAATCGGCATGTTCCAGGGAACCATCAGTTATAAATGTTTAAAGATTTACAAGAATTTTTGGATCGTTTCAATCGCGCGCAGGCGGATCTGGTCGATCTCGTTGATAGCCCGGATGTCATCTTCATCGGAACCCGGGATAGTCTTCAAAGTCTTGCGCCGATGAATGACTTGACGCACCGTTGCTGCCACCTTAGCCTCTTGGTCTTGGATAGCTTGCGGTAGGCCGATGAGCTGGGATTCTGTTGCTGCGAGATCCTTGCGAACTTTTTTGAGTTCTACCAGCAAATCGGCCTCCTTTCTCCTTAGTTGATCCACCTTGGATTGAAGCTCTTGGGGGGCAGCTGCTATATCATCGAGTTTTTTCTTCTCTATTTGGGCTGACAGCCGATCGGCTTGGATACCTTCGGTTATTTTCTTTTGGTCAGCACGATCGGCTATGCGCTGTCTAAGCTTGATAAGTTTAAATCTGTGAGACTCCAGGTATGCTGCGGGAGTTAGTGCGTCGATGAGTTCTTCGGGCAAATAATGTTCAATATCCGCAAGTCTTGCCCGAATCGACCCACAATCTTTCACTAGCGCGTCGATTGGATTTTCTAGCCGACTGGTGATGCTCGTTAAGAACTCGCGCACATCGGCTGGAAAGGACGGTTTGGTCGCTGCGCTGGTGGCTGTAGATTCTTCTACCTCTAAGTACTTGCCGATGTCAAAGGAGAACAAATCGGCTAAGGACTGCAAAATTGACATCGGTGAAAGAATCAGTGAGGAGTTCAAAAAAACAAGGTATGGATAGAGATTACCTGAGGTAAGGCATCGACAGCTTGGATGACATCGGCTTCAGGGAGTTGAGTAGGTTGTTCTTCGGAGGGGCCGATGTCAGCCGATGGAATAGGAACAGTCTCATTGACGGCTGGGGGACTTGGTGCTGAGAGTGGGGCAGTTGGAGAAGCCATCGGCTCAGTGCTTGGAGGGATATCGGAGGAGCGTTGAGGTTCTGGAGCCGATGACTTGAGCTGAAAAGGAAACTAGTAAGATGAATGAGCAAGAGGGGGATAATGTCAAGACTTGATGCATACCTGAGGGGACGAGGGAGCCGATGTTGTCTGGGGAGAAGATGGCGTTGTGGCAATGGCATCGGCACCAGTTTTCTGCTTCTTCAGGGAGGGGCGATGCGCTAGTTTCTTCCGTTTTTGTCCTATCGGCCGAGGCGCCTTGAGGAGAGCCGATGGAGGTGGAGCATCGCGCCCCAAGTTTGGAGTGGCCGATGGAGGTTGATATAGAATCAGCCGACCACTGTTGCTTGTTGTTGGGGGCTCGACGTTGGCAGCCTGCAAATTAAAGATGAGAAATGATCGAAGGTGGTGATTAAGGTTTGCGGGTGTTACCTCTTCATCGGATTCGATATAGTCGGCGTCAAGGCGGGAACAGTAGCAGGTGGCCGCTAAGCTGAATAGATGTCTTTTCCATTCTGACCACCATCGGACAAAAAGCTTGGTGTTGGCGGTGCAGACATACACCTCGGTGGCGGCGCCTAGAAGAAGGGGTTTTGTTAAGATCTGCATCCGATCGTACTCTAAGGCGCTGCTGACGTTGCCCCGGGCTTGAAGTTTGTCGATGAAGAATAGGCCGATCGGAAGCTGACCAAGGCCAAATTGACGGGAGCTGACCGACGGGTGGTAAAACTCATATGACGGTTGCGATCGGCCCAGAGAGAAGCCAGTTGGTAGCAGATGAGGGGTGATGGCTGATAGGAATATGGCCTTGGACTCTTCATTGCCCAAGGTGTTAAGTGGGTCAAAATTGGAAGGCATCTCGAATGACGATGCATCATTATATGCAAACCAGAGAGTGGCTTCCCTGGTGAAACCATAATAAAACCCCTTGAACCACTGACTAAGTCCAGCGGGGGTTATCTTGCCGCCAGAAAGAGCCGATGCAGCTTCGCCCATGGAAACGCATCGGCGGTAAGTGGGATCCTGGTCTTCTGTGTAATCGGTTGGAAAGGATTGGTTGAGAAGAGAAGTCCCAAAGAAGGCCTTGGAGGTGTAGACATTGAGCCAGAGTTGCACAAACCACCAAGGACCCCCGATATGGCCGATGGGCTGGCCGGCCGATAGCTTGTTTGCTACTTGGTGAAGCAGCTGATAGGTAGCGCCAAGGAGAAATTGCCCCAAGGGGATCTGTTTTCGATCAACTAAGCACTCTGCCAAACATTGCATGTTGATCGTTGGACCAAGGGTTGCGCCACCAAAAACAAACCGTTCCAGCCATAAGTTCAGAAAAGCGACATGTTCCCGGTCATCGACTGATCCAGTTCCCTTGTTGTGAATAGATATATACCTGGACCAGCCGCCGATGTTTTTTGCTTGGAGCCGATGAGCAGGTTTGAATCGAAGCTTGAAGGGGTTGATGTAGCTCGTCGTGTCCAGGCAGGTGAGCATAGTCACGTCCAGCAAAGTGGGGGTCATCGGCCCGTGCCCGAACAGGAAGGCATTGAGGGCATCAGACCAGAAGTAAGAGGCCGATGCGAGCAGAGGTTCATTCCTTTCCATATCGGCCGGAGAGAGATTGATGCAATGGCCGATATGTGATTCTTCCCAGAGAGTTCTCTTCGCAGCTGATACTCTGATATACCAATCTCTCCACCCAGGTAGCATGCTCGGCCATGGCCTGAAACTATTGGTCCAATCGCTGACTAGCATAGCCGAGTTCTTGAAGGGGATGCATTGGGTCTCGGCGCCTATGAAATCTGTGGGATCTTCGCTACCCATGGGGCCGTGGTAGAAGAAGTTCGGGTAATCGGCGGCCGGGATCAAGATCTGGTCTCTAAGATGCTACAGTAAACAAGAACACGACGCGAAACAGATGAAGAGCATGGCAGATTGAGTGCATTTAGGCTACAAAAATCGGGAAAAATAATCGAGCAGGAAGATTACCTCAGGGACTGCGGATGCTGATGCCATCGCGAGAGAGGAAGAAGATGCAGGAATCAACGGCCGGAGAGAAGGGCTGCGACGGTTCGTCTGGGTTCGCTGGAGCTTATCGAAGTCTTGGGAGGTGAAGCGGCGGTGCTCTGGTGATGTGAAAGTGTAAAAAAGGGGCTAGGAAGACGAAGCGTTTTATAGAGATATGATGACCGAGCGGGAATCGAGGCCGTTGGTACTGTTTCAAACAATTATGGTAAGTGGGCTACCCTGGGCCGCCTCGGTATGGGAGAAATTTAGAGGCCCAAAACGAAAGAATTTCGAAGTCCTATAGAAGAACTCCGAAATTGGGGGGCATGTGTTAACGCCAAAATTTGGTAAGGCCCTGTATCAGATTCGGTCAAGAGGACAGCTGCAGTCAACTAACGGAAATTGATCCAGAAGCGGGCCGAATCAGGGAAGGAGCCGTGAAGACCGCACGTGGCAGTTAATTACTATGTTTATTAGGCAAGGATTTATCTCTTTAGGAAACCTGACCCCGTGTTTAGTCGGGTCTTGTTAACATTTCTTCTGTAATTAGGAAACCTTATATCGTGTCCAATAAGGACTCATGTTAACTCGGGGTATAAATACGTATGCCCGGGTGCTGTGTAAATCTATCTACAATCAGATCAATAAAATTCGGCGCATCGCCACCCCTTCGACGGGTTCTTGCTTCTCGAGCCGGGCTGCATCGGTTAAGTTCGACCTCCAGCGAGAGGGTAAGTCTCGTCACCCCGGCTACCTATCGGCTAGGACTTCCTCGGTTAGGTCCGATATTCTAGTCGGTTTATGGTAGTCGGCTTACCACGATATACTTATTTTATCTATGGCTGCATCAGTTCAGTTTGATCTCATAGGTTGATTAGGTATATCACATCACGCGTGCATAGATTGTATCGGCCAACTGGGTGTAACTTATCGACAGTTTGTGCTGCATCGGTTAGGTCCGACCTACTAAGCTGCCCCGATAAGTTATTCCTGCTAGGTCGATATTTTCTATGCAAGCGTCTTATCGGAATGTATAGCCGATAAGTTATCTCGTTTTATATCACAATCGCATTAGATTTATCGGCTTGTCGAGGTCCTGTTATTGTTACCAGTCTGTGCTGCAACGGTTGGGTCCGATCTACTAGATTGATGATAATAACTTTACTCTTAGTAAGCCGATGGGTTTTATGCGATGTTTTATCGGAGTGCTTAGCCGATAAGTTATCTCTTAAACACAGCCGATTATATTGCTCGTTATGCATTTTTTTTCCTGCATTATTGTTACGATCGGCTAAGGCCCAGCCGATTAGTTCACTATGCCGATTCGAGCACGAGCACAAATAGGTTCCCGGGCACGGGCTCAGGTAAGTTCCCGGGCACGATCAGCAGGCGAGGACCCGGGCGCGAGCATGATCGGCAGGCGAGGACCCGAACGCGAGCATGAGAAAGGGCTCGGGTACTGACGCGAGCAGCACCATCGCGGCGAAATCAGTAATTTTAATCATAATCGGCTGGAGTTTATTTAATCTACTTATTTATGCATCCTGCCTATTTGCTTTATAAGTTTACAGCCGATTTCTGGGCATCTCTTCAATGATCGGCTAGCTTAATATTTATTTATTATTATTAACATTTATTCGTGCCATCATCGGCTTCCAGTCGATGTATAAGTGCTACAGTTTATATCGGCCATCGGCCGATGAGACGAGTCCAGATCGGCTTACAGCCGATTGGCTCATGAATCTGACATTTCTTTCCTTGTCAATTGCAGGGTCAAATTGACTGGCACGCCTACGAACCTCAAGAATTTAGGACCTGCACTGGAGTGAAGCAAATCTCCCAGGCCTTCGCGTGTCACCAAGACGCCGAGCGGCCCCGGCGGTTTTTCGGCGTCAACACCGCGCCCTGGGACCGAAGCGGACCTCCACGCCCTACGTCAGAGTAGGGGCGAGGCGCTGAGGCACTTTCTGCAGCGCTTCAGCCAGGTGCGCAACACCATCCCTCACATCGCCCCTCACGCGGTTATCCACGCGTTTCGCTCGGGCGTGCGCGACCAGCGCATGCTCGAGAAGTTGGGCACCCGCGACGTCCAAACTACGGCCGAACTGTTCAGTCTTGCCGACCTCTGCGCCCGCAAGGAGGAGGCCCGGGCGTGGAACAAGCCGCGCCCTGAGGCCCCCGGCCAAGGCCCTGGAGAAGACGGCGAGTCCTCACGTTCCGCATCCCGCCGGAACAGGGGGAAGCGCCAAAAGGGCGCGGAGGCCGCCGAGAACTTCATCTTGGCGGCCACGGGTGATCCCCGGGGTGACGCCGCCCGCCGAGACGACAACGGCGCCAAGCGGCAGAAGGCCCCGCACGCACGCACGCCACCACCACCGGCTGTGGGCCGGAAGTGGTGTTCCGTCCACGAGACGGACCGCCACGACCTCACGGAGTGTCGCGCCGTCCAGAACTTGGCCGAGCGCACCAAGAAGTTCCAGCAGGAGCGGCAGCAAGCCAAGCCCGCTCCCGATTCGGAGCAGCCTCTCGAGTTCCAAGAACCCGAGAATGTCCTCGCCACCCTCGACGGCGGGGCACACGCTCACTCCTCGCGCCGTGGCTTCAAGGCCATGAAGCGCGAGCTATTAGCCGTGACCCCGGGGCCAGCGGCGTCCCGGAGGCTGAAGTGGTCGGACACTCCGATCACCTTCGGCCCCACAGACCATCCGGCCTGGGTACCTGGGGAGGGGCAGCTCGCCCTGGCGGTCTCCCCCACTATATGCAACATCAAGGTGGGCCGCGTCCTCGTCGACGGGGGCGCCGCCCTCAACATCCTTTCCCCCGAGGTCTTCGAGAAGATCAAGGCCCCGGGGACGAATCTTGCGCCCTCGTTGCCCATTGTTGGGATTACAAAGGGCCTCACTTGGCCTCTCGGCCAGGTCTCGTTGCCCGTTACCTTTGGTGACCGTGGCAACTTCCGCACCGAGCGCATCGTCTTTGACGTCGCCGAGTGCAACCTCCCGTACAACGCGGTCCTCGGGCGCCCCGCGTTGGTGAAGTTCATGGCGGTTACGCACTACGCGTACCTAACCATGAAGCTTCCCGGTCCCTCGGGCCCGATTACAGTCCTCGGGGACGTGAAGGCGGCCCTCTTGTGCGCCGAGCAGCGCGCGGCCGACATCGCCCCAGCCGCTCCCGACACCGCGGACGGCGTGGGGTCCTCGCTGCTCCGTGCCCCCAAGCTGCGCATCGTCGCCACCGACGCGGAGCTGGTCAAGGAGGTCGCCCTCGGCGATGACCCGTCACGGACCGTCAAGATTGGCGGTTCGCTTGCCGGCAAATAGGAAAGCGCGCTCGTCGCCTTCCTCCGGGCAAACTCCGACGTCTTCGCTTGGCAACCGTCGGACATGCCCGGGGTCCCTAGGGAGGTGATTGAGCACCGCTTGGCCGTCCGCCCGGGCTCGCGCCCCGTTCGGCAGAAGGTACGACGACAGGCCCCGAAGCGCCAAGCCTTCGTCCGCGAGGAGATCGACAAACTTCTCGCTGCCGGCTTCATCCGCGAAGTCGTCCACTCGGAGTGGCTGGCCAACCCAGTCGTCGTCCCTAAATCCAACGGAAAGCTGCGAATGTGCATAGACTACACCGACCTCAACAAGGCTTGCCCCAAAGATCCATTCCCTCTGCCGCGCATAGACCAGATAGTCGACTCCACCGCCGGGTGCGACCTCTTGTGTTTTCTTGACGCTTATGCAGGTTACCATCAGATCCGCATGGCAGAGGAGGATGAGGAAAAACCTCTTTCATTACCCCCCAGGGGGCCTTTTGTTATATGCGCATGCCTTTTGGATTGAAAAATGCTTGTTCAACATTCCAGCGTGCTGTCCGTGTAACATTCGAATCGCAGCTAGGTCGCAATATGGAGGCCTACGTCGACGATTTGGTCCTGAAGTCGCGCGACCGCGCCACTCTGCTCCATGACTTGGCCGAGACGTTCAGCAACCTTCGTTGCACGAGGATGAAGCTGAACCCGGACAAGTGCGTCTTCGGGGTCCGGCCGGCAAGCTCCTCGGGTTCCTCGTGTCGAGCCGCGGCATTGAGGCGAACCCGGAGAAGATAGCGGCAATCGACCGCATGCGCCCCCCGACGAAGTTCCGGGAGGCCCAGAAGCTGACCGGATGCGTGGCCGCGCTAGGTCGCTTCATCTCCAGGCTCGGGGAGCGCGCCCTCCCCCTGTTCAAACTTCTCAAGAAAACCGGGCAGTTCACCTGGACCGGCGAGGCCGAACAAGCCTTGACGAGCTCAAGAGGTACCTGACTACGCCCCCTGTCCTCGTGGCGCCGGCACCAGAGGAGCCCTTGTTGCTCTACATCGCGGCAACCCCGCAGGTGGTGAGCGCGGCGCTCGTCGTCGAGCGCCCCTTACCAGACGGGGCGCGAGTACCCGGACCGCATCGCCTTGGCAAGAGCAGGTCTGGGGAAGTCGCCCCGATACATCCCACATCCAAGCCCAGGCCGCCGGATCCCGGCACATATCAAACTACATTTCAGTCCGGGGCCCCCAGGTCCCAGGCACATATTCGAGCCGGGGCACAGGTTCCTGGGACCATGTCCGGAATCCGCTCCTCGAGCCCGACACCGCGGAGCCCGAACCAGAGCAGCCTCGCCAAGGCGAGTGCGGGCCTAGGAACGTGGCGCCCGGAATAACCTCAACATTATCACAACCAGATGGGGCGCAAGTACCCGGACAGCATCGCCTTGGCGAGAGCAGGTCTGGGGAAGTCGTCCCGACACATCCCATATCCATGCCCGGGCCCCCGGATCCCGGCACATACCACACCGCATTCCAGCCGGGGCCCCCGGGCCCCGGGTCTACATGTCCTCCCGGCCACGAGAGCTCGCTCCCTTCTGGGGGAGTTGAGCCCGGGCCACCGGCCCCCGTCGGGCTGAGATCGGGGAACACGCAGCAGAGGCCGGTGTACTTTGTCAGCGAGGTACTCCGCGACGCCAAATCACGCTATCCCCAGGCGCAGAAGATGCTCTACACGGTTCTCATTGCGTCCAGGAAGCTTCGCCACTACTTCCAGGCGCACAAGGTATCGGTGGTCACCTCCTTCCCCCTCGGGCAGATACTGCATAACCGGGAGGGGACGGGTCACGTTGCCAAGTGGGCGGTCGAGCTCGCCGAGTTCGACCTCCATTTTCAGGCGCGCCATGCCATTAAAAGCCAAGTCCTGGCGGATTTTCTAGGAGAATGGACGCCGGGGCCCAAGCCGGATCCTGTGCTTGACGCCGGACCCCGGCCCCCGAGCTGGCTCCCGATCTACGCCTTTGCTGGACGATGAACTTTGACGGCTCCTGCGCCAGGCGGGCCTCTCTCCCTAGCGCCGGAGCCGGGGTCGTCCTCGTGTCACCCACCGGGGATGAGTTCCGCTTCGTCGTCCACCTCAACTTCGGAGCCACCAACAACATGGCCGAATACGAGGGCCTTCTCGCCGGCCTCCGGGCCGCGATCGCCCTCGGGGTGCGACGGTTGTGCGCCCAAGGCACTCCGAGCTCGTCATCAACCAGGTGTCCAGGGAGTACCAGACTCTGGACCCCCAACTAGCCGCGTATGTGGACGAAGTGCGGAGGCTCGAGCGCCGCTTCGACGACCTCAGGCTGCGCTACGTCCCTCGCAGTCGCAACCTCGCCGCCGATGAACTCTCAAGGCTGGCTTCCTCGCGGGCGCCGGTTCCCTTGGGGGTGTTCCAGGAAGCCCTCGAAGCCCCCTCGGCGCGCTCACCCCGGACCTTGGGGACCGCCCCCGAGCCCGGGTCCAGCCAGATACACGCTCCCTGCCTCAGGATTCGCTCCTCGTGGCCGCGTCCAGCGCGCCTTCCTGGATGCAGGAAATCCGGGCCTATCTACTCCGAGCGCATTTCCCCGAAGATGATGCGGAAGCAGAAAGGATCG
Organism: Oryza meyeriana var. granulata; assembly: GCA_003991445.1. NCBI lineage: Eukaryota > Viridiplantae > Streptophyta > Magnoliopsida > Poales > Poaceae > Oryza > Oryza meyeriana. The sequence goes on from RYFJ01004429.1 coordinate 16,997, forward strand.
CTCGCTTGTCCAAGCGCTACGTCATGGTAGAAGGGGACCTCTACCGGCGTGGCGCCAACGGCGTCCTGCTCAAGTGCATCCCGCGTGACTCCGGCGTCGAGATCCTCGTCGACATCCACGAAGGGGAATGTGGCAGTCACGCCGCATTTCGATCCCTGGTCGGTAAGGCTTTCCGGCAAGGATTTTATTGGCCTACAGCTTTGCAGGACGCGTTCGACCTCGTCCAGCGCTGCCGCGCGTGCCAGTTTCACGCCAAACAGAGCCACCAGCCGGCACAAGCACTCCAGGTGATCCCCCTGTCTTGGCCCTTCGCGGTCTGGGGGCTCGATATCCTCGGCCCCTTCCCTGGGCAGTCGGAGGTTATCGGCATCTGTATGTCGCCATCGACAAGTTCACGAAGTGGCCGGAGGCGTTCCCCGTAATCGACATCGACAAGCATTCAGCGCTCAAGTTCATCCGGGGAATCACCAGCCGCTTCGGAATCCCCAACCGCATTATCACCGACAACGGCACGCAGTTTACTAGCGAGCTCTTCGGCGAATACTGCTCCGATGTCGACATCAAGCTCTGCTTCGCCTCCCCTGCCCACCCTGCCAGCAATGGGCAGGCCGAGCGAGCGAACGCCGAGATCCTGCGCGGCCTAAAGACAAGGTCCTACAACGACCTCAAGAAACACGGCGTCAAGTGGATCGACGAGCTCCCAGCGGTCTTGTGGGCGAATCGTACCACACCAAGCCGGGCGACCGGGGAGACCCCGTTCTTCCTGGTGTACGGGGCCGAGGCCGTTCTGCCGTCAGAGCTCACCTTCGGCTCCCCCCGGGTGCAGCGCTACAGCGACGACGTCGACCATGACAACATGCAGCTCGACAACCTCGACTTCCTCGAGGAACGGAGACGGCGCGCCTCGCTCCGAGTCGCCCGTTACCAGCAGAGCCTTAAGCGTTATCACCAGCGTAAGGTCCGGGCCCGATCACTCCAGGTCGGGGACCTAGTCCTCCGCCGTGTCCTCACACGTGCCGGAAAGAATAAACTTTCCCCATGTGGGAAGGCCCCTTCCTGGTGATCGGTGTCTCCCGGCCGGGCTCGGTAAGACTGGGCCAGGAAGATGGGACCCCACTTCCCAATCCCTGGAACATCGAGCACCTTCGCAAGTTTTATCCGTAAACATATCCTGTAAGTCGCGGGGAGCTCGGGCCAGCGTCGGTTTCCTCCAAAACTCAACGCTGGCCGGGGGCCCCCATATGTATACACTTTACATAAGCAGCATTTTTAATATCCTTCCAGGCCCCGTCCTTTTCGTCTTTTTCCGTGTGTTGCGTTCGTGGCAGTCTCACCCCGTGGAGGCATAATCGGGCCGCGCCGTGCAGCGGCCGGATTTTGCGCATTATCATCAGTCCCCTACCAACGAGCTACCGTATCCCCTCCTGCTAAACCCTGGACGCTGTCCAAGCCCCGGCTTGCGGTGCCCCGCCTGGTTGGCTTGGGGCTCGGTTTTTTCCGGAGGTAGGGGGTGAAATGCTTATGCGTGATCTTTTCCACCGCACGGTCGCGACCACGAGGACGCCTTCGGGAGGTGGTCGATGCCACGATTCGTAGCATGGAGTGGACGAGGGAACGAGCCAAATACTCTCACAATTCATCGTGTGCAGATTAGACCAATTCCCGGCAGGATCAGGCAGCCTCCCGCGAGGGGGGAACGGAGTTCGGACCGTCCCCTTGGGAATCGGACAGTCCGATTGCCTACGGTCGGATCGACCTAACCGTCGCCATAAATCGGACCGTCCGCTTGGGAACCAGACCATCCGTTTGCCTACGCTCGGACCGTCCCCTCAACAATCGGACAGTCCGGACTGCCCCGATCGAGACTTAACCGCCCCAGGGACCGAATTCCCGGGCGAGAAGGCTGCGCCGGGCCCCAGAGGGGGGGGCTTAAGCGCTGCGAGCGATCACGGCTGACGGCGCTCGGATTCGGACGACACCCGGAGCTCGGCGTTCCGGGCCCGGAATACCAAAACGAACAACAACAAATATTGAGCCTTCAGGGCACGAAGGCCCGAACAACACAATAAGCAAAGGTACGAAAATATAAACATGATTATATACGTATACAAATATCTCTCTTTGTACAAGACAGGCAAAATCGGAGCGCAAGCACGAGCGAGGCCCGGAGATGTCGTCGCACGGGGGGAGGTCACCGGTGTACTTCAGACCGGACCCGGGCGGCGTCAGAAGGGGGCGCTCGGGGGCGTGGAGGGCCCCGGGCCCCGAAGGCGGCCGCGGATGGTGTCAGAAGGAAATCGACGCCTCCCTCGGACTTCTCGTCAGGCATCGGCTCCACAAGGTGCTCGCCGCGGTCGAGGAACCCTGCTGCGGGCAGCGGCTCGGCCACAGCTTCCTCGCGCGCGGCGACCTCACACCCCCGAGACGTGAGCCCGGCCTCTTGGACCCGGACGCGTTCCTCCCGGGAGAACGTTTCCTTTTTTCCGCGCCTCCATCTCGGACCAGGCGCGGGAGGCCTCGTCGGCGGCAGATCCGGTGGCGGCCTCCGATCGGACGACGCGCCTCTCTGCTGCCGCGATCTCCGGCTAACGGATGGTCCGATCCCTCGGTGGACGGTCCGAGCGCAGGGGTTCGGACTGTCCGATCCTTAGGCGGATGGTCCGAATCCGGTCCCGGGCACATATCGGTTCCCGGACAGCACCGCCTTCGCGAGAGTGGTCCGGGGAAGTCATTGCGATTCATTCCATCTTCCGGCTCAGGCCCCCGATTTCCGGGCACATATTCGCCGCGTTCATCCCGGGGCCTCCGAGTCCCGGGCCCACATCTGACCCAGGCCAACAAGTCCGGAGTGCGCAGCAAGTCACCAAGCTCCATCACCTCGCGGCAAACCAGGTGGGCTCCACGTCCCCCTCGTTTCTTCAAGACATGGCCCTGTTCCTGCCGCGGCGGATCACGGCCGAGCAACAGAGCCAGGGGCCACTGTCGGCGAAACGGGACTGGGGGTCCCACGGATCCCGGGGTCTCATGGGTCTTCTACCACGTCGGCTACTCCGGGGCCCACATTCTGCACAATTGGCGGCCGGCTACGGCCGGCTCTCCCGCTAAGTGCCCGGGGCCCGAGCGCTGTCCGGGCCCGGGTGCGCCACCCGTGCCCGGGTGCGTCTTTCCCGGGCCCGGGAGCGCTTCCCCGGGTGCGCCACCCCGTGCTCGGGTGCGCCTCGCCCGGGTGCGCCACCCCGTGCCCGGGTGCGCCTGCCGGGTGCGTCTTCCTCGGGCTCGTGTTCCGAGGACATTCCCCGGCCCGGGACCCACACGCACGGTCCCGGGGCGCGTTCCCTGGGAGCGCACCAGCTCCCCAACTACCCGCATTAATGGCGAGACGACGGGGCGCCTCCTGCCTGTCTCCCGACAGAGAGCGGAGCCATACGCTGTCACATCTCCATAATCTGGTCGCCCGCAGCAGCCGAGCGGCAAGACCACCAGACATGCTCTGCCACAGCCGCCCGCGGCAGCCAAGCGGTAAGACGACCGGATGTGCTCTGCACAGCCGCCCGCAGCGGAGCGAGGTGCCGACAAAACGTGCAGCACAGACCCTGGCATGGCGACAGCGGACCAGCTCCAGCCGCCCGCAGCAGCCGACGCTGCATGATTTCCAGGCACTGTGGACTCCCTTTGGCGATAAAAGGAGGATCCATGCCCGGCTGAAAGAAAAGGAAAATGCTTCAGGATTAGCAGCGACTAAGGGCTCTCTGGCTAGGACCCGCTCTCTAGCTCACACTCTCGCTACTGTTCGTCTTCCTCAGCTCCGGCCGCGAGCCGAGTTCACCTTGTAACACAGCGACCCATATTCATTTCTCCCAGATAGCCAAACACACAGGAGTAGGGTATTACGCCTCCCGGAACCTGTCTACGCCTCCTGTCTCTCTTTTGTGCCATCGTTGGGATTCGGACGGTCCGATCCTTGAACGGACGGTCCGAACTCCGCTATCTCTCAGCCCGGGCCCCTGAGCATTGATTGATCATTCTTCCACGCGCATTCGCCTGAGAACCACTCCCCTGGCCGAACCTCAAAGGGGGGTCACCAGACTTCCCGCCGTCGGAGTTTCATCCTTCGACACATATGAAACAAACCGTACAGTCTATCGTCTAAAAAAACTATTCAGCCTATCATCATATAGTAGTTGTTTTCAGGGAAAAATAAAAATACTATAGTATTTATTTTCAGGGAAAAATAAAGGAGAATATATCCTATAGATTTAAGCTTTTCGTACGCACACCGTATATCAAATAACAAATATCACAAAAATTTCTAGAAAAATTTGTACATGTACTTTCAATAGTATTACACCTTCAAATTCATTATATTTTAGTTGTAAAAAAAATCTAACAGTTTTAAGAGTATAAATTTGAATTTGAAGATAAGACTTTATATATAGGTATAGTATTATTGGAAGTACATGTATAATTTTTTTTAGAATTTTTATGATATTTGTTAGTTGTTGTGCACGGGAAAACTTGTGTGTATAGGATTCGTTCCCAAAATAAAGAGCATTTTGTATTGGTCCTTAAAAGTGAAATTCATTCTCTATTTTGCTCTGTAATGTCTCTTCTTCTGAAAGAAAGCATATAATAGCAGCTAAAACAGAGTGGTGTCAGTTTTGCAAATATGGATATGAGTGAAGCCTCTAGAATATCAGATGGATATCGCGCTTTCAATTCTTTTTTGATCCTGATATTCTCTTATCCATCTATTATGTATATATCATCATATTTTAGTTATATTAGCAGGCATTTACAATTCCAGTTCAGATTTCTAATTGGAACCAAACTTTCACGCATTCATGTCTGGAACAGTATACATCACTGATGCACCAGAAGACATTCAAGGAGGTACGCCAGTAAATGCAAAAGAAAATGGAAAGTCAGTTATCTTTGTAACTACAAGATATGATCCATCAGAATATCCAAAGTTCCAAACTGGTCAAGGCATTGGCATTGTGTGAGAAAGCATAGCTTGAGTAGCCGTGCACAAATGTGGATACTAGACAAGAGCGTCAGATTTTGGAATTTGTGAGAAGAAAAAGCACAGCGCGTGCGCATCAAGATTTGATTGATGGACATCATGTAGGACTGCCTCGAAAGTGTCAACATAAACACAAGAAAGCCAGTCCTTGATTATTTGCCTTAATTTAAGCAGCAAGCAGCAGCCTCTGACTTATCAATTCCTTCAATATTGTTATTCTCAGCTTTGTCAACTCCTGAAAATTGTCAGGGATAATAAAGTAACTATGTTACTAAGTAATGCAGGGAATACGATCAATAAGTAGCATCTCTTATTTTAAGAACACAAATAATGAAAACAACTGATATGAAATTTGACGATGGCCCTTTGTTCGGCGGTAATTTTTTCTTCTTTTCTTCTTGAATATAATTTTTGCATCTAGGGCCTGAAAAACCAACATCAGAATATTTGACTCAGAAAATGTGTTATAGTGTCTTGCAACATGAACAAATTGAACACAAAGCTGGTGAAAGTTCTTTGTTATCAAATGTTTCTTTACACATTAGGCAGATGGATGTCAGGAAAATCCAGAAGTAAAAGTAGCAAATTAACCCCATATGTATTTCATGATATAGCTTATAATCATTTCATTTTAGTTAATTTTGTAGTTTGGAGGATCATGTGAAAGTAGCATAGGAATGATGCAGGCCAATAAATTAGTTCATGGTCCTTCAAAATGAGAAAACCTTGCATAGTGTCTGCTATTACTACAAACTATATGTAAGCAGACTTCCAATATGGCATCAGTAAGCATCTTAAAAGATAACAAAGTAGAGTGGACTGTAACTAAAAGTTTTTGTGACTAGGGCACAATCAATAAGCTAGTCTTTTATTATGTGGAAAATGACTAAACACCTTTCCACCAATGACAGCATACAATAAAAATACCAGTAGCAGATAATGCATACCATTTCCATGAAACATTAATGATTCCTAATATCATTGGTCTTTGTGTGAAATCTGATAATATTGCAAATTGCAGATCTAGTACATAACTGATGGCTTGCAACTTTTTTCAAAAATAAGGAACAATCAGTTTTTCGCAAACTTGTTTCAAAAATAAATGACTAGCATCATTTCATGAACTAAATGCTAATGCAAATTATCTGTATTTAGCTAGTTGTTACAAATGGGAGTAGTTTCTACTTCTACACAAAGGATCTGTAATATTCCTCTGGAAATGAATTTGCTGCTACTTTAAATAGGCATAACAGCATAAGCAAAAAAAAAAAAAAAATCACCTGACGCTACGCAAAAGCTCCTTGAAATGGTTTGTACCATCAAATGAACAAGGCAGTGTTTTTGTTCTTTGTAACCATCCTATATCTTTAGAAGATCCCTGTACTGTTGTCCAGAAACGATGTAAGAACCTATGAGCGCAGCTGAACCGGACAACGCGCTAGCATCGATCTAAATCCACCGGACGCCGCGTTGCTGAGTCCCCTGGCGAGCCGTCACATCTGGTTGTCCGGAAAATGTAAGAACCTGCAAGCAAATTTTTAGCACTGGTTACAGAAATCACTACATGGAGTCGACCTTTGGGATGGCAAAGTTTCCTCAGCTGGTCAAGAACGGAGGCAACACATAAAAGTTGGAAATTTGACGGCAGCAACTAACCTGGCTAGTTTAGCATGAGCCTCGCTTGCAAAAGCACTGCACACTTTTCGCAAATGGAATGCCAACTGTTGTCCCAATCTGAAGCCATGCAAAAAAAGGGGAAACCTAGCATATGATCTGACAGAACAAATAGTTGCAAAGTGAATATAACTAATTATTTATAGTATTAACATTATGGTTAGGGAAATTAGAAAAACTAAACCTTTGACAAATACTGGACAAGCCTTTTCTGACAACAATGGCTTCAGATAGTCCATTTGGGGGCTGGTCTTCTGTAGAATTACTAATGGGCAGCAAAGAAGCCTCACCATGAATGTATCTTTCGGTGGCAGGCAATGAACTTTTATAGCAAGGAGAATTGGAATTCATGATGTTCTGGGATCCAGTCGATGTACCCAAACACATGTTCTGGCATGAAAGAGAAAATCAACATGGAAAAGATATTGTTCGGACCATCCTCAACCTGTTCGGATGGTCCGTACTGTACAAATTGTTGCCATTTCACATTATATAGTCCGGACCATCCTCACCATGTTTGGATGGTCCGTACTATACAAATTGTTAACATTTCATAGTATATAGTCCGGACCATCCACACCGTGTTCGGACGGTCCGTACTGTACAAATTTTTGCCATTTCAATTATATAGTCCGGACCATCCTCGCCCTGTTCGGACGGTCCGAACTGTACAAATTGCCATTTCACATTTTCTTGTCCGGACCATCCTCAAGATGTTCGGACGGTCCGCACTGTACAAATGGTTGCCATTTCACATTATATAGTCCGGACCATCTACACCATGTTCGGACGGTCCGTACTGTACAAATTGTTGCCATTTCACGTTACATAGTCCGGACCATCCTCACCTTGTTCGGACGGTCCGGACCGTACAAATTACCATTTCACGTTATATAGTCCGGACCATCCTCAAGTTGTTAGGACGGTCCGCACTGTACAAATTATTGCCATTTCACGTTATATAGTCCGGACCATCCTCGCGCTGTTCGGACGGTCCGAACAGTACAAATTGCCATTTCACATTATATAGTCCGGACCATCCTCAAGATGTTAGGACGGTCCGCACTGTACAAAATGTTGCTATTTCACATTATATAGTCCGGACCATCCTCACCCTTTTCGGACGGTCCTAATGTACAAATTGTTGCCATTTCATATTATATAGTCCGGACCATGTACAAATTGCCATTTCACATTGTATAGTCCGGGCCATCCTCAAGCTGTTCGGACGGTCCGTACTGTACAAATTGTTGCCATTTCACATTATATAGTCCGGACCATCCTCACCCTGTTCGGACGGTCCGCACTGTACAAATTGTTGCGATTTCACATTATACAGTCCGGACCATCCTCACCCTGTTCGGACGGTCTGTACTGTACAAATTGTTGCCATTTCACATTATATAGTCCGGAACATCCTCACTCTGTTCGGATGGTCCGTACTGTACAAATTGTTGCCATTCCACGTTATGTAGTCCAGACCAGGACGCGGGGGCTGTGCAGCGCAAGGGGCTGGGACAAGGACGTTAGGGTTTGTGCCGCGATAGAGGCCGGCGCCAGGGGCTGAGGACTGTGAGCGATGAGGCGGCGCGAGAGGAGACAGAGGAGGCATCGCCGCGTCGCCATGGCTGCGGCAGCGGCGGAGGGAGGTGAAGGGGAGGAAGGGGTAGAAATGGAAATATTCTCTGAAGCAGCGGTTTTGACGAGCGTTTAAGGGGAGGAGGCGCGGAGAGTGACACTGCCAGTCGGCCCTCTTCTTTACGTATCGGGAAGAATCATCAAATCTTCGCATTCTAGTGGTGAAGCGTAATACGTCGGAACATAAAGCGTACTCTCCATGGTTCACGATATATCGTTGGAATTTTGACCCCATCGAGATGTCAAAAAACCTAAGAAATTTACAACCAATTTTGATCGAATTTACAATTTCAAAATTAAAAATTTCTCAAAGCCATTGGAATACCCCTCGAGATCGCTTTCAGACCGGTTCAAAATTTTACGATTTTTGGTATCCGTTTTTGTCAAAGATTGTAAACCACTCAAATCCTCGATTTAACTGAGACAGATGCGGGGCATCCGTTGCTCCTTTCCGTACTTTTTGTTTCGATATAGAAGAATCATTCATCAGCATACAAAGACTATAAAAGTTGCAGAAATTGTACGATCCATATGAAACAAACCGTTAAGTCTATCATCTAAAAAAATAAATGCAATATTCAGCCCTATCATCATATAAAATCCATATTATTTTCAGGGAAAATAAAAAGCCGGGACACAATAAAGAATAAATGTTTTCTGTAGTATTTATTTTCAGGGAAAGTAAAGGAGAATATATCCATAGAGTTTAAATATGCTTTTCAGTAAAGAATGAACACCGTATATCAAATAACAAATATCAAAAAAATTCTAGAAAAATGTGCCTACATTGTACTTTCAATAGTATTACCCTTCAAATTCATTATTTTTAGTTAATGCTTGGTAGTGGTCAAAAACCCTCTAACAATTTTAACCACCTTCTCGAGTATAAATTTGAATTTGAAGATAAGACTTTATATTAGGTATAGTATTAGTGTACATGTATAATTTTTAGAATTTTATGATATTTGTTAGTTGTTGTGCACGGGAAACTTGTGTGTATAGGATTCTTCCCAAAATAAAGAGCATCTTTGTGATTGGTCCTTAAAAGTGAAATTCATTCTCTATTGGTCACTGTTTCTTGTACATTATCTATGATTAAGACATTAGATAGTATGTTTTCAAAGAAAACAATTGATATAAGTTTCAAGTTCAAACTTGAATCTAACTGAGAAACTGAAGCGGGTCGTATAGATGATGATCAGCAGCATTTCCTCATTCCAATGTCAACAAGCATGGCCATCGGAGCCTCACACATCTGAGGTGGCCATCCGCCTCGGTACGATCCTTCCTCAGCGTGGAGTGCACCATCCACGCATGGGTCCAGCCTCCTCTCGGCCTCACCACCACCGAGCCGGGCACCTCGGGCGTCGCGCCGCGTCACCAGCCCGTCGCTCCTGTCGCCGTAGCGCAACCTCAGGTGAAGCGCGCTGATGGCCATGGCTGCCGACGCAGAGGCACGACCACGGGGAGCTTCAGAGAGGCGAGCACCGATTCGGCGTACTCGGTGCAAACAAGAACCATGGCAATGAACCATGGGAGGAGCTCGGCTTGGGCGACGCGTGACAATGACGCGAGCATCGTCGGGCAGTGCTGGCTTCGGTGGGAAGGAGATGATCGGCAGGCAGCTTGTGGTTGGAGATGAAGTCCCTTCTCTTGACATATGTGAGATCCTCCCAAGGCCCTTATGATCACCCTGCAATTGTTACTTGTTAAGAATATCATATGAAATGGACAAGCATGAATAAACAATGTCAATTGTATGAACAATTCATAAAGGATTGATCTTGATTAGGTAACACAGAGACCAGGATAATGAGGACCTTGATGAGTGGTTGCATATGATGAGTTCCACGATCTTCCTTGTCGCCTTTCAGCAAAGCTGGCCTTCCCGAAGGATGTCGGAAGCTACCGGGTGCCACCATATGGCTCTGAACCAATGCCAGTCCGGCAACCTTGCCCTTGAGTTCAGACCATAGTACAATGAAGCGCCGCAGCCGCATCAACTCCACCCTTGCTATGTCCCAGGAGCAACACCTGTTACCAGAACCCTAGTAGAGCTCTTCAATGTTAGTTTCCAGTTCCCGCGCATTTTTCTCCACTGATGCCCGTGTGAAGTGGGGAAAGGTGATACAGGGACAAACAGATAGGCGAACACAAAAATCTAGTGCTTGACAAACATGAGAAAAGCCTAGCATGCACCCTTGTTTGAGCTCAGTTACCCTGCGAACTCATGATGTGATCCTTTTTGGTACAATATGGCAAGTAAGCCCATCTTCGAAAAGATTCTTTTAGTATTGACAAAGTATAGTGGACTGGGATTACTAAAAAGTCCTGCAATCAGGGCAAATCAATTTTAAGCTAGTCATTTAAGATTATGTGCAAATGATAAAGATTGCCTTACCAGGGATGAATAGGTAAACCAGTGTGGCTAGGCAGATAATGCTTACCATTTCTGAAACATTAAGCCCTCTTTTAGTTTCATTGGTCTTTTGCGTGAAATGATAATAATTGAAAGTTGGACCTCCATATGACCACTATGGACTAATACCAGGAAAAACAAATCTGTTACTTTCGCAATAAATCTACAATGGATTAGCTTACATATAAAATTAAGAGTAAATTATGTGTAATTTAGCTAGTTGTTACAAATGGGAGTAGTTTCTACTTCTACACAAAGGATCTGTAATATTCCTCTTCGAAATGAATTTGCTGTTACTTTAAATAGGCATAAGTGCATAAGCAAAAAAAAAAAAATCACCTGACGGTATGCAAAAGCTCCTTGAAACGGTTTGTACCCATCAACTGAATAAGGAGTGTTTTTTGTTCTTTGTAAACCATCCTATATCTTTAGAAGATCCTTGTACTGTTGTCCAGAGTCGATGTAAGAACCTGCGAGCATACAACAGTTTTTTAGCACCTGGGTTAAAATAAGCGGAAATCACTACAAGGAGTCGACCTCTGGGATGGGCAAAGTTTCCTCAGCTGGTCAAGAACGGAGGCAAACACATAAAAAGTTGGAAATTTGACGGCAGCAACTAACCTGCTAGTTTAGCATGAGCTTCGCCTTTGCAAAAGCACTGCACACTTTTTCGCAAATAGGAATGCCAACTGTTGTCCCAATCTGAAAGCCATGCAAAAAAAAGGGGAAACCTAGCATATGATCTGACAGAACAAAATATGTAAGTTGAACATGAATATAAAGGTTGATCTAATTACAATTTATAGTGATTAACATTATGGTTAGGGGAAAATGAATAGAAAATTGAAACTAAACTTCGCGAGTTTGACAAATACTAGACAAGCATTTTCTGGACAACAATGGCTCAGGAGAGTCCCATTGGGGCTGGTCTTCTGTGGGATATACTAATGGGCCAGCAAAGAAGCCTCTCCATGAATGTATGTTTCGGTGGCAGGCAATGATCTTTATAGCAAGGAGAATTGGAATTCATTTTGTTCTGGGGATCCAGTTGATGTACCCAACACATGTTTCTGGCATGAAAAAGAAAATCAAACATGTAAAAGATATAGTCTGGACCATCCTCATCCTGTTCGGATCGTCCAATTCATGTACTGTACAAATTTGTTGTCATTTCACATTATATAGATCAAGACCATTCTCCACCATGTTGGACGGTCCGTACTATACAAATTTATGCCATTTCACATATATAGTCCGGACCAACCTTCACCATGTTCGGACGGTTCGAACTGTTACAAATTGCAACTTCACATTCTACTAGTCCGACCATCCTCAATTGAAGTTTGGATGGTCCGCAACTGTACAAATTGTTGCTATTTCACATTATATAGTCCGGACCATCCACACCCTGCTTTTGATGGTCCGTACTGTTACAAATTTTTGCCCATTTCACATTATATAGTCCGGACCATCCTCACCCTGTTCTACAAGGACAGCCGAACGTGTACAAATTGCCATTCACATTATCTAGTCCGCACCATCCTCAAGATGTTTCGGACGGTCCGCCACTGTACAAATTGTTGCCATTTCACATTATATAGTCCAGAACCATTGCTACACCATGTTCGGACGGTCCGTACTGTACAAATTTGTTGCCATTTCACGTTATTATAGTCCGGACTCCTCACCTTGTTCGGACGGTCCGGACTGTACAAATTGCCATTTCACGTTATGTAGTCCGGACCATCCTCAAGCTGTTAGGACGGTCCGCACTGTACAAATTGTTTGCCATTTCACATCTATAGTCCGGACCATCCTCACCATGTTCGGACGGTCCGAACTGTACAAATTGCCATTTCACATTATATAGTCCGGACCATCCTCAAGTTGTTACGACGGTCCGCACTGTACAAATTGTTGCCATTTCACATTATATAGTCCGGACCATCCTCACCATGTTCGGACGGTCCGAACTGTACAAATTGCCATTTCACATTATATAGTCCAGACCATCCTCAAGTTGTTACGACGGTCCGCACTGTACAAATTGTTGCCATTTCACATTATATAGACTGGCCCATCCCCACCCTTTTCAGACGGTCCGTAATGTACAAATTGTTGCCATTTCACATTATATAATCCGGACCATCCTCACCATGTTCGGACGGTCCGAACTGTACAAATTGCCATTTCACATTATATAGTCCGGACCATCCTCAAGTTGTTACGACGGTCCGCACTATACAAAATGTTCCCATTTCACATTATATAGTCCAGACCATCCCCACCCTTTTCGGACGGTCCGTAATGTACATATTGTTGCCATTTCACATTATATAGTCCGGACCATCCTCACCATGTTCGGACGGTCCGAACTGTACAAATTGCCATTTCACATTATATAGTCCAGACCATCCTCAAGTTGTTACGACGGTCCGCACTGTACAAATTGTTGCCATTTCACATTATATAGTCCGGACCATCCCCACCCTTTTCGGACGGTCCGTAATGTACAAATTGTTACCATTTCACATTATATAGTCTGGACCATCCTCACCTTGTTCGAACGGTCCGAACCGTACAAATTGCCATTCACATTGTATAGTCCAGACCATCCTCAAGCTGTTCGGACGGTCCGCACTGTACAAATTGTTGCTATTTCACATTATACAGTCCGAACCATCCTCACCCTGTTCGGACGGTCTGTACTGTACAAATTGTTGCCATTTCAAATTATATAGTCCGGACGGTCGGAACTGTACAAATTGTTGCCATTCCACGTTATATAGTCCGGACCAGGACGCGGGGGCTGTGCGGCGCGAGGGGCTGGGACAAGGACGTTCGGGTTCGTGCCGCGATAGAGGCCGGCGCCAGGGGCTGAGGACTGTGAGCGATGAGGTGGCGCGAGAGGAGGCGGAGGAGGCATCGCCGCGTCGCCATGGCTGCGGCGGCGGCGGAGGGAGGTGAAGGGGAGGAAGGGGTAGAAATGGAAATATTCTCTGAAGCAGTGTTTTTGACGAGGGTTTAAGGGGAGGAGGCGCGGAGAGTGACACTACCAGTGGGCCCTCTTCATTACGTATCGGGAAGAAACATCAAATCTTCACGTTCTAGTGGTGAAGCGTAATACGTCGGAACATAACGCGTACTCTCCAGGGTTCACAATATATCATTGGGAATTTCGACCCCATCGAGATGTCAAAACCTAAGAAATTTCAACCAATTTTGATCGAATTTACAATTTTAAAATTAAATTTCTCAAAAGCCATTGGAATTACCCCTCGAGATCGACTTTCAGACCGGTTCAAAATTTTACGATTTTGGATCCGTTTTTGTCAAGATTGTAAACCCTCAAATCCTCGATTTGCGGCATCCGTTGCCTCCTTTCCGTACTTTCTGTTTCGATAGAAGAATCTTTCATCAGCATAAAAGACTGTAAAAATTGCAGAAATTGTACGATCCATATGAAACAAACCGTACAGTCTATCGTCTAAAAAAACTATTCAGCCTATCATCATATAGTAGTTGTTTTCAGGGAAAAATAAAAATACTGTAGTATTTATTTTCAGGGAAAAATAAAGGAGAATATATCCTATAGATTTAAGCTTTTCGTACGCACACCGTATTTCAAATAACAAATATCACAAAAATTTCTAGCAAAATTTGTACATGTACTTTCAATAGTATTACACCTTCAAATTCATTATATTTTAGTTGTAAAAAAAAATCTAAGAGTTTTAAGAGTATAAATTTGAATTTGAAGATAATACTTTATATATAGGTATAGTATTATTGGAAGTACATGTATAATTTTTTTTAGAATTTTTATGATATTTGTTAGTTGTTGTGCACGGGAAAACTTGTGTGTATAGGATTCGTTCCCAAAATAAAGAGCATTTTGTATTGGTCCTTAAAAGTGAAATTCATTCTCTATTTTGCTCTGTAATGTCTCTTCTTCTGAAAGAAAGCATATAATAGCAGCTAAAACAGAGTGGTGTCAGTTTTGCAAATATGGATATGAGTTAGCCTGATATCCTCTAGAATATCAGATGGATATCGCGCTTTCAATTCTTGTTTTGATATCCTGATATTCTTATTACTCCATCATATTACTACTATGTATATATCATCATATTTTAGTTATATTAGCAGGCATTTACACTTTCAGTTCAGATTTCTAACCAAATGGGAACCAAACTTTTAGCTTCATTATGCATGTCTGGAACAATATACATGGCACTGATGCACCAGAAGACATTCAAGGAGGTACGCTAGTAAATGCAAAAAGAAAATGGAAAGTCAGTTATCTTTGTAACTACAAGATATGATCCACATCAGAATATCCAAAGTTCCAAACTGGTCAAGACATTGGCATTGTGTGAGAAAGCATAGGTTGAGTAGCCCGTGCACAAAATGTGGATACATAGACAAGAGCGTCAGATTTTGGCTCTTTCAATTTGTGAATGAGAATAAGCCACACCATGCGCATCAAGATTTGATTGAAGGACATCATGTAGGACTGCCCTCGAAAGTATCAACATAAACACAAGAAAGCCATGTCCTTGATTATTTGCCTTAATTTAAGCAGCAACAGCAGCAGCCTTTGACTTATCAATTCCTTCAATATTGGTTATTCTCAGCTTTGTCAACTCCTGAAAATTGTCAGGGCATAAAGTAACTATGTTACTAAGTAATGCAGGGAATACGATCAATAGTAGCATCTTTTATTTTAAGAACACAAAATAATGAAAACAACTGATAGGAAATTACCTGACGATGGCCCTTTGTTCGGCGGTAATTTTTTTCTTCTTTTCTTCTTGAATATAATAACTTTTGCATCTTGGGCCTGAAAAACCAACATCAAGAATATTTGAGTCAGAAAATGTGTTATAGTGTCCTGCAACATGAACAAATTGAACACAAAGCTGGTGAAAGTTCTTTGTTATCAAATGTTTCTTTACACATTAGGACAGATGGATGTCTGGAAAATCCAGAAGTAAAAGTAGCAGAAATTAACCCCCATATGTATTTCATGATATAGTTTATAATCATTTCATTTTAGTTAATTTTGGTAGTTTGGAGGGATCATGTGAAGTAGCAATAGGAATGATGCAGGCCAATAAATTAGTTCATGGTCCTTCAAAAGTAATGAAAAACCATAGTGTCTGCTATCTCATACAAACTATATGTAAAGCAAACTTCCAAACACACAGGAGTAGGGTATTACGCCTCCGTGCGGCCCGAACCTGTATAAATCCTCCTGTCTCCTTTGTGCGCCATCGTCGGGATTCGGACGGTCCGTTCCCTAAACAGACGGTCCGAACCTCGCTATCTCTCATCCCGAGCATCGATCTATCCATTGATCCACCGGACACCGCATTCGCCTGAGAACTACTCCCTTGGCCGAATCTCAAAGGGGGGTCTCCTGACCTCCCGCAGTCGAGGTTTCATCCTCCGACAGTAATGAAGAGGGCCCACTGGCAGTGTCACTCTCCGTGCCTCCTCCCCTTAAACCCTCGTCAAAACCGCTGCTTCAGAGAATATTTCAATGGCTTTTGAGAAATTTAATTTTGAAATTGTAAATTCGATCAAAATTGGTTGAAATTTCTTAGGTTTTGACATCTCGATGGGGTCGAAATTCCCAATGATATATCGTGAACCCTGGAGAGTACGCGTTATGTTCCGACGTATTACGCTTCACGACTAGAACGCGAAGATTTGATGTTTCTTCCCGATACGTAATGAAGAGGGCCCACTGGCAGTGTCACTCTCCGTGCCTCCTCCCCTAAAACCCTCGTCAAAACCGCTGCTTCAAAGAATATTTCCATTTCTACCCCTTCCTCGCCTTCAACTCCCTCCGCCGCCGCCGCAGCCATGGCGACACGGCGATGCCTCCTCCGCCTCCTCTCACGCCGCCTCATCGCTCACAGTCCTCAGCCCCTGGCGCCGGCCTCTATCGCGGCACGAACCCTAACGTCCTTGTCCTAGCCCCTCGCGCCGCACAGCCCCCGCGTCCTGGTCCGGCCTATATAACGTGGAATGGCAACAATTTGTACAGTACGGACCGTCCGAACAGAGTGAGGATGGTCCGGACTATATAATGTGAAATGGCAACAATTTCTATAGTACAGACAGTCCGAACAGGGTGAGGATGGTCCGGACTGTATAATGTGAAATTGCAACAATTTGTACAGTGCGGACCGTTCGAACAGCTTGAGGATGGTCCGGACAATACAATGTGAAATCGCATTTTGTACGGTTCGGACCATCTGAACAAGGTGAGGATGGTCCGGACTATATAATGTGAAATGGCAACAATTTGTATAGTACGGACCGTCCAAACAGGGTGTGGATGGTTCGGACTATATAATGTGAAATGGCAACAATTTGTACAGTGCGGACCATCCGAACAGCTTGAGGATGGTCTGGACTATATAATGTGATGTGGCAATTTGTACAGTTCGGACCGTCCGAACATGGTGAGGATGGTCCGGACTATATAATGTGAAATAGCAATTTGTACAGTTCGGACCGTCCGAACAGGGTGAGGATGGTCCGGACTATAGAATGTGAAATGGCAACAATTTGTACAGTGCGGACCGTCCTAAATGCTTGAGGATGGTCCGGACAATATAATGTGAAATGGCAATTTGTACGGTCCGGACCGTCCGAACAAGGTGAGGATGGTCCGGACTATATAACGTGAAATGGCAACAATTTGTATAGTACGGACCGTCTGAACATGGTGTAGATGGTCCGGACTATATAATGTGAAATGGCAACAATTTGTACAGTGCAGACCGTCCGAACATCTTGAGGATGGTCCAGACTAGATAATGTGAAATGGCAATTTGTACAGTTCGGACCGTAAAGTACGGACCATCCGAACAGGGTGAGGATGGTCCGGACTATATCTTTTGCATGTTGATTTTCTTTTTCATGCCAGAACATGTGTTTGGGTACATCGACTGGATCCCAGAACATCATGAATTCCAATTCTCCTTGGTATAAAAGATCATTGCCTGCCACCGAAAGGTACATTCATGGAGAGGCTTCTTTGCTGCCCATTAGTAATTCTACAGAAGACCAGCCCCCAAAGGGACTATCTGAAGCTATTGTTGTCAGAAAAGGCTTGTCCAGTATTTGTCAAAGGTTTAGTTTTTCTAATTTCCCTAACCATAATGTTAATACTATAAATAATTAGTTATATTCACTTTGCAACTATTTGTTCTGTCAGATCATATGCAAGGTTTCCCCTTTTTTTGCATGGCTTCAGATTGGGACAACAGTTGGCATTCCATTTGCGAAAAGTGTGCAGTGCTTTTGCAAGCGAGGCTCATGCTAAACTAGCCAGGTTAGTTGCTGCCGTCAAATTTCCATCTTTTATTTGTTGCCTCCGTTCTTGACCAGCTGAGGAAACTTTACCATCCAGAGGTCGACTCCATGTAGTGATTTCCGCTTATTTTAACCAGGTGCTAAAAAACTGTTGTATGCTCGCAGGTTCTTACATCGTTTCTGGACAACAGTACAGGGATCTTCTAAAGATATAGGATGGTTACAAAGAACAAAAACACTGCCTTGTTCAGTTGATGGTACAAACCGTTTCAAGGAGCTTTTGCGTAGCGTCAGGTGATTTTTTTTTTGCTTATGCAGTTTGTGGGACCCCAACACAGGACCCTCTATGTATACGTACTAGCCCAGGATCATGCTAGCACATACAGTCACAAGAATAATATCACAGCCAACATCACGAAGGAAACCAAACTATTTATTAATAAATTGACTGTGATAAGCCCTATGGCTAAAGTTTACATTTATTATGCCACAAATGGCCAAAAGAAAACAAGATTGCAGCGGAAATAAAATAAATGCGTAGAAGCTCCATTTAACATGCCACAGGCAGTCAACTGGGACTCACGGCCTATTCCTCGTCTTCAGCAGCAAACTCTTCCGGAAACAGCGGACACCTTTCGTCTGGAGTTGGGGGGAATTGCAATGTGAGTACATGTACTCAGCAAGTGCACGGAAATATGCATATGCACAGCTGACAAAGAAAGGCTAAGGCTATTTTGCATAACACAGCAGTTGCATTTATAAACAGTTTATAAATAGAGTTAAAACAACATTTAAAATCATGGGTGGTACCATCTAACCATCCAGACAGGACCTGTCCACACAGGACCACATAACTAATTTCTTTTCCTGCACACAGCATCATTACCAACCCTTGTTTTCACAAACTACCCCTCATTAGAATTCACCGAGCATGTCCATGACCGCGGACGCGGCTATTCGAATAGATTAGTTAAACACTCTACAGAGGTTGTACAGCTTTACCCACAAGATACATCATCCTCTTAACGGCCATGCGCAAATATCACACTTCACACTGTGTGCGGCCAAGGAATCCGTAACAAGGCTTTTAGAAACTCCGTCTCAACACTGCCTTCCCCCATGAGCCACCTTTCCCTCACACAGAGAAGAAAGTACCCATGGCTAACCATACAACCTATCATCTAACCACCTGGGCCGACAGTGCCAAGACTCGGAATCCTACTGGGCCAGGTCCTTCCCACTAGGGCATGTGGTTGTACGTTAGGCTCAGATCATTGACTTATGAAGTGAAGTCCTTAACTGACCAGGGCAACTTACCAAAACTACAGTAGCACACAGCTTCACATTAGGCTCACACAGAGACCTAATTCGGTAAGGATCACACAGATACCTCAACCAGTAAGGATCACACAGATACCTCACCCTCCTACTAGGTTCACACAGAACCACCCATCACCCCAGTCCAAAACATTTTATCCGCCCGTTGTTTACTACACGGTGCAACACATGCTACCGGAAAGATAGCACACAGCCACACAGCTCAATTAAAATAGTGATAAGTATATCATTAATCATCATTATGTTTTGCTTGTAAAACAACTTGAGCGGGGCTAAGCAATTACTACTCTACCCTGAGTTGACCCCTATGTTCAACTAACAAAGGCTAGGGTGACAAGGTATCACAGGGTATTCAACAATCAAAGGCATGGAATGACAGCAATTAGGTCATGACTACCCATCGATAATTTATAAAATAAAATCATGCATGTTTTGCAACCAAAACAGTTTATAAATTGGGTTCAATATGTACAAATGGTGCACTTGCCTTGCTCCACGTACTGTCCTTGCTCGGCGTCTTCTACGGCGAACTGCTCCTTGGCTTCCGCGTCTATACGTTCGCAACAGGAAACAAATAAATAACAAAAAAACAGCCTAAATAACATCAATTAAAATAACCAACTGAACCAGGAGGTAGAGCTCGATTTTAGAAGAATTTAGGAAAAAGAACGGGTCGAATCGGAGTCTGGATGGATGAGATATGAACTCCGGAAGTTTGGAATTAGGAAAAATCCGAGGAAAAAGAGAAAGAATATTCCTGGAATATTCACTGGATTTTAAATTTGGAAATTGAATTATTTTTGTGGAGGACAAGGAACGGGGACCACCGGTCAGTGAGATGGTGTTTGGTGGACTCGGTCTACGGACCGGGAGAATTGAGAGGTGTGATGGAGGACAGGATGACGTGGACGCTATGTGGCGACACGTGCACTGGATTGGACGATGTGGCGATGATGTGGTGAAACTAGGGCTGAGATTAATCTGGGAAAACTAATGGTATAGATCAACAGGAGAAAAACCAGCCGCGGGGCTCACAGATCACAGACACAGGAGGGAGATCGGCTCTGGTTCGGCCTCAGCCAGCCGGCAGCGCAGGGCCACAGCGCCGGGTGGAGCAGGGCGCGGGCGCGGAGAGGGCGGCGCGGGGTGCAGGGCGCGGGCTGCAGGAGAAGGGCGCGGGGACGGCGGCATCGTCGGCGGAATAGGAAGCCGGCGAAGGGCGGCGCAAGAACAGGCGCTCGGCAGCGGGAGCATCGGCAGGTGGGGCGACGGCGGCATAAGGACGGCGTCGGCGAAGGAACGGCGGCGGCGACGGGCCGGGGAGAGCAGAGGCGAACTCGGCGGCGTCGGCGCCGGCTAGGGCAAAACAAGACACAGGCGGCGGAGGGAGGCCGGCGCAGGGGCAGTGCTCACCGGCGGCGGCGGGGCGTCGGCAAGCGTTGCTGCGGAAGAAGATGACGACGGCGGCGGCTTCGGAGGACGGTGGCGGTGTAGATGGCTTCGGGAGAAGATCGGAAAGCGACGTGGCTGCACACCTATATATAGGGGCGGAGGCAGTTAGGGCGGAGGAGACCGGAGGCGGCACGGCCTGGAGACGCGGCGGACCGGGCTCGGAGCAGCGGCGGCAGGAGCAGGTGGTCCGGGCGGCCAGGAGGCGCGCAGAGGCGGGCCGGGCCCGGTGGCCGGAGGAGGCAGGCAGGCCTGCGGCCTGGCCAGAGGAGGAAGAAGGGGGAGGAAGAAAGAAAAAGGAAGAAAGGCAGGGGCTTTTGCGGAAAAAAACTCCAAAATCGGGCTCTGAATTTATTGGAATTATTTGGGGAATTGAAAAAGGAATTTGGACCTCCGGGAGAAAAATAAATTGGGAATGAGCTCCACTTCCGAAATCCAAATAAACCCGATTAATAAAACGGCAACAAATCACACCGTAATTAATTATTTAATCATATTAAATCCTTTTATTACAAAATTTTTCATTAAGCTATTTTAGGCGATAAAACAAGGATGAATTTTTGCAATCGACCAAAAAGAACGGAAAGCGAAAAATCCGGACGTGACATAGTTATGCCTATTTAAAGTAACAGCAAATTCATTTCGAGAGGAATATTACTGATCCTTTGTGTAGAAGTAGAAACTACTCCCATTTGTAACAACTAGCTAAATACACATAATTTACTCTTAATTTTATATGTAGCTATCCATTTAGATTTAGTTGCGAAAGTAACAGATTTGTTCCTGGTATTAGTCCATATGGTGATATGGAGGTCCAACTTTCAATTATTATCAGTTCACGCAAAGACCAATGATACTAAAAGAGGCTTAATGTTTCAGAAATGGTATGCATTATCTGCCTAGCACACTGGTTTACTTATTCATCCCTGGTAAGGCATCTTTATCATTTTGCACATAATCTTAAAATGACTAGCTTAAAATTGATCTGCCCTTATGCAGGACTTTTTAGTAATCACAGTCCACTCTACTTTGTCAATACTAAAAGATTCTTTTCGAAGATGGGGCTTACTTGCCATATTGCAATGATTCAGAGTGAGGTAACTGAGCTCAACAAGGGTGCATGCAAGGCTTTTCTCATGTTTGTCAAGCACTAGTTTTTTGTGTTCCTATCTGTTTGTCCCTGTATCACCTTTCACTTCACTCAGGCATCAGTGGAGAAAAATGCGCGGGAACTGAAACTATACATTGAAGAGCTCTACTGGGGCTCTGGTAAACAGGTGTTGCTCCTGGGACATAGCAAGGGTAGAGTTGATGCGGCTGCGGCGCTTTCATTGTACCGGTCTGAACTCAAGGGCAAGGTTGCCGGACTGGCATTGGTTCAGAGCCCATATGGTGGCACCCCGGTAGCTTCCGACATCCTTCGGGAAGGCCAGCTTGCTGACAAGGCGACAAGGAAGATCGTGGAACTCATCATATGCAAACTCATCAAGGTCCTCATTATGAATTGTTACCTAATCAAGATCAATCCTTTATGAATTGTTCATATAATGACATTGTTTATTCATGCCTTGTCCATATCATATGATATTCTTAACAAGTAAACAATTGCAGGGTGATATAAGGGCCTTGGAGGATCTCACATATGACAAGAGAAGGGACTTCATCTCCAACCACAAGCTGCCTGTCGATGAGCTGCCGATCATATCCTTCCAGACCGAAGCCAGCACTGCCCCGACGATGCTCGCGTCATTGTCACGCGTCGCCCAAGCCGAGCTCTTCCCATCGCTCCCGTTGCCATGGTTCTTGTCTGCACTCGAGTACGCCGAATCGGTGCTCGCCTCTCTGAAGCTCCCCGTGGTCGTGCCTGCGTCGGTAGCCATGGCCATCAGCGCGCTTCACCTGAGGCTACGCTACGGCGACAGGAGCGACGGGCTGGTGACGCGGCGCGACGCCGAGGTGCCCGGCTAGGTGGTGGTGAGGCCGGAGAGGAGGCTGGACCATACGTGGATGGTGCACTCCACGCTGAGGAAGGATCGTACCGAGGCGGATGCCACTCAGATGTGTGAGGCTCTGATGGCCATGCTTGTTGAGATTGGAAAGAAGAAATGCTGCGGATCATCATCTATACGACCCGCTTCAGTTTCTCAGTTAGATTCTAGTTTGAACTTGAAACATACTATCAATGTTTTCTTTTGAAAAACTTACTATCTAATGTCTTAATCATAGATAATGTTACAAGAAACAGTGACAAATAGAGAATGAATTTCACTTTTAAGGACCAATACAAAATGCTCTTTATTTTGGGAACGAATCCTATACACACAAGTTTTCCCGTGCACAACAAGAAACAAATATCATAAAAATTCTAAAAAAAATTATACATGTACTTCCAATAATACTATACCTATATATAAAGTCTTATCTTCAAATTCAAATTTATACTCTTAAAACTGTTGGATTTTTTTTACAACTAAAATATAATGAATTTGAAGGTGTAATACTATTAAAAGTACATGTACAAATTTTTCTAGAAATTTTTGTGATATTTGTAATTTGATATACGGTGTGCGTACGAAAAGCTTAAATCTATAGGATATATTCTCCTTTATTTTTCTCTAAAAATAAATACTACAGTATTTTTATTTTTCCCTAAAAACAACTACTATATGATGATAGGCTGAATAGTTTTTTTAGACGATAGACTGTATGGTTTGTTTCATATGGATCGTACAATTTCTGTAATTTTTACAGTCTTGTATGCTTGTCCGGGGGGAGGCACGCGGGCCGGCACGGGCCATGCCGTAGCGGGCCGTGCCGGACCGTGCCTCGGGCCGTGCCGGCCCGGTCCGTCAGTTTGGCCAGCTATAATTTCTACCCCTTCCTCCCCTTCACCTCCCTCCGCCGCCGCCGCCGCAGCCATGGCGACGCGGCGATGCCTCCTCCGCCTCCTCTCGCGCCGCCTCATCACTCACAGTCCTCAGCCCCTGGCGCTGGCCTCTATCACGGCACGAACCCTAACGTCCTTGTCCCAGCCCCTCGCGCCGCACAGCCCCCGTGTCCTCGCCTCCCCCCGGCACTTCCCCTCACGCTGCCACTTCGCGTCCTGATCCTCCGGTGACGAGGAGGAGGGGGACGATGACGATCACTGCGACGAAGAGGGGAGCAAGCACGAGTGGGGGAGGAGGAGCGTGGCGGCGAAGCCTCCCAGCGGGAAGACGGAGGAGGAGAAGGTGGCGGAGGCGGCGGAGATAGGGTATAAGGTGGTGGGCCCTCTCGGGGCTGATGAGAAGCCCTTCAAGCCCTACGAGCCCGTCTTCGCCGTCGTCCAGGTCAGCTCCATCTGTTCCCAGGCTTTCGTTTTGTGTTTGGGCGTGGATCTGGTGGGTGATTGGATACAGTTGCTTCTTCCTGCAGATTGGTTCGCATCAGTTTAAGGTGAGCAATGGCGATTCAATCTTCACGGAGAGGTTGAAGTTTTGCGATTTGAATGATAAGGTAATTGTGCACTTGGAACGCAACTGTTTACTTTCATTTTGATTAAGGATGCGTTAGATAACTCGATGTCTAGCAAGCTGCAACTTATAATTGATACGGTATAGTTGAGGTTATGAGATCACGATTCAGTGCAGAGGTTTATCGTCTTTGCCCATATGGTGATGGTGATAAATGATACCTATTGTTGTGAAACTTCGAGTTCTGGATCATAGAGGCACTTGACATGTTAAGATGTAGAATTGTATGCAATGCATGATCTAATCTTGGTACAATGATCCCACTGTTAGCTCTTTTGATTACTGGATTTTGTTTCATTTATGATGAGAGCTTTGAACTTTCATATTAAGAAACATTCCAATTTAAGCTTGCAGAGTATGTGGACGTGTTAGAAACATGAACTGTTGTGTAGGGTTAAGTGGAACCTTAATGAGCGGATACTTGTTTTAGTTGCATTAATGTTAGTTCTGTCACTACACCTTATTTTCATATCATAATACACTTCCATTAGTGCCAGCCCCAGTGGTCTCTACTTGCTTCTTATATTTTCCAATTCTATCAAAAGTTTTGCTGATGTTGTTGGCATGGTTACTTGGTGTAGTTAATTTTGAATCAAGTTCTCATGCTTGGCTCACAAGCTCAAACAGTCATTGGGAGGCCAATTCTTCCTGATGCTGCTGTTCATGCTGTCGTTGAAGAGCATGTAAGGAAGACAC
The DNA here is from genome assembly GCA_003991445.1 of Oryza meyeriana var. granulata. Lineage (NCBI taxonomy): Eukaryota > Viridiplantae > Streptophyta > Magnoliopsida > Poales > Poaceae > Oryza > Oryza meyeriana. The sequence goes on from RYFJ01004429.1 coordinate 42,078, forward strand.
TTCTTGCAAGCATTTATTTCACGTTTCAGGGAGCATGTTATTCGGTCTGACAGTCTTTGCATTAGCATTTAGTTCATGAAATGATTGCTAGTCTTTATTTGTTGAAACAAGTTTGCAAGCAAATCGAAATGATTGCTACTATTTATTTGTTGAAACAAGTTTGCAAGCACATCAGTTAAGTACTAGATCTGCATTTTTGCAAATAATGCGATCAGCAATATGTATGTAGATTTCCTATTTATCTGAATCCATATTATCAAGGAATCATTAATATGCATGGAAACCGTCTTTGCATGGCATAGGTATACAAGTGATCTATGTATTTAAAGGCTGATGGTACCCTTGGTACTTTTTTATTGTATGCTGTCATTAAGGTTGGAAATGTGTGTTGTAGTAGGATTCTCCACACTAAAGGACTACACATTACTTGATTTATTGTGCTAGAAAATTCGCAAAAACAAGTGGTGCATATTTTTACAGTTTCCTTTGTTATGCTACCATCAACTGATGATGTTAACACGCTAAAGATCTACATTATGTATGCTGAGCATGTTCTGATCGCTATATTGGAAGTCTGCTTTACATATAGTTTGTATGAGATAGCAGACACTATGGTTTTTCATTACTTTTGAAGGACCATGAACTAATTTATTGGCCTGCATCATTCCTATTGCTACTTCACATGATCCCACCAAACTACCAAAATTAACTAAAATGAAATGATTATAAGCTATATCATGAAATACATATGGGGGTTAATTTCTGCTACTTTTACTTCTGGATTTTCCTGACATCCATCTGTCCTAATGTGTAAAGAAACATTTGATAACAAAGAACTTTCACCAGCTTTGTGTTCAATTTGTTCATGTTGCAAGACACTATAACACATTTTCTGACTCAAATATTCTTGATGTTGGTTTTTCAGGCCTAGATGCAAAAGTTATTATATTCAAGAAAAAAGAAGAAAAAATTACCGCCGAACAAAGGGCCATCGTCAGGTAATTTCATATCAGTTGTTTTCATTTTTTTGTGTTCTTAAAATAAGAGATGCTACTATTGATCGTATTCTCTGCATTACTTAGTAACATAGTTACTTTATGCCCTGACAATTTTCAGGAGTTGACAAAGCTGAGAATAACCAATATTGAAGGAATTGATAAGTCAGAGGCTGCTGCTGTTGCTGCTTAAATTAAGGCAAATAATCAAGGACATGGCTTTCTTGTGTTTATGTTGACACTTTCGAGGGCAGTCCTACATGATGTCCTTCAATCAAATCTTGATGCGCATGCTGTGGCTTATTCTCATTCACAAATTGAAAGAGCCAAAATCTGACGCTCTTGTCTATGTATCCACATTTTGTGCACGGCTACTCAAGCTATGCTTTCTCACACAATGCCAATGTCTTGACCAGTTTGGAACTTTGGATATTCTGATGTGGATCATATCTTGTAGTTACAAAGATAACTGACTTTCCATTTTCTTTTTGCATTTACTGGCGTACCTCCTTGAATGTCTTCTGGTGCATCAATGCCATGTATACTGTTCCAGACATGCATAATGAAGCTCAAAGTTTGGTTCCCATTTCGTTAGAAATCTGAACTGAAACTGTAAATGCCTGCTAATATAACTAAAATATGATGATATATACATAGTAGTAATATGATGGAGTAATAAGAATATCAGGATATCAAAACAAGAATTGAAAGCGCGATATCCATCTGATATTCTAGAGGATATCAGGCCTACTCATATCCATATTTGCAAAACTGACACCACTCTGTTTTAGCTGCTACTATATGCTTTCTTTCAGAAGAAGAGACATTACAGAGCAAAATAGAGAATGAATTTCACTTTTAAGGACCAATACAAAATGCTCTTTATTTTGGGAACGAATCCTATACACACAAGTTTTCCCGTGCACAACAACTAACAAATATCATAAAAATTCTAAAAAAAAATTATACATGTACTTCCAATAATATTATACCTATATATAAAGTCTTATCTTCAAATTCAAATTTATACTCTTAAAACTGTTAGATTTTTTTTACAACTAAAATATAATGAATTTGAAGGTGTAATACTATTGAAAGTACATGTACAAATTTTTCTAGAAATTTTTGTGATATTTGTTATTTGATATACGGTGTGCGTACGAAAAGCTTAAATCTATAGGATAAATTCTTTTTCCTCGAAAATAAATACTACAGTATTTTTATTTTTCCCTGAAAACAACTACTATATGATGATAGGCTGAATAGTTTTTTTAGACGATAGATGTACGGTTTGTTTCATATGGATCGTACAATTTCTGCAATTTTTACAGTCTTGTATGCTTGTCGGCGAAACGGGAATGGGGGTCCCACATTCCCCGGTGCTCTCCCCGGGTTCGGGGCCTGCAGCCCCGGCGCCCCATGCGTGCGGCGCCCGGGCACGAGGCTGACCCGAGCGGGTCGGCCGCCAACTACCGCATTAATGGCGAGCTGATGGCGAGGTGACGGGGCGTGTCGCCCCTGACGCCCGCTCTGCTCCCTGTACGGTCAGAAGACCTTTTGACCGAGTGAGCTTCATTTTCCCACGCTCTGGCAACCACAGTACGCCCTGTCACATCCACAAGACTTTAGCTGCTTGCAACGGCCACGCCACGAGACGACCTACCCGCCGTGCTACACCAACTCCGGCGTGGGCTCGGCAGGCGGACGTGTGCAACATGACACATCATACCCAGCTTCCTCCGTCTGGTGGGCACTGTGGACTCCCCTTACCTATAAAAGGAGGATCCATGCCAACTGGAAGGGGGGTTCGAAGGGTTCGGAAGGTTGGAAGGGCTGGAGAGTTAGTAACCTTTTTCTGCATTAAAGCCTAGCTCCATAGTTCCCAAGTCAGGGCAAGGGGCCGAGCTCCCCTTAGTAAATCCTTGTAAAACCAAATCACATTCACCTCCACATAGCTTACACACAGGAGTAGGGTATTACGCTCCCGAGCGGCCCGAACCTGTCTACGCCTCCTGTCTCTCTTCCGTGTCATTGTCAGGATTCGGACGGTCCGATCCTAGAACGGACGGTCCGAACCCCACTATCTCTCAGCCCTGGTCCCCGGGCCTGAGCACAGATCGTCCTTCGGACGCCACATTCGTCTGGGGAACAGCCCCCCTAGCCGAATCTCAAAGGGGGTCTCCTGACCTCCCGCGGTTGGAGTTTCATCCTCCGACTGCTGGCGCGCCAGGTAGGGGGGGGTTTTTCTTCCTCAGTGACACGCCGGCGTCCCTGACACCGACACCCTCCATGGTAGGAGGCCATCGTCCACGAGACTCCAACGAGGAGTCTGGCGGCTTCACCCCGCCGGGCGGACATTAGCCCTGCGGTGAATCCGCCACGATTTCCCCCTCATCTTCCTGGGGGGCGCGCGGCGCGCGCGCCCCCCCCAAGTGCTCGGCGGGCCGAGCTCTTTCCGCCGGCGACCTGGCCGTGCGGCTCGGCCCCTTCCCTCGCGGAGGGGCGCCCATGGTAAGTGCCCGCTGGGTCTGCCCGCGGCCTCATCTATGAGGCGTAATGGACACACCGTACCACGGCGCGCCGTACCCTCAACTTTCATTTCAGCGACGCTGTAGGAGCCCTCTTGGCGGCACGAAGCCCTCCTGCCGCCACCCCCGGCCCTTTACCGGGGAGGAGGCCGGGAGCGACAGCCCGTTGGCTCAACAAAAGAGGTCGCTGACCTGGTGGCGCGGCCCGTCGGGTCGCCGCCGGCGCCATGCAGGGCGCGGCAGCGCCGACGACGCGTGAATGCAAATCTAGCGTGAGCCGGCCCCTACCGCCCCGAAACAGAATCAAGCCCGGGCGCAGCGGCCTCACGCCCGCATAGGACCAACAAGGGCGCGGGGCGACCTCCGCAATCGGCCTGAACCGAGTTGCGGACTCCACACGAGGACCGCCCGGCGTCACTTTGGCAGCGGCAGCGTGAGCGACGCAGTGCACGCGCCAAGAATCTTCCCGAGGCCCAGGCCTCCAGCTTCCAAAAGAAACCCCCCGACGGGAGCTGTCGTCCATCGCCCGAGCTTGCCCACTACGGTGCCTCGGAGGTTGCTGGGCCTCTCCCCTGGCCTCCGGCAAGGTGCGTGGCCGGCGCCAAGTTCTGGCCCAACCTGCCGGAGAAAATACGATGGCTCCTGTCCGACCCCACGGAGTTCTTGCAGAATACACCACTGCCATCCAGCGGCGGGGCGAGAGGCGGACGAACGAGACGGGTGATGCGTGAACTACTTCCCCGTCGCCCTCAAAGCCAGGCTCGCTCCTGGGATGATGAACCTCCCCGAGGGTCCAATCTACTCATGGAGAACCTTTAGCCACCAGTTTGTGGCAAAGCACTTCCAGGCACCTTCCCGCGCCCTGGAACCGAAGCGGACCTCCACGCCCTACGTCAGAGTAGGGGTGAGGCTAGCGGGGAGCACTTTCTGCAGCGCTTCAGCCAGTGCGCAACACCATCCCTCACATCGCCCCCACACGCGGTTATCCACGCCGTTCCGCTCGGCGTGCGTGACCTGCGCATGCTCGAAAGTTGGGCACCCGCGACATCCAAACCACGGCCGAGCTATTCAGTCTCTGCCGACCTCCTGTGCCCGCAAGGAGGAGGCCCGCGTGTGGAACAAGCCTTGCCCTGAGGCCCCGACGAGGCCCTGGAGAAAAGGCGGCCGAGACCCTCACGATTCCGCGCACGGCGGGACAGCGGAAGCGCCAGAAGCAAGAGATGTCGCGAGAACTTCGCGCTTATACGGCATCCGGCGGCCCCCAGGCAGTGTCGCCCGCCAAGACGACTACAAAGGCGGCAAGCGACAAGGAAGACGCCGCGTTGTGCCACAGCCCACCGGCTGCGGGCAGGAACATTGTGGCTCCTCCATCCACGAGACGGACCGCCACGACCTCACGGACCCAGTGTCGCGCCGTCCAAAACTTGGCCCGAGCGCACCAAGAAGTTCCAAAGCAACAAACGAGCGGCAGACAAGCCAAGCCCGCTGCCGATTCGGATAGCAGCCTCTCGAGTTCGCAAGAACCCCCCCAACAGAATGTCCTCGCCACCCTCGACGGCGGGGCACACGCTCACTCCTCGCGCCGTGGCTTCAAGGCCATGAAGCGCGAGAGCTATTGGCAGTGACCCCAGGGACAAGCGGCGTCCTAGAGGCTGAAAGTGGTCGACATTCCGATCACCTTCGGCCCCACGGACCATCCGCCCGCCCGTACCTAGGGAGGGCAATTCGCCCTGGCGGTCTCCCCCACCATCTGCAACGTGAAGGCCGGAGCTGCGTCCCTCATCGACGGCGCCACCCCAACATCCTCTCCCCGAGTATTCTGAGACAGACTCAAGGCCCGGGACGAATCTTGCACCCTTGTTGCCCATCATTGGGATTTACGAAGGGCCTCACTTGCCTCTCGGCTAGTCTCATGCCCTCACCTCGGTGACACGGCAACTTCCGCACCGAGCACGTCATTTTCGACATTGCCGAGTGCAACCTCCCGTACAAACCCGGTCCTCGGCGGCGAGCCAAACCGCCCGCGTTGGTGAAAGTTCATGGCGTTAGGCACTACGCGTACCTAACCATGAAGCTCCCGGCCCCTTGGCCCGATCACAGTCCTCGGGACGTGAAAGCCGCCCTCTCGTGCGCGACACCGCAGCAGACGCGAAGCGAGCGGACAGTGCCCCCGCAGCTCTTGACACGCGGGCGGTGCGGGCCATTCGCGGCGTCGCCCCCCAAGCCGCGCCATCGTCGCACACGACGCAGAGCTAGTCAAGGAGGTCGTCCTCGGCGATGACCCGTCCCGACCGTCAAATTGGCGGTTCGACTGGATACAAATAAGGAAAGCGCACTCACATCGCCTTCCTTCGAGTCAAACACCCGACGTCCTTCGCCTGGCAACACCAGTCGGAAAGCCGAGATCACCAAACAGAGGACAGAAGTGATTGAGCATCGCAGTTGGCCATACCGCCAGGGCTCGCAGCCCCGGCTGCGGTCAAAAAGTACGACGACAGAGCCCGGATAACGCCAAGCCTCAAATCGTCCAATATAAAGAGGAGAACGACAAACGTACTCGCTACCGGCTTCATCCGCAGGAAGATCGTCCAGCCGGAGCGGTGGTAGACCAACCCAGTCGTCGCCTCATCCAACCAACGGAAACTGGCGATGTGCATAGACTACACCGACCTCAACACCTCTCCC
>RYFJ01001609.1:0-51857 GCA_003991445.1 Oryza meyeriana var. granulata
GGTGGTAGTTCTGATATGTATGCGTGTTTCTATGACTCTTCTTTTTGCCATGGGCGCTTGCTTATATAACTGGGAAAAGGTTAAGGTAGGAGTCCACCGATACGACTAGGAGTCTCCCTTAGACTATAAGCGACTAGACTATATTCCTTGGAACAGGCCGAAGTCTACGATCTACTATACCGAATAAAGCTAGATCCTATCCGAGTGCATAATGCTATAGTACCGACCTGCACCACAAGTCTATCACATGCCTCGTGGGAATGCGGGTAGTACTGCACACGGAACGGTGGGGCGGTGTATGGCGTACAGTTACACTCGTCAGTAAAATAATGCCATACCGCGCCGCTACGATTGGAAGACTACCGGGATATTACCTAGATAAATAAAGATTTATCAAAACTGTTGTGGAGTGTGAGAGTGGTCAGCGTGGGAGCTGATGGGGACCGTTCGGTGGTTGTAAGCGGCGTGGAATGGTAGATGTGGTTAACTCATCATTCCTAATGGTGTGGTGAATCCACAGGGCGCAACGGGGCAGCGTGATCCAGAAAACGGTCACGGGTAGTTTCCGTGGGAATGGTAACGTGGTGTAAGGTAACAGTGGAGTCCGGTAACGGTTAACGTACCCGGGTGTTGGTAACGGGTGTAGCGTCATACAGGGAGACGGTACGGGTTAGCCAATCAGTTGGAATGGTGGCTGTTACGTGGGCACTTAATCAGGAATTAATATGTAATTAAATCAATTTACTGTTGAACGACTCTTTGCAACTGTTCAGAAATAACCTAATCTCTTTATACCTGTGCATATGCATAAGTGGGTGTGATGTTGAGTAACGGGGGTGTACCACCTTGTCATTTTCACCGAGTGGAGAACGGCGAAAGATATCCTGAGAAGGGCTCGTCAAGGTGCTGGGATGGAAGCGGCGTTGGCCCAGATGTATAGACTCCGTTTACTTTGCTGCATTTATAATATAATTACTCGTGTAACATCTGTAGGAACTGGTTTGGTACTGGTCGGGAGGATGAAACACATGGATGTTCAGAATCGTGCGAATTCGGCGTACATGTGAGAAATGTTAAGTTTTCGAGGATGCGGGTCGGGGTCCATAGAAATGTCCGTCTCAATAGTTGAAAAGGCATGCCATTCACTAAGTTCAGAGATGAATGGCTTAGGCCGCCATGCAGCTTAGCTTTGGCTTCTGGCGAATTGAGTGCATAGTCATCATAGCGTTGATTTCTTAGATTAGCGTGAGTCCTTGATGGAAGATGAAGTCGAGTAGCTTCCGACGTAACCAAACGCACTTACGTTCTGGATGTAAATTCATTTAATGCCGAAGGCTTGAAAAGTTCTTCAAGTCGGTGAGGTTTGAACTTGGTCTGATCACCACATCATCGACAAGAAACGCCTCCACGTTGTACCAGAGTAATGTGTAACCGCCGAATGCTCGTGGTTAGTTGATCAGCTTTTCAACCCAAGAAGTGACATTGCAATATGCCCAACGGCGTGTGAAAGAAGCCTTCCAGGCAGTCTCTCTTAACGATTGGTGATATCTGAGAGCAGTTGAGAAGCTAAGAATGGCACTCCACATAAATCGCCATACGATTTTCGGGTAGAACCGAATGGTCTTGGGGGCACGCTGTTAAGTGGTGAGTCGACGCATGCGATTTAACGTTTGCTTTCGGACAAGGGGTGCCAGCACTGCCATGGTAGAACTCTTGATGAACCCGGATACGGAGTGGTTATCTCTCCGAAGCACTTTGTCTATGTTGAGGTCGAGCGGTGTTGAGACTGCTTGGACGTTGAGGGAACTTGATCAAGCTTCCTTTGTACCAGGCAGTGGAGGTTTCAAGTATAAGATAGCTGGCGCCTAGAGAAAGGTGACGACGGTCTTTCTTTTGGGTCATCCGGTCCCGACAAAGTAGTTGAGCGGTGAAGGTTCAAGGGGACTTTTTGTGTGAGTCCGTGAAATTCTGACTTGGGCGTTATGGAGACGTCCTCGCTGCGTTAGTGGGGCTGTCGATGGGTTGGCGGACTGGACTTCTTAAGATGAGCAGCTCGCAGATCCCTTGGCGTACGAAGGCTGCTTGAATAACAGCGAAGAAAGACGCCGACAAGTCTGGGATCTTGAGCACATGTAGGTGTAATGGGTGCACTGCATGAATTGGTATTTTGCGCCGACCCGAGATATATGTGATACACGTCGAGCGGGTGACTCGAAGCAATATTCATGCGAAATGACCGGCCCAAATGACTGGCAAGTTTTGTCCGAGTGGGTAAAGATAGGCGGGGATTACCCGGGAAGGGCTGTACTTCGGCGAGGCTCGGAAAACAGGAGACTTCATCTATCGGAGCGTCTGGCGAATGATGTGAGAGGCTCCATCGATAAACGTTTTCGCGTACTGCCACTGGATAACGGGTCAGGATGATGGGGTAAATCTAAGCGTAACAGTCGATGGGGTGATCTGATGCGGTCAAAGCATATGGCGTTTCTGCTGACCAACGCATGGGTTGGACTAGGGGGGCTGCTGCGAGAGCCGAGTTGATGAGTGCTTGAGCTTAGACTGGAATCTGGATAATCGGCTGCGCCTGAATGGGTGTCCTTGTTGTTATCGTCAATATTCGAACCTTCTTGGAAAAATTTCTTAAGCATAGCAGTCTTAGCCACGTGCTTGCCTTTGGATAAAGGGCAGGCCATTCATATATTGTAACCATTGCTTGGGGCCAAGTCGAGTGCGCTCGATCGCACACATGTGTCGACTTTGTGGCATTCTGACTTATTTGTGCATCGTCGGTTATCCTTCTGGTCTCGCGAGGTTTTGGTCTTCGAGAGCTGACGACCCGAGTCGGCGCGAAGTTCGGCGTATTGTTTGCATGTAAAAAGAGTTTGACAAGAGCGGGGGTTCAAGTAATCATCATGGGGGCACGTTTTGATCTTGCGGAAGGGCGGTGATAACGACCCGTCCTTGATCAGTGGAGAGCCACTTTCAGAAAACCTCCTTAATGAACTCGCTAAAGAGACTGTTCTTCTTTGGTGAGACGTAGTAGATGTGTCAGAATAGCTTCGTTATGTTCCTGGTAAGTTGCGATGAATAGACGAGTTCTCCCAGAACGATTGACCTCTTTGGAGTCCTGTTAGCATGTCTTCGCTTGCTGAGTCGGCTAGAGACTGGGGAGGTGTTAGCCTGCTTTGTGATTACAGCTGACGATCGTAGAGGTATACCAGAGCAAGATCGGGATTGGTCTTCCGGTCGTATTTCGATTCCAGTCGGTAAAACCGCGGCAGCGACCTTGAGGCCGAGTAGGGGTACTACCTTTATGATGGAAACGACTCGATCGACTACGCAGTGAAACTGCACGTGTGGAGCCGAAGGCGCATTCAGCTGCTAGTCACGGTGCTCATTCTAACTTGCTTCCAGCGCGTCGTATGCTTGCCGGAGATACATCGTAGTCGGCCCGAGATCTGGTTGGTCCCTGACGGTTGTTTTGGATGTCGGACGCCACCGATATGTTGGTAGGCTGAGTAGACGTTTGGTGACTCGTTTGCGTAACTGGAGCCGGCGTTAGGTTGTGGTGAAGCAGATGAGATGGTTGGAAAGCGACGTTGGTCGGTATGAAGGGTATCACCTGCTGTTAATGCTCCTGACATGCCAGCAGGGTGATCATGGCTTTTATCTTGCTTATGTGGGTGGGCCTGGTGATCCAAAGGAGCGGTTAGTAGGTTGTAGCGGCCATGAGTTTTGCTGAGGTTACGAAGATGTGTGGTCGGACTCAGGTTGTGGAGGATTTGGTTGTCGAGCGTCCATCCAGTAACGGATGTCGTTTGCGGGGTCGTGTTGGTGTGGGAGTGTTTCTCTGTGTTCTCGAGTCGGGGCCCTGCAACTTGCTGCTCGCTAGTTTGGTGCCTTGAGTGGGAGTAGCCTTTTGCGCCATGAAGAAAAAATTTTTTGGGCCGGGGTGGAGAAGCTTGCGAACTGTGTCGTTGGTTGGATAAAGTAGTTGATGTGGGGTATGCACAATCGCCTCGCTAGATCAATCTCGAGCGGCTTGGGTTGTATCGAGTTGAACTCTAGGGATGGGTTTGCGATCGGATGTTTGATTGAGATATCCACGGCGTGTGAGTCGAACCGGGAATTGAGATTTTCTTTTTACCGATCGGCTGGCCGAGGCCGAAGTCCGAGTCAAACACGCCGGAAAAGAAGAGTTGTCCGAGAGTCTAGGGTGTTGAAGATTGCCGCAGCATGTCGACGAGGGTTGATGCGGTGTTATGGGCCGACCGATCAGGAGTCGGTTGATTCCTGGGCCAATCGAAAAAGATGCGAGTCGGACAGGTGAGGTTGCCGAACTGTTCGATGAAGTTCGAGGCTCGAAGGTATTGTTTCCCGGGGAGAAGTTGATGCCGTCGACTCCGGTGGTCGAATCGTCAGGCTTGTCGAAGATGATGTCGCGATGCCTACTGGCGCGTCAATTGTCGATAGTTTTGTATCGCAATAATATATGGGGCTACTCGTGAGGACCTAAACTTGATAGACTATAAGGAACACGAACAATTTATATTGATTTAGGCCTCGAGATGAGGTAATACCCTTGTGACGTCCAGTTGTAGGTGTATTGCATTGGGTTTCTCTGGCAATTTTGATGTATCTTCTCCCTCTACCCTCAGGGGGCCTGCCTCCTTATATACATAGGGGACATGGTACAGAGTAGGAATTCAAGGAATTTCTTTTAGGAATACGTGCCGACTCGGATATATCCTTTCTTGTCGGCAAGAATAATACATACCGAGTCTTTTGTATCCCTAATTATAAGGTTAGGCATCCTCTGTCTGAGTGGCCAATAGCTTCTCATGAGGTACCGGGTCCATAGCCTCCACAAGGGTTTGACGCTCATAGTAAAAATTCCAATGGAACTGGTACATAGGATAGCAATCCATAAGAATTTCAAATGCTGAAATCCTTTGTTCCAAACAACACACAGAGGAAAAAATTCCTAAGGATTGAAATTTTTAAAATTCTATTGATTTTTCCTCCAATCCAAAGGAGCCCTAGTACAGTAGAAAATCCTGTAGCACTAGAAATGTAGCGATCATAATTGTTGTTGCATACACTTCACGGGTAGAGTGTATCTTGTTTCACTTTGCATCGGATTTAGTATATTTTTTCACTTTCCATCGGGGTATATTAAAATAAGTTTCACTGTACACTAGGGTACATCATCAAATCTATAGAAATTTCATCAAATTTTATATAAAATCTAAATGAAACTTTGTGAATTATGGTCAAAATTCAAAAAGTTTAAAAAGTTTTACTCATATTTCATAATATTTTTCTTCAATTATATAACGCAATTGTCACGCCTGGAAATACTCAAGAATACTTCCATGCGTAAGTGTATAAATTATCATCCTATAGGCGATGTAAAACAGAGTTGGTAAAGATAACAAATTTCAAGAATATGCGGAAGGATAAATGAGTACTTTATTATTGTCACGCCAGAATTCACCAGAATCCAAAAGCTAATTTGTGCAATAAATCCTCGTCAGGATAGCCGAGGTAACAAATTGACATTGATAAAATAACCAAAACGAAATAACGATAAATACTTACAACAGAGGACTTAGTCCTCACACAGAAGAAATAGCAGCGGAACGGCAACTAGCGTAGCTTTAGCTCCAAGCACAAACAGCAACTAGGGTATAAGCCAAACACAATTTCTCTCCGCAAAAGCTTCACTCTAAGATTGCAATAATGCAAAACTGAGTTACCACCCCACCGTACTCAACAAGCCACACTAGGAAATGCAATGTAATGCAACAGGATACAAGAAAAGGCATAATATATCTTATTTGCATAAAACAGCATTTAAACTTTACACTTAAAATCATTGAAAACCATGATACTAGTTAATTATTATCAGCATTAAATCTAATTTGAACAACGCTCTAACGCAGTTCAAGGCCAAACATAACTCTCAAAACAGAAGCTATCATATTGATCATTTATTTCCATGTAATGAGTAGTGTGGGACTAATAAAGAAAACATTGCTAGGCTCGCTCCATTAACCGCGAGCACGGCTATTCGAATAGTTTTACTCTGGCCAGAGGTGTACCAATTTACCCACAAGACATAACTCCACAGCATATTACTGTGCCCCTTAATACCACCAACGGTACTCGGAGAGGAATTATGACAGGATCATCCATGTAAACTCGCCCAATAGGACAGCCTCCCGCCAAGCCAAACCTCCGGTCTCCGATAGGGGTGATCAATGCCTTCCCGCAAGACGGCTCGACGTCCGAAACATGGTCTTATTATCACTGCCATGTGTGGACTTATTCAAGCCACAAACATGCCCTGGTGCCTCCTATTGAACTCGGCACACTTCAAACTCCTGCTATCCCATACTAGCTTGTGGTTAGCACGAGTGTTGCTTCGCAATAAGTAGTCCGCGAACCGGTCCTTAACTGTCATGAGCACCGCTAGCAACATCACCAATCCTGGTGCTCACAACTCACCATTCAATCAAGTTTTAGTTGTCACATTTAATTAACCAGCCTCGACTCACTGTCGTGAAATTATAGCCAGTATCCATTAATTAATTAGAAATGAATAGTTTTCCACATAAAGTGATGCTACAGTTTCTAGGCATGGCTAAGCAACTCCTAAATAATCTAGCCAGATAAATAATTAAACATCCAGCTAATCCATATTATTACCCGAGGTATCAAGGTAAAGGAATCAATCACAAAATGGCTATAATCAAGGAATATAGGATAATAAATAAATACCCATAATAATGACATTCAAAAACATTTCATATAATAACTTTAAAATAAAATAGATTTCACAAACAGGATCAACATGCTCAAGGAGATTGTCGTGTGACTTGCCTTGCAATCGCAAAAGTCTTCCGTAGACTCCGCGATCTTCCGAAACGACGATTATACGTGACTACACGCAAAACGATAAAAACTAAGAAACTCCAAATAACAATACATAAAACAAGTAAATTATAATTTTAGATGAATTTAGGAAGAAGAACGGGTCGAAACGGAGTTCGGACGGAAAAGATATGGCTATTGGAATATTGAATTCGGAATAAATCCGAAAAGAATTAGAGAAGAATATTCTCGAGAATATTCTCTGGATTTTTGGATTAAGATAAATATTTTTGAATGAATAAAGACTGTGGTTCACGGCAGAGTCACACAGTCGGAGCAGCCGAGCAAGGCATCCATGGCGGCTCAGCGAAGAGGACGGTAACAGGACAGGACACCGGCGACCGACGACTTGCAGCGGTGGCGCGAGGCGGGCGCACAGGAGCAGGCGCAGGCGCTGGTCCCGCGGTGGCAGGCGGCGAAGAGGAAACGGCGACGGCGGCTCGGGACGGCGGCGTTCGACGACCAGACGACACCGGCGCACGGGAACAGGGGCGGCGGCCTGGGACAGGGCACAACGGGCGGCAGCGCCGGGGAGGAGACGATGATGGCGGAACCGACGGCGATGACAACGACGAACAGGGGAAAAAGACGAGGCGCCGGTGTAGATGAGGACGGCGATGCTGACGACGACGATGGAGAAAGGACAGAGGCACCAAAGGGGCACGGGCTCACCAGCGGCAAAACCGACGACGACGTACGGGAACAGGCGCAGGAGATCAGAGCAGGGCGGCGGCGCTCTCAGGAGGTAGGGGCAGGAGGAGGAGGGCGGCGGCTTCGGGGCTCACCGAGGCAGCACGGCTCGGCCGGGCGCAGGGCGGCGGTAGGCCGCGCGCGGCGCGGGCCGAGGGCGAGCGGGGCGGCGTCGCGACGACGCGGGCCGGCGGCGCGGCCAGAGGGCCGGCGGCGCTGCACGTGGCGAGGAGGCGCGGCGCAGCGACTTGATGCAGGGGCGGCGGCGACTTCCTGGGACGGCGCTAGGGCACAAGGGCTGGTGGCGGCTGGCTTTATAGGAGGAGTCCAGGGCGGCGACGACAGCGGCTGCCCCCGGATTCAGCGGCTAGGTGAGGCGGCGCTGGGCTGGGCCCGTGGAGGCCGGGGCGGCACGGGGCAGACGCGCGCGAGCTGGAGACGCGCAGGCCGGGCCGGGGCAGGGAGTCCCAGGGCGCGGCGTGGCGGCCTGGGCCGGGAGCTCGGCCAGGAAGAAGAACAGCAGAAGGAAGAAGAGAGGAGGAAGGAAGGAAAAAGGAGGAGAGAGAAAAAAAAAAGAGGAAAAAGAGGGAAAAAAGGGAAGATAAAGAAAGAAAGGAAAGGGAAGCAAAGGTTTTCTGAGAAAATTCCAAAATTTGGAAAATTGGAATTTATAAATTTGAGGAATATTTCTGAATTGAAAATTGTAGAAAGATTCAGAATTTTGGGAATATTGGAATTTACGGAAACATTTTGAATATTTTGGTTTTGTTTTTAGGAATGGAAATCTCGGGAATATTTTATGGGATCCAGGAATTGGAAAAACTCTGAAGTATTTGAGGATTTGGGTTTATTTCAAATGACTTGGGTTTTTGTGGAGACCAAGGAAATTTAAATAAAAAGGAACTATGGATATTTTTATAAAAAGGGAATGAATAGATTCTAGACACTCGATTTGGGACTTCGCGGAATTTTTCTGGAGTCGGTCTTTTCAGGGAATCAAAGATTCGGGGACGACAACCAGAGAAAGGTACAAAGGGATTTGATAGAGAATGACCCGAGAAAGGAATTTGGAATCTATTTAAATAATTATTGAAATTGATCTTGTGGTATTAATTAATTCTGGAGCTCCGAAAAATCCGAGAAAATTTCAGAGAGTATAATTACACACAACGAATTTATTAAAAATAATTTCAACCATGATTTATTAAAGAAATTTTTATTTCCTATTTTTACTTTACTTAATTAATTTGCTTTATAATTTAATATAAATTCTAGAAAATCAATTATTAAATAATTATTTAATTCCCGAAAAATCGGGCTATGACAATTATAGGGGTGACCAAAGTCCCAATATTCAAAGAAAAACGAATAAGATGACTAAACGGGCTGGGGACCAAGCCCACAGGCATGTGACTGCAGGAACGAGCTAATCTTCAAAGCCTTCATCTTCGGGAAACACCTCATCTGGATTGAAGGAAGTGGAGCAAGATTGAGTACAACCACAGTACTCAACAAATCATATCGACAAATGGAAAATATAATGCATGGGAGTCCAAGGAGTATTAATAAGGTTATAATTTGCAGAAAAAGGGCAGGTAGAAATGCTTTTCAATATTAAGGCCATTTAATAAAAAATGTCCTATTTCTACTACAAGATTTATGAACAAATGCCGCGCACCTGTGCCAACATGTGTTACTCTAGGCTACACCAAGAATCCAACCAGTTATGCCATTGTATCAACATGAGAGGGAAAACTCTAACTTGGGTACATTGCTAGGCTTGCCCATAACCGAGGGTGCGACTATTCGAATAGTTTATACTCTATTCAGAGGTGTACACTTTACCCACAAGAGACGTCTCACACGCGTTACTACGTGCCGTGCACTGCCACGGTGCCTCGGAAGAGAACGTGACAAAACCCTTCACTCAGTCCAACCCTAAACAACAGACTGACTTAGACCCTTGTCCCCCGTCAGGCAACCTAGGTCGAGAAGACATGGTCTAAGCCCCCATGCATCTTTACCATGCTGGCCTTCACTTGCGGAGATATCGGACCCATACTAGGCGTCATTTGCCCTACCGTGTCAAATTGTTTAAAGTTGGACTAAGCTTATGGATTAAGCCTTACCCATTAGACATGTGACTGTACGGTTTATGCTTTGCAATAGAGGCCTGAAGACCGGTCCTTATGACGGTTGAGGTACTACTAACAAAACTACATACCCCGAGCTAGCCAAAAACAAGATTTGGGGATTTTGAGGGGAATTCATTTTAACTCGGCTAAACCGCCATTATTCCAGGATTTCATAGGTAGATCATAGAGTTTAACCCAAAGTCTTCCATTATAGAAATTGCTAAGTTGTTTCTAATTTGCATGGCTAAGCATAAACCTAAAAGTTCTAGTAAGGACCACATATAGAGCTCTCACTAGACAATTTTATTACTTAGGGTTGTCAAGGAAATAATACAACAATTATAAGGGCATAACAAGGAATATAGGAGAGGTTAAATAAAACAGTATTTACGCAGGAAATTTAATAAAGTGAAATGCAATAATTTAAATAAACATAGACTTTCATGATAATAGGTACACAACATGGTCGAAGGGATGGTATGAGTTGCCATGCTCACACACAGCGTCTTCACACTCGACCACGAGGAACTGCAGATCGTCTGAATCGGTAACGTCTACATGACCAAACGCAAACATGGGCCAAAAGATAAGAAAACCATATAAACAGCAAAACAAAGTGCATAAATGGGTTCTTGATGATTTAAGAAAAATTTAGAAACTTGAACAGGTCAATTCGGAGTTCAAACGACCAAGAAACGACCGTTCAAAGTTTCGGTGAAATTTAAATGAATATTTCTAATTTCTTGAATTGTTTTTCTATTGGTGGGCCCCATCTGTCAGTCTCAGGTGAGGCCGATCAGCGGGACCCATGGGTGCTCGCGGGCGGGTGGCCACGCGGGCGACACACGGCTCGGGCAGGTCGACGTGGCCCCGGCTTGGCCACCACGCGGGACGGCGGGATGCCTGGTGCGGCGCCACGGAGGCAGAGCTCGCCGGCGGCGAGGTGGCGCGGTGGAGCAGCGGGCTCGTGGAAACCAGAGAGCAAAGGGAGGCGAAGCTCACCGGTGAAGGCGTGGCGACGAAGGGTGGCCGGAGCTCGGTAGTGGCGGCGGAGCTCAGAGGGGCGGCGCAACGGCGTTAGGGACGAAGGGGGGCAACGGCGGCGAGAGAAAGGGGAGAGGAGGTCTGGGGCTTCGTTTCATAGGCGATTGGGGAGGGGGAACGACGCTGTCAAAGCTTGTCACGCCCTGAAAATCGGCCTATTTAAAAATCATATTGGGTAAATGGAAACATAAGAATTCACTAGAAAGAATTTTTTTTTTCCGTGGAAGTGTTTGAATAAAATTTTGAAATTTCTAATATTAAAATCCCAAGTTTAAATGTTTAATAAATACTCGAATGCTTTTATATTCCTGGGATCTTGTCAAAATATTTTAAGTGTTTAAGTATTTAAGATAATAAATTATTTGTGTTTCATGGAGGTTTTGCCTTGGTAAATTCCCCACGATTTAATAAACCTTCTGAAATTTTCTCGGAATTTTTGGAGCTCCCGAATTAATTTTAATGTAATAAAGATCATTTCAGTAATTAAGTAAATATAAAATAAAACCCCTATCTTTTCCCCTGTTCAGGTCGTACCTCCTTCAGTACCTGGATGTCTCTCCGTTCACCTCGAGCTCGGGTTCCCTCCTTCTTTTAATGACTGGGTGTCGTTTCCGAAACCCTAGAGTCACTTTCGATTTTTCAATCCCTTCATCTCTGGAATATTTACAATATTTTGAACGTCTCTAATTTCTCGACGTTCCAGTATCCTCTCGAAATACTTCCGCATCCGCAAAATATTCCTACATTTTGGGTGTTTAATTAATCCATGAATATTCCCCATCTTCCGAATTCCCAAAATATCCTGATAACTAGAATATCTCTCATACTCACAAAAATGCCCCCAAAATTCCTTGGAATTGTTTAATCTCTGATTCCTCTAATAATTCTAATTTTCGAACCCTGCAAAATATTCTTTGTTTTTGGATTCCCTGAAAATATTCCCAATATTCCATCGATCCTGAGTATTCCTATTGCTCGGCCTCCGCAAAACACTTTCCGGGCTTCCAATCCCTGAAATATTTCGATATTTAATTCCCCAAAAATATCCTTCGGTGAAATATCCTCCGTTGTCCAAACACCACGAAATATACTCCAGTTCCTAATTCCACCAATATTATCCGAATCCCAAAATATCTCGGAATTCAAATGTTCTAGTCTTTCATTCCCATGAAAAACCCCCATTTTTCCGAGTCCTAAAAGTGTGTGTGTATATATATATATATATATATATATATATATATATATATATATATATATATATATATATATACCTCGATATTTGACCCATTTCGAAGTTCCAAATATTCCCCACAACTTCAACAAAAATATATTCCTCGAATTCCCTCAAATCCTCCTAAAATTCCAAATTTCCCCAAATTTGGAATTTTTCCAGAAAACCCCTCTCTTTTCTTTTTTTGCCATCTTTTCTATTATTTTTCCTTTTCTTTTTCTCTGGCTCTCTCTCTCCTGTTCATCTTCCTTCTCTGGTTCTGTCTCTCTCTCTCTCGGATGGCCGACCTGAGCCTGCCTGCGCCGCGCCGCTCCAGCCCCGGCCTGCTCGCCCTCGGCCCGCCGACCTGCCGCCTCCCGCGCCCGGCCCACGCCCCTGCCGTGCCTATCCCCGCGCGCAACGGCCGCCGCCTTTCGCGCTCGTGCCGACGCCGGTCTCCGGAGCTGAGCCCCTTATATAGCGGCCATGCCCTGCCCTCGCGAGCCCTAGCAAGCCGCGCCGCCGCTCTGCATCTAGCCGCCACCCGAACCGCCCTAGCAACGCCGCCCCACGCCCGCCGCCGAGCTGCGGCAAGTCGTCGCCCGCTGCCGCCCCTGCTCCACCGCCTCCCCGCGCGAGCCATCGCCGCCCCGGGCTGCTCGAGCCCCTGCATCACGCCGCTACTCCTCCTTAGCCAAGCGCCACCACCCGAAGTCGCCGTTGTCGTCGCTTTCGCCTACGCCCGCTGGTGAGCTCCAGGACCATCGCCATTCTTTTCTTTTTCCTCCCCGGCGCCCTGTGTTCTTCCCCAGCTCGCCGGCCGACGTCACGCCGTCGGGTCTCCTCTTTGCCTCGCCTGACCGTGCCCTTCGCACCATAGCCGCCTCTGGCGCGGGTTAGCTGCGCCGCCCCTGCCCGTGCGCCGTCGCTGCTCTGCGCCGTATCACCGACGCCGTTCAGTACCGTCGCCGGCGTCGCCTCTGCAGTCCGAAGCCCGCCGCCGGTGAGCACTCCCTCGGTATTGGTCCCTGTCTCAGTCTCCCTCCCCAATCCATCGGCCGTCGCCGGGTCTCGCCGTCCTCGGCACCGGCACCTCGCTGCCGTGTCGCCGTCGCTCGCCTTCTTCGCCGTTGTGCCATGGACCACCACCGCCGACGTCCGCCCGACCGCGCCGTGCGCTGACGCCGCGCCGCGCCGTGCCGTGCCCAGGCTCGGCCATGCCCAGCCCCGGGCCACTGACAGGCTGGCCCCACTGGGGATCCTTTGTGCCTGACGACTAGGCCCCACCGTGAAGCCCCTCTGTGTATGACGTGTGGGCCGGTGCACATATTCCTGATCCAATCCCAAGCGTTGGATCCAACCTGAATCCATCCGGCCTGTTAGATCTTTATTAAAACATCAAATTCACCTCGACCCTACAATCCTCTAAATTGGATCTAAATCCTTGGATATGATCTCTACCATCTCAGCCCTAGTCCACCAGAGCCATTCATCCCTTAGGCTGTGGACCCAGTTCACAGGATCTGTGCCCATAACAGTGGACTTACTTCTTTTTCCTGTTTAAAAATAATTCCCTTATTAATTAAATTCTGAGAGAATATTCTAGAGAATATTCTTTTTTTTTTCTATCGGATTTTCTCTAAATTCAATCTCCAAAGGCCATATCTTTTCCGTCCGAACTTCGATTTGACTTATTCTTCTTCCTAAATTCATCTAAAATCATGTTCTATCTGTTTATCAACTTTTTGTTTATTGTTTATTTAGAGTTTCTTAGGTTTTTATCATTTTGCTTGTAGTCACGTATTTCGTCGTTTCAGAAGATCGCAGAGTTTACGGAAAAGTTCGGAAGATCTACAGGAGATGTTTCCTATTGTAAGACAAGTCACACGACAATCTCCTTGAGGATATTGATCCCAACTGTGAAAACTATTTTGGTTTAATGTTATTGCATGAAATATTTTGGAATGCCATTATACGTGTAATTATTATTATTATTCCAATATTCCTTAATTATTATGGCCAATTTGATATTATTACTTTTACCTTGATACACTGGGTAAATAATATTGACTAGCTGGATGTTTAATTATTTATCTGGCTAGATTATTTAGGATTTATTTAGCACTGCATAAAAACTGTAGCGTAATTTTATGTGAGAAACTGATGATTTACTTATCGATAATTAATGATTAATGGCTAGTGGTTCATGAGAGTTGATCGTGGTTAGTTAATTAAATGTGTCAACTAAAAATTGACTGAATGGTGGGTTGTGAGCATCAGGATTATGTTGTTGCTAGCGGTGCTCATGACAGTATCCGTGCTAGCCAGAAGCTAGAATGGGATAGCAAGACTTGAAATGTGATGAGTTCAATAGGAGGCACCAGGACAGGTTTGTGACTGGTATAAGTCCACACATGGCAGTGACAATTAGGGGTGAAAACGGATCGAAAACGGTTGGAAACTAGCTATACCATATTTGTTTTTATATTTTTTTCGGAATCGGATTCGGAATCGAAAACCTCGGATACAAAAACGGAATCGAATATTACCGGATACAGATACGGAGCGAATACGAATCGGAACGAATACGGTAACAAATATTTATTCGAATATAAAAACCCCTCAAACTGAACTTTACAAATCAACGAAGAGACAACTTATTATTTTTTGTAAAACAATATTTCTAAAAGCATACTACAGTTAATTAAATGAGGTTTTGTATGAAAAAGTTGTAGTGCCTCCAATCCATTATTGGAGGGAGATGTTATTGCAGAGCAGACACTAGCAGGTGAGCACATAATACAGCAGAATCACTGAACCAGCAGGAAATCACCCGCGGACATGGTAATAACGGGAATGATAGAGCACAATGTGATGTGCCGTTATGTGGTGTCCGTAACATTTCCGTTCATAGCAATACAAGTAACAGAAAATGGGGAATTCAATGTTGTTATGCTTACAAGGAAGGTTTAGGTTAAACATACAATAGAAAATAAAAGAAGTGTTCTTTTACCTGATACTGATGTATGATAAATAGGCTAGTGCTAATTGTGCGAATTCCTCTAGTTTTAATTTCAAGTTTTTGAAGATATTCCTTCTTGATTGAAATGATCAACAAATAATACACAGATCTCCTTTACATTCTTGGGTAAACATATCTCTCTCTCTTTTTCACATGCACAGTACCTTTCTACCCTGCACCATTTCATGAGCAAGATATATTTCTAAGCAATTCAATCCGGCTAAAATCATTTGATATGATCAAAAACTCCAGCGTGCGGTCTGCGTCGCCTAATTTTACCAATTCATCACCGTCACCGAAACAGTACATCCCTGATCCAGGTAGCTCTCGCCTCTCGGGTAAAGATCGCAAGAAGGTAAAAAAAAAACAGAAACGTCTTCGACGCAACGCCAGCGGAAAGCCTGTGGTGGAGGGATCCCCGCACGAGCGACGCCGGGACCCTCGACGTAGCGAGCGGGGCGAAGCGGAGGACGCCGCCAGAGGGAGCCGGCCACCTCCTCGCCGCGGCCGCAGCGGGCCCGCGGAGCTGCGCCAACGCCGCCGCCATGTCAATGGCTCTCGGGTTGAGGATCCTTCGGAGGAGGCAGGCTGGCCGGAGGAGCTCCTGTTCCGAGCTGAGGGTTGCGCGACGCGTGGAATGGGGAGAGGAGGGGAGGAAGAGGAAGTCGTGCTCGGCGGCAGTGAGGCAATCAATTTGAATTAGATTTTTTTATCGGATAATATCCGAAAATCTGTTCGGATAGTTTCCGACTGATTCTAGAATCCGCCGGATAATGCCTTTACCATATACGTATCCGAGAAAAAATATCCGTTTTTGTTTCCGAATCTGAGATTATTTGAAAATTATTTGACTGGTCCTATCCGTATTCGAAATTTCGGACGGTTAGCGGA
Organism: Oryza meyeriana var. granulata; assembly: GCA_003991445.1. Classification (NCBI taxonomy): domain Eukaryota; kingdom Viridiplantae; phylum Streptophyta; class Magnoliopsida; order Poales; family Poaceae; genus Oryza; species Oryza meyeriana. Next base: position 15,929 of record RYFJ01001609.1, read on the forward strand.
TAATATCCGAACCGTTTTCACCCCTACTGACAATAAGTTCATACATTTAGGTGTCGAGCTGTCTCACGGGAAAGTACTTGATCACCCCTATCGGAGACCCGAGGCTTAGCGGGAGGCTCTTCTATTGTGCGAGTCATATGGATGGGCTTGTCATAATCTCTATTCGGGTACTTTTGAGTATCGCGATGCATGGCTGATATAATGTTGAGATCGTGTCTTGTGGATAAATTGGTACAACTCTGATCAGAGTAAAACTATTCGAATAGCCGTGCTCACGGTTAATGAGCGAGCCTAGCAATGTTTTCTATGATTAATCTCACACTGCTTAATGATGATGATAAATGGTGGAAATTTGATAGCTCCAGATTGGAGAGTTGTGGTTTGGGCCTGAACTGCGTTGGAGCGCTGTTCAGAGATTGGTTAAATATTGATAATAATGAAACTATACTGTTTTTCAATGTTTATAAATGCAAATGTTTTAAATGCTGTTTTATGCAAATAAGCCATACCATGCCTTTCCTTTGGAATTTCGGTTGCATTATTTTGCATTTCGTATGTGGCTTGTTGAGTACGGTGGGTGGTACTCAGTCTTGTATTATTGCAATCATCAGAGTGAAGCTTAGCGTGGAGGAGAAGTTTGATGTTTGGCTTATACCCAGTTGAGCTGCCTGTGGCTTGGTGCTACCGCTTCGCTAGTTGTCGTTCCGCTGTTGTTTTCTTCGGTGTGAGGACTAAATACCTTTGTTGTAAGTATATATCGTTTATCGTTTTTGGTTATATTTATCAAATTGTCGATTTGTGTATCTTGGCTGATTCCTGGACGAGGATTTGTTGTACAAATCAAAGCCAAAACTTGACTGTAAGATAAGCCAAACGGTCAAACCTTAAGGACATCTTTTCTGAAAAATCGGATATGAGACTTTGCCTGTGTACCACCACACAATTGCCAACAACGGTACGGATTTTTGCTGCAAGATCACGGTGACTCTTGACTCCAACCGAGAAGATCTCCCTCGACTCTTCTTTACTGCTGAAGCCGATCATTTCCTGACTGCTCGAGAGGAAGTATCTTATGGACCTTTATGCCAGCTCCGTCATGTAATGCCCAGAGATTCATAACCAGAATTCTGAACATTTCTGTGTATTAAATCCCTGTCTAGAAAAACCAGGGTACACAATACCAAGTTGCCATACACAGGCATCTTGATGGCGGATCCAGCCTAATCCTCCTAATGATCCTCATCGGACAGGTACTCCACCACTAAGAGGGAAAAAGGAGCAAGACTAAGTACCACCCACAGTACTCAACAAGTCATACCCGCAAATATGCACAATGCACGAGAGATAAAGATAGGCTATGGGTTTATTTATGTAAAAGCAGTTGTAAACAAGAGAAGTTTGTAGACAGTAAAAGATTGATTAATTGAATAATATTAATCCTCCACTGATCAACGTTACACCACGTTAACCAGGCCCAACCATCCATCCTACCACTATAGCCAATTTTAAGTCAAATTATTATAGTGGGACTAATCACGGTGAGTCTTGACCAAGATGCCCATGACCGCAGGTGCGGCTATTCGAATGGTTTTACTCTGATCAGAGGTGTACAACTATACCCACAAGACATAGCCCCACATACGTTCCCGTGTGCCAGTGAGTCACCACGACACCCCGTGAGAGGCTATGACAGGACCATTCACGCAACCTCTCCCTAACGATCCACACCACGCTGAGGTTGCACCTGCCGACAGGACACCCTATACTGGCTAGGCTACCCTCTTGTGCCACAATGGATCTGGAAGCCGATCAACCCGACCATGAGCCAACCCAACTCCATCGTGCCCATCATCACCAATGGTGCCTAGGAGAGGGAGAAGAGACGTTACAAGCCCAGCCGTTGCCCACGCTGGTTTGGGGAATGTACAATTAATTGCCCAAGGGGGTCCCGCGAACCGGTTCTTAATTGCCACGGGTACGACCAACAAAACCACGCACCCACAACTCACCATTAAGGTCAAATTTTAGTAATTTAACAGCAACATATCCAAGTTCCATTTTCTGGCATCGAGTCGTACCATCAAGGTAAATTAAAGTATTTAAATCCCAATGTGAGTTAAAGGTTTCTAAGCAGGGATAAGCATCCAAACAATAGCCTCTAGTCATATTATTACCCAGCTACAAAGGTGTACAGGTGGAATGAAGTCAGAGCAATTAAAATTGCATTTATATAGGCCACCCTACCCACATGAAATGATGAAATAATGCATGTTTATTGCTTTAAAACAAATAATTTGCAATAGATGGGTACAACATGATCGAGGAAACGATGTGACTTGCCTTGCTCCGGCTCGGCGAATTCGGCAACAACTTCGTAGTAAACTAGCGAGTCGACGACGTCAGTTTCTATAGCAAACAACGCACAAATAATTAAAAATAGTACATGTGAGCACTGAAACAAGGGCTAGAAGCATTTTTAATGGATTCTTGGTATTTTTCTGGATTTAATAAAATTTGGATGGAATTAATCGGAGATCGTATAAATTAGTTATGAATTTGAGAAGTTTTACTGTGATTTTCCTATGCAAAAACAATTTCTAAACAATTTATTGCGCATTAACAGGGATTTAATGCCGCTGCCCAAGTTTGCTGCTGCCATAGCCGCCTTATCCGTTTCGGACTCCTTCTTTTGGCAACCTTATAAGTACCACCGTCCTCCCCTCTGTCTGCCACCGCCCTAGCCCTAGACACCCGGGAGAGCCCTAGCCACAGTTAGACCCTGGTGCCGCCGCCGCTGCCAAGTTCAGCCGTGCTGCGCCGCCGCTCGATTCGTCACCGCCCTTCACCAACAGCCCAGTCAAGTTCTCTAGGTAGAGCAGCACCTTGTTTGTCACTAGTAGCCACCCTTCCCCGCCGGAATGCCGAGTACCTGCAGAGTACCCGAGGTTCGCCGCTGTTCGTTGCCGAGTGGCTGTGAGGTAAGATTGCCTCGTCAAGCTCGTCCTTTTGGTAAAAACCACAGTCGCTGCTGTGCCCTGGATCGTCGACAAGCCTCACCGCCTGAGTCGCCGCCGTCGTCGGTTGTCCATGTCGTTGCCCTGTCAGCCACCGTGTCATCCTCCAGATCAGCGCCAAGTGTCGCGCATCTGAGCGTCACCTCGGGATAAATCCAAACCGTTGGATCCAGATCCAATCCATCCTAGCCGTCGGACCTTGTGAACCGATCTTGTGGACTCGGTCTACGGTGGACCGCTCTCTGATGATGCAATAAATCTCTTTTTTCTTTTCAAAATTAATTCAGTATTGCATCATTAACCCTTTAATAATTCTTGTACATAGTTTTAATCGGTTTAAACTTCTAAAAATCATAGCTAATTCATACGAACTCGGATTGAGGCCGTTCAAGTCTCTAAATTATTTAAAAAATCGAGATCTACCCATTAAAAATATTCACATGTTCTGTTGCTATGTGCTTATGTACTGTTTTTGCTCATTTTGTTATTTGCCTATAGTTTCAGACGTTCCGGAAGAGCCGGTTTACGCCGAGGAGGGTTCGGAAGACTTTGCGGAGCAACAAGGCAAGTCATATAGATCCACAACCCTTTTAGCATGTTGATCCTTTGATTTAAATCTCTATTGTAATTCAAAATTGCATTTATTTTAGAATGACATCGGGAAGGGAAACCCTGATCGTTGTTTATAGCCCGTTGTTTTGATAACCTGCCTTGGTGCCTATGGGATTAATATGACTAGTTAGCTAAAGTATTGTCTAGCTAGAACAATTCTAGGTTGCTTAGCTTAGCTTAGAAACTATAGAATCACATAAAGGTTGTTACTCACATATGATTACACATAAATTGATGATGGTTCTGTTCACGACAGTGGTCTTGTTAGGCTGATTCTTAATGAGCAACTAAAACATGGATGAATGGTAGGTTGTGAGTACCAGGTTGGTTTTGTTGCTAGCGGTGCTCATAACAGTTAAGGACCAGTTCATGGGCTACTGTTGTGAAGCATTTACCGTACTAACCACAAGCCAGCATGGGCAACGGCTGGACTGGTAGTGTAGCATGTCCCAACAGGAGACACCATGGTGTGTTTAGTTGATAGGTGGTAGTGTCAATAAATCCACAATGATAGTGCCAATAATACCATATGTTTAGGAGCCAAGAGTTTTTCTAGCCTGGAGGTTGGGCCACCTCTACTGGGGACTTGGCGGGTGGTCATTCTGTTGAACATGTTATGCGAAGAGTCCTATCACAACTCCTTTCCGAGGTATTGTGGTGATGCCAAGGCGCATGGTGACATGTTGTGGGGTTGTGTCTTGTGTCACTTTATTCAATATAGATATGTACTTTGTTATCAAATTTATCATTGTGTACCTCGGTTGATTCTTGTACGAGGATTTAATACACAAGCAAGCGTTTGGAATTTTGGATGGAAATTCCGGGCGTGATACAATGCTAACTTCCTTTTGAGTTCCTCAAAGCTGCGATTACATTCAGCTGTCCAAACCAACCTTACGTCTTTCTTCAACAATTGAGTCATGGGTCTTGCAATCTTTGAGAAGTTTTCAATGAACCGGCGGTAATAACCCGCATGTCTGAGAAAACTCCGCACTTGTGTCACTGTCTTGGGCGGTTTCCAATTGGTAACTGATTCCACATTCGTTAGATCCACAGCAACTCCCTGGGCGGTGATAACGTGCCAGAGGAACTACACTTCTCTCAGCCAGAAGTCGTACTTGTTAAACTTGCCGTACAACTGGTGCTCTCTTAGCTTCTCGAGAACCAACCGGAGTTGTTGCTCATGTTCTTCTACTGATTTTGAGTAGATCAGGATGTCGTCGATGAAAACCACCACAAACTTGTCCAGAAACTCCATGAACACCTTGTTCATCAAATTCATGAGGAAGGCCGATGCGTTTGTCAGTCCGAAGGACATAACGGTGCACTCGTACAGCCCATACCGAGTGGTGAAAGCTGTCTTTGGAATATCCTCTTCTCGGATCCTCAGCTGATGATAGCCTGATCGTAGGTCTATTCTGAAGAAGACGGTGGCACCCTCCAATTGATCGAAGAGATCATCAATTCTTGGCAAGGGGCACTTGTTCTTGATCGTGACGTCGTTTAGTGCGCGATAATCCACGCACATCCACTTTGTTTTGTCTTTCTTCTCCACGAAGATGACCGGTGCACCCCAATGTGATGTGCTTGGTCAGATATAACCCTTCTGTAGTAAGTCGTCAACCTGCTTCTTGACTTCTGCCATCTCGTTTGGTGCCATTCTGTACGGCCTTTTGTATATTGGCGTTGTTCTTGGTGCCAAATCAATTCTGAACTCCATTTCCCTTTCTGGTGGCATCCCCGGTAGATCTTCTGGGAACACATCCGGGTACTCTCTCACTATCGGGATTTTCTCTATTTTTCGATCTGGCTTCTTTCCACTTTCAGACTGTTGCTCTACTATGACCTGATTCAAGCTTGCTTCCTGCTCTGTGGCACTGGCGACTTGAAAGTAACTGTCTTTCCTTCTGGACTAGCTACTGTAACGGTGCGGTCGGTGCAGTTGATCACTCCTTTGTGTCAGGTCAACCAATCCATCTCTAGGATGACATCTAGGTCTTTGGATTTTAGAAGGATGAGATTGGCTAGAAAGGGTGATCCTTAGATTTCTAGGCTCACTGAAGGGCTATAGTGAGCTGTGGTCATGCGGTTCCCTGGGGTGTGAACCCACATGGGGATCTTAAGTTCCACTACTTTTATCCCTTGTGTCCCCACAAATTTCTTGGATATGAATGAGTGCGTTGCACCAGAATCAAAAAGTGCTGTTGCAGGTATTGAGTTTACGAGAAACGTACCCAGTACTACTTCCAGTGCGGCCTGCGCCTCTTCTGCGGAGACGTGGTTAACACGCCCCTTTATCACTTGCTAGTTAGCGTTGGGGTTCTAGGGAGTTGTAGGCCTAGGTCCCATTCGCTTCGGTTTAGGGCACTTGTCGGCGAAGTGACCCGGCTCATTGCAGTTGAAGCAGATGAGGGTCTTGCCCCCGCTGTCCTTCCGTGGCTAGCCTTGTGGCGCTAGTGTCATTGGTGGGTGCGGAACGGAGTGACGGTTGTGCTACCCGCTGTTGTTGCTACTGTCTCCAAAGTGCCCTAGGTGGAACGGACGCAGCTAGCAGACGATCATGGTGGAAGGTCCACCCTGAAGCCCCAGCATCACCCTTGACCTCTGGTGCTGCCCCTGGTGGGCTCGGAACTGGGCCGCCTTTTGCTTATGGTCCATCTTGTTGCGCTGATTTTCCTGGCGGATCGCCTTGTCTACCAACTTCTCGAAGTCAGGATAGTCACTGAAGAGAAGCTGGTTGGTCAGCTTGTCGTCAAGTCCCTCCAGGAACTTCTCTTGTCTCTCCGCATCAGTGCGGACGTCCTCCGGCGCGTAACGCACCAAACGGTTGAAGTCATGGAGGTACTTGTGGATGTTTTACACCGGCAATAAGAATATAGGGCTACTCGTCAGACCGAAACTCAATGGACTGCAAAGGAACACGAGAGGTTTTGTCGATGTTTTACACCAACAATATGATTATAGGGCTACTCGGCAAGGGAAAACTCGATGGATTGCAAAGGAACACAGGAAGATTTCATACTGGTTCAAGCCCTCGATGCGAGGTAATACCCTACGTCCAGTTGAGATGTATTACTTTGAGGATTATGGTGGTGGTTCTGATGAACTCTGGTGTGCGTGGATGTTCTCCTCTCATGGGGCGCCCTGCCTCCCCTTATATACTAGGGGATAGGGGTACAAGATAGGAGTCCCAGCCGGCTTACAGCCAAGGGATTTCCTTTTAGAGATATAACTTACCCAACTAAGACTGTATATTCCTTTCTGTATAAGGCAAAGCCTGCCGGGTTCTATTATATCTCTAACTACAAGGCTAGGCCCATCCTCTATCCGAGTGGCCCATATGCTTGTCATGAGGTACCCGGGGCCCATGGCCTCCACTGCAGCTCCTGAGACCTTCATAGTTGAGTCACAGCTAATGCCGAGTGCTCATCCTCTACGGTGAAGATTGCTTGAGTGCATTGCTCCTGAGTACTTATTGTCAGAGTGCTTCTTCTTCCCGAGTCCTGCTTCATGTCAGCTGGCGGCGAGGCTATGAAGGGCTCCATGTAGAAATATGAATAGTGTGCACTGAATAGGCGCACCTATTAGGTGTAGCCCCCGACTTTGTGCTTAATTGTAAAACAATTAAACATAAAGTCAAAGATCTTTAACCTTGTAAAGTATGCCGAGTAGTGTACCACTGGCATGTGAGATTCTCCGGTATCATGTCAACCAGAATAATTTTATAGTCTCTCCCGAGTAGTATACTACTGGTATATGAGACTCATCAGCATCATGTCAGCCGGGATGATTTTCTATAGTCTTTCCCGAGTAAGATGCTGACTCGAAAATTAGACTCTTCAGCTTCATGTCGGCTGGAAATAATTTATAGTCTTCCCCAAGTAAGATACTTACTCAAAAATTAGACTCTTCGGTTTCATGTCAACCGGAAAAGGATATTTATAGTCCTCCCCGGGTGGTGTCCCACTCAAAAGTCAGACTCTTCAGCGTCATGTCGGCTGGAAAGAGATTTGCTCATGGCAAATGTTAGCCAAGCATGTAGGCCGAGTACCACTTTATGAAATTTAATTCATTGCGTGGTCAGGTGTACTTAAGAAATACCTGCATCCTCAATTTTAATGAAGACCAGCTTATGATCCTTGTAAGGATATATTCTCAATACCTGGTGAATAATACAGATACCCGAACACATGTGCTTAGCAATTAGGCCTTCATGAAGCATATCTGATTACCTTATTGGTTCCTGTTGGTAGCACCAGCACTGTGATTTTAACACAGCCCGCGAGCGGCCCAAATTGAGCGTGCTACTGTAGAAACTCATATCTTGGGGGCCCAGTGCCGACTATATAAGCCCAAGCCCCTGAGTCGGCACAAGCTCTATAAAGGCTGGGAGAGAGAGAAAAGATTCCCTCATCTTCCCCAATCGTCCAATCGTTTCGTCTTCTTAGCTCCGTGCCAAAATTTCACCTCCTACTTCGCTAGGGTTCGCCATTGCTCGCTCTTCCCCATTGAAACTCGGGTGATCCTCGCCTATTCCAAGCCCTCAATCGCATTTCCCCCAAGCTTGCTCTCCTCATACCATGCCGAGGGCTTCAGATTTCTTGGATACGTCGGATGAGGTCTGGAAGACTTCGGGCTGCGGGTCGGCTAAGCTGAAGCTTCTGGAGAAGCAGCTGAAGTTGTAGAGCTGTGACGTCATCAAGTGGCGTCCGGCTGAAGGTGAATCGGTTCCGGAGCCCTAGGTCGATGAGACCGTTGTTTTCGCCTTTTTCTTCAACCGAGCTCTCTCGCTTCCATCTTCCGAGTTCCTCTGCCAGCTTCTTGCCTTTTATGAACTTGAGTTGGTGAATTTGAATCCCAACTCGATCTTGCAAATTTCTATTTTTGTAAGTCTTTGTGACTGCTTCTTGGGTGTGGAACCCCATTTGAATCTGTTCAGACACCTATTCCACATCAAACCCCAGCCCTCCAAGAGCAAGGTCCAAGTGATTGGAGGGGCTGGTATCCAACTTAGGAGCGAGATGAAGAGGACTTATATCGATATTCCCCAGAAATCTTCTCTCAAAGGCTGGCATAAGGAATGGTTTTACTGTTCCGATCTTGAACCAAGCCTTCCCCTTTTTTGGGTTTGCCTCCGACGGTTGTGCCCAATTGGTCATCTTCGCCCAGCCTTGAAGAAATGGGCCAAGTTAATATACCGATTGAAAAGATTAACAAGCTAAAGAGAGCCGGGCTGACTGGTCCATGGGTGGCCAGACGATTCTTGACTCGGTGCATCAGGCCGCTGAAGTTGAGGTGTCACTTCGGTTGGGACTATAAGGGCAGAGGTGATCCCAGCCGGGAGTATTCCGACCTGATGGATAAATATAAGGTGACCGACATCTTGCTGAGTTTCTTCGCCAGCGGGGTGGTCGAGATTGAAGACACAGATCTGTCCATGGCGGCTTACAGCCAGAAGAGGCAGTGCCCAAAGGTAACTTTCACTGTCGTTGTCTTGTAACCTGTGTCACTCAAGATTGCTTCGCAATGTGTAACTTGTGTTATTGAACTGCTTGCAGTCGAGTGAGGAGTTCAATGACGACTCCCGAACTTTATTGGCCATGAAGTCGAAGAAGAGGCCGAGAAGCCCTTCTGTTGCCCAGCCCGACTCCAAGAGAGCCGGGAAAAGGCCTGTTGTAGACGTGGGCAAGAAGAAGGTTATCAGGCCAATCGCCGCAGCTAGGAGCCTCAAGATCAGACATGCCGCCAGCACAGCTCCTAGGCCATTGAGCCCCAGACCAGGACAGGCACAGTTTGGCTCGGCAACATCGAGCCCAAGACGAGCACCACCGAGTATGAGGTTGAGTTCAGCGCAACCGGGCTCAGCAACATTGAGCCCAAGGATGACGCCACCGAGCACCCGGGTGCCCCAGCCGACCACACCGCGAACGGGGCCGACCAGGACAAAAACGGCACCGCCGACTTCTATGCCATCAGGCCTGACTGTTGGCAGCCCTCCGGTGCCAGCCTCTGGATCCCCCGGACAGAAGCTCAAGTTCTCCAAGAGGTAGGTTGTTTTGACTCTTCCGAAAATCTTGTTCGATGTGGTAGTATCTTGATGTTTGACCCATTACGCAGGAAGCAAACCGACATTGATGTCAAGGAGACTACTCCGACTACTCCCGTCGTCGAGCCAGCCCCAGCCGAGCCAACGCCAGCGAGCACACCTGCTGAGCCAGCAACGATCCTAGTTGTAGAAACCGAGATCATCCCGACTGTGGGGCCGCCGACACCGGCCGACCAAGGGGCGAATGTCGAAGCTATTGCTCCAGCCCCTGAGCCAATCTCTAGGGCCTCGGAGGCCGCCGAGTTGGGTGCCAGGACCCCGTCGCCATCCTTGTCGCCGTCATCGTCGTCGTCGTCATTGGAAGGACCGGACCTCCCCAAGCTTGAAGCTCCTCCCCGCAGGTTCCCGAGGACTTTTCGCTGGATGTGTCCCGATGGGGTGGCAAAGAAGTATAAGCACGATGAAGTAGCGGCGGAGAAGGAGCGTGAAGATTTTCTTCACGCCGCAATCACCGCGTCCTAGGGGGCCTGGGTAAGATCTTCGTTGTGACAGGCTTCTGTTGGTCTTCCTTATTTGGATATTTTGGTGTGTGACCCTGCTTTGCTCGGTTTTTGCTCTACTCTTGCTCTAAGCAGAAGATCGTCGACCGCTCCGAGCAGATACACAAGGTCCTGACCCAGCTCGCCCCCCAACTCCAACAATTGGACCAGCTCCAGACCGCGAAAGATGAATTGGAGCAGCACAGCCAGGGGAGAGAGGCTTGGCTAAAGGGAGCCGCTGATCAACTCAGGGACAAAAATTGGGGCCTAGCCAAGAAGATTGGAAGTAAGTCTCCTGAATAGATCTTCCTGACCGAGCCATTAGTATATTTCCCCAGCTATGTTGTTCCCAACTGCCCAGTTGTGTCTTGACTGCAATCTCGAGTTTTTAACTGTTCTGATGTGCAACCCTCGAAGCCGAGTTGAAGACCTGAACAAAGAGGGAAGCCAAGCTGAAGGAGGCCAAGGAAGCCAAGGCCGAGCTTGAAAAAGACAAGGCCGACTTGACAAGGGCCAAGGTCGATCTTGAAAAAGAGATGGCTGACTTGAAGAAGGCCAACGCCAAGCTCAAAAAGGAGAAAACTGAACTGGAGAAGGCCACAGCCAAGTGGGAGGCCGACTATGAAAGTGAGTCCCCATTCTGACAATGATCTTAACCAATCCATCGTGTACTCTGTTTGTATTTTTGCCTGACAAGTTTACTTGTTGTTGAATCCGGGTAGCTGCTAGAGCCAATGCCCAAATCCAGTTTCAGGCTTTTGCAGAGGAGATAAAAGTCGTCAAGGAGTCATGGGAGATCCTTGCCGAGTCCATGAAAGGGCTCCTTGACGTAATTGACCCTCACTATGTGGGAACCAGCTCCAACATGATCTCCTAGGTGTAGGCATGCCTATGTGAAGCCCCAAGTGTCCTAAAGAGGTACTTGGACGAGTGTACTGTTGCCGGCGTGGCCCAAACGCTTGCGATGACCAAGTCAATCTACCCTAGGGTAGACATCAAAGCCATCGGAGAGGGGTTCGCTGAGGAGACAACACCTAAGGAGGCACTGGAGTTGATAGCCACGGCGAGACCGACTGTGGAAGTGATCACCTGGGATCTAGGTATGTAAGAACAATCCATTATGTAGTCGGTGTATACAAATTTTTGTAAGGACATGTGTAAATATATGTGCAATGCCGCCAAGCTTTAAGTTCTAACTTGTTATCATTAGTTTTACCCGACCATGTAGTCTATGCCGAGTTGGTCTATAGGAACTTAATAAAATCGTTCACCGCAGAGAGCTGTACTCAGGCAAACATAACAAAGTCGTTGTAAAACTTCATAACTTAAGCAAAACAAGCTCGTATATTATTGACGAAGCACATATAATACATGCAGCCCTTGGCTCACTACTCGGTTGGAACAAGCGGTGTAGTGAGTCAGAGAAAAACTGTACACATGGGAAAGTATAAAACTCAGGTATAGAAAGGACGTAGCTGTTCTATGTTCCATGAGTTGCTGACAAGGGCACCGTCTTCAGTCAGTAGACGCTTGGCCGTGTGACCTCGGCGATAATGAACGGCCCTTCCCATATTGGGGATAGTTTATGCCTGTCTTTGGTGGTTTGTATTTTTCTCAAGACGAGATCCCCGACGAAAAAGGCGCGGCCACGGACATTACGATTGTGGTAACGGCGCAGGCCTTGTAGATACCGTGCTGACTGGATTATTACGGCCTCCCTCGCTTCTTCCAACTGATCTAGTTCGACCAATCGGGCATTGTTTGAGATGTCTTCTGAGTAAGTCCGAACTCACAGAGAGCCGAACTCTAACTCGGTTGGTAACACGGCCTCAGCACCAAAGACCAAGAAGAAAGGGGATTGTCCTGTTGCTCGACTAACCATGGTTCTCAGAGACCAGAGAATGGATGGGAGTTCTTGTACCCACCGGCCCGCATATGGTTGTAGTTGGTCGAATATCCTTGTCTTGATGCCTTGAAAGACCATGCCATTGGCTCGCTCAACCTATCCATTGCTCCGCGGGTGAGCCACAGATGCATAGCAGATCTTGATGCCGAAGTCGTCACAGAAATCTTGAAAGATGCCGCCCGTGAATTGAGTACCGTTGTCCATTATGATGCGGTTAGGGACCCCAAATTGGTATAGTATACTCATGATGAAGTCCTTTGCTCTTGCCGCTGTTATGGTAGCAACGAGTTTTGCCTCAATCCACTTCGTGAATTTATCCACTGCGACGAATAAGTGTGTGAACCCTCCTGGCGCTTTCTTGAAAGGCCCAACCATGTCGAGCCCCCATACTACAAAGGGCCAAGAGATTGGTATGGTTTGATGTTCTTGGGCTGGGAGATTTGTTTGTCTTGCATAGAACTGACAACCCTCTCATGTGCGAACAATGTCTTTGGCATCTGTCATTGCTGTTGGCCAGAAAAATTCCTGCCGGTAAGCCTTTCCGATAACGTCCTGGATGCGGCATGGTTGCCACATATGCCCGAGTGGATCGATTGCAGAATCTGCTTGCCCTCCTCGGTGGTGACGCAGTGCATGAGGACACCGGATGCACTTCTTTGGTACAAGTCTTCTCCGACGAGTAGGAAGCTTTTGCTTCGATGTTTGATTTGTTCGGCTTGAATGCGATCTTCTGGGAGTTCATTGTCCAGGAGGAATTTGAGAACAGGAGTCCGCCAATCTTGGGATATGAGCAGTACTTCATTTGTTGCTGGGGTAGGTTCGCCTCCCGACTGCTCTGGCACTGGTTTCTTTTTGACTAACGGTTCCATAAGTTGCTCGACAAAGATCCCAATCGGTACCACTTCTCGCTTGGATCCCATGTTTGTTAGTTCGTCTGTAGCATCGATGTATTGTCGTAGGACATGTTTTATTTCCAGCCCGTTGAACTTGTTTTCCAGCTTTCTGACCTCCTGACAGTATGCCACCATGGTGTCATCGAGGCATGTCCAGTCTTTCATGACTTGGTTCACCATGAGTTGAGAGTCTCCTCGTACAACCAGTCGGTGGATGCCGAGTGATATAGCAATGCGGAGCCTGTGGATGAGTGCCTCGTACTCAGCGACGTTGTGGGAAGCCAGGAAGTGGATCTGGAGAACATACTTGAGTTTTTCACCGGTGGGGGACGTCAGTACGACGCCGGCCCCGGCGCCGCCGATCCTTAGAGAATCGTCGAAGTACATTGTCCAGTACTCTAGCTTCGCTGTTGATGTAGGCATCTGAACTTCTGTCCACTTGGCCACGAAGTCAGCTAGAGCTTGTGATTTGATCGCTGTCCATGGCTGAAAGGTGATGTCGAACGCCATCAACTCGAGTGCCCATTTAGCGATTCGGTCGGTGGCCTCGCAGTTATGCAGGACGTCCTCGAGTGGATACGAACCGTGACTTGATGCGATTGGAAATAGTGCACCAACTTCCGGATAGTGATGAGTAGGCCATAAAGCAGCTTTTGGACTTGCGGATATCTTATTTTGGAGTCGCAAGGACCTGTTGACGCCGAAACCACCGGAGGCCAACGATCTAGTTTCGGCGTCTATAGACACGTGAAGCCTGGGCAGATTTGCTTAACTCCAGTGCAGGTCCTAAATTTGAGGTTCGCGGGCGTGCAAGTCAATTTGACCCAGCAATTGACAAGGAGATAGAAAAAATTAGATTAGTGATTCAATTGGCCGATAAGAATCCTACCAGCCGATTACCGATAGAACTTGTATACTGGAACATCGGCCGTAAGCCGATGATAAAATAAATAGGCAGAATAAATGAATTGACTAATCTTCAGCCGATTGCAATAGTGATTGTTAGCACTGCACCTAAAGTACTGCCCGCGCCTGTACCCGGGCCCTCGCCCGTGCCCGCGCCCAGGTCCTCTCCCGTGCTCGCGCCCGGTCTGCCTGTTAAAGCCAGCCGACTGCCAATAGAACATGTGCATCGGCTGAAACCGATGATATGTAGATAGTTGAAATAATAATCAAGACAATACAGTCGGCTTTATATAGTAAAAGATACCTTATCGGCTATACATCCCGATAAAACGCTTGCATAAAAACTATTGACCTAGCAGGAACAATTTATCACTAGCAGTTTAGTAGGTTAGACCCAACCGATGCAGCACAAACTGATGATAAATTGCTCCCAGTAAGCCGATACGATCTATGCACGCGTGATGTGATATATCCACTCGGACTAAGAGATCAAACTTAACTGATGCAGTCGTAGATAGAATAGATACACCGTGGTAAGCCGACTACCGTAGATCAGCTAGAATATCAGACCTAACCGAGGAAGTCCTAGCCGATAAGGTAGTCGGGGTAACGAGACTTACTCTCTCGCAGGAGTTCGGACCTAACCGATGCAGCCTGGCTCGAGAAGCAAGAACCCGTCGAAAAGGGTGGCGATGCGCCGAAGCTGTATTGATCTGTGAGATAGTTTACATGGTACCTGGGGCATACGTATTATACCCCGAGTTGATACAGTCTTGATCGGATACGAACAGGAGTTTCCTATCTATAAAAGGAAAATTAACAAGCCCTGATCGGACATGAGATCAGGTTTCCTAAAATTTATTAAAACTATCTAATTAGTAGATAAGGCAATTAACTGCCATGCCGTGGTCTTCACGATTCTTTCCTGTACTCGGCTTCTTCTGGATTAGCTTCCACCGGCTGACACAATCTCTTTCCTTAACCGAGTCCGATACGAATCGTACCAAATTTTGGCGTTAACACATGCCCCCCAATTTTGGAGTTTGTTATCAAACTTCGAAATTCTTTTTGTTGGCTTCAACAATTCCTCCATGGCTCTTTGAATCGGCTTTCATGAGCAGATACCTTCTGTACTAGGTGTGCTAGGCTATCAAAGTCTTGTGATGAAAATCTTTCCTTGATCGGAGCCAACAAACCTTGGAATGCTAACTCGGCCAGCTGTGCATCATCCAGACTTAAACTATAACATCGGCTTCTTACATCACGAAACCGCTGGATATATTCTGTGACTGATTCACCCGGCTTCTGTATTACCAATGTTAAATCTGTTAAACTCATCTCCCGAATCCCAGTAAAGGAATATTTATGGAATTGCTTTTCCAGATCAGCCCAACTTCGAATTGAGTTAGGTGGCAATGAAGAAAACCATGTAAAGGCCGATCCGGATAGCGACAATGGGAAAAATCTAACTCTCAAAGCTTCTTCAGCCGATGCCTCTCCACACTAAGCCAAGAATCGGCTGACATGCTCCACTGTAGATACATCATCTTGCCTGAGAATTGGAGAAGCCTGGTACTCTGTATCGGCGTGGCAATGAAACTCTATCAAACCAATCTGGATATGGAGGCCGATACATAAATGTTTTCTTCTTCGGTTTTAAACCGAACTGTTCTCTCACCACCTCTGTGACTCTTGCTGTCCAATCTTCTTCCTTGGATCTTCGACGTGATAATACAAAGGTGGAGTTGGGTAGCCGATTCTGCCTCTGATATTCTCTCTGAAATTATTACTCAGGGACAGCTCCTGGATGACTCTGTCGATGCCCCCCATCAGTATGCAGTTTGATGATATTCCTTTGAGGAATTCCATCTTGTTGCCCCCAGCCAGTTGAATTGGCTCCAATGCGCCTTCTTGATCAAGCTCTATAATTGTGTCCACCAATATCCCAGATTCATTGATCAACGCATGGTGAATTGCTTCATTAACCATCTCTTGAAGTAGCTTCTGTGAACTTGCAGGCGATGTATGGCTTGATTCACCAACCAGAAACAAGATTTGGTAATCGTGACTTTTGAATCGGCCCTTGATCTATCATACCGAAGGATTCTAGACAAAGCTTCTGAAATTCAGCAATGTTCTGCTCCACTTGTTGTCTTTGTTCTTCGGTCAAGTCTTCCATTGTGACTGGGATTATATTGTCTGTGCTGACCTCCTTTCCAGCCATGTCAAAGTTCTGTGTCCCACCAGGCGTGCCAAAAACGTGTTGACGCCGAAAACCGCTGGGGGCCAACGATCTGGTTCAACGTCTATAGACACGCGAAGGCCTGGGAGATTTGCTTAACTCTAGTGCAGGTCCTAAATTTGAGGTTCGCAGGCGTGCCAGTCAATTTGACCCAGCAATTGACAAGGAGATAGAAAAATTAGATCAGTGATTCAATCGGCCGATAAGAATCCTACCAGCCGATTGCCGATAGAACTTGTATACTGGAACATCGGCCGTAAGCCAATGATAAAATAAATAGGCAGAATAAATGAATTGACTAATCTTCAGTTGATTGCAATAGTGATTGTTAGCACTGCACCTAAAGTACTGCCCGCGCCTGTACCCGGGCCCTCGCCCGTGCCTGCGCCCAGGTCCTCGCCCGTGCTCGCGCCCGGGTCCTCGCCCGTGCTCGCGCCTAGGTCTCGCCCGTCTTGCGCCCGGGTCCTCGCGCGTGCTCGCGCCCGGGTCCTCGCGCGTGCCCGACTACCAACAGTACTTGCGCATCGGCTAAGAAGCCGATGATAGAATCGATGATAATATAAGCAAATAAAAAGCCAGCCGGCTGCCAATAGAACATGTGCATCGGCTGGAAAACCGATGATAGTGTAGATAGTTGAAATAATAATCAAGACAATGCAGTCGGCTTTATATAATAAAAGATAACTTATCGGCTATACATCCCGATAAAATGCTTGCATAAAAACTATCGACCTAGCAGGAATGATTTATCGCTAGCAGTTTAGTAGGTCGGACCCAACCGATGCAGCACAAACTGATGATAAATGGCTCCCAGTAAGCCGATACGATCTATACACGCGTGATGTGATATATCCACTCGGACTAAGAGATCAAACTTAACTGATGTAGCAGTAGACAGAATAGATACACTGTGGTAAGCCGACTACCGTTAGATCAGCTAGAGATATCAGACCTAACCGAGAAAGTCCTAGCCGATAAGGTAGTCGGGGTAATGAGACTTACCCTCTCGCAGGAGTTCGGACCTAACCGATGCAGCCCAGCTTGAGAAGCAAGAACCCGTCGAAAAGGGTGGCGATGCGCCGAAGTTGTATTGATCTATGAGATAGTTTACATGGTACCCGGGCATACGTATTTATACCCCGAGTTGATACAGTCCTGATCGGATACGAACAGGAGTTTCCTACCTATAAAAGGAAAATTAACAAGCCCTGATCGGACATGAGATCAGGTTTCCTAAAATTTATTAAAACTACCTAATTAGTAGATAAGGCAATTAACTGCCATGCCGTGGTCTTCACGATTCCTTCCTGTACTTGGCTTCTTCTGGATTAGCTTCCACCGGCTGACACAATCTCTTTCCTTAACAAAGTCCGATACGAATCGTACCAAATTTTGGCGTTAACAGGACCTCGCTGACAAAGTAGACTGGCCGTTGAACTTTTTGTATATGACCCGGTTCAGATCGCTCGACCACCAGCACCGTGCTAACTACCTGATTGGTTGCTGCCAGATACAACATTAATGGCACTTGGGGCATTGGTGACGCCAACACGAGTGGTGATGTGAGAAATTTCTTGAAGTCTTCGAAGGCTTGCTGGGCTTCGGGAGTCTATTAGAAATTGTCTGCTTTCTTCAGTAGCTTAAAAAAGGGCATACCCCGTTCGCCTAGTCGGGAAATAAACCGGCTGAGTGCCGCCATGCAGCCTGTCAGCTTCTCGACGTCCTTCTGGCTAGTCGGGGGTGCCATGTTCATGATTGCGTTGACTTTCTCTGGGTTGGTCTCGATGTCGCGATGCGATACGATGAAGCCGAGTAGCTTGCCGGATGGCACATTGAAGGTGCACTTTTTCGGATTCAACTTCAACTTGAATCTTCAAAGATTGTGGAAGGTTTCTTCCAGGTCAGCGATGAGGTCTTCTTTGGACTTGGTCTTGATCACCACGTCATTGAAGTAGGCCTCCACGTTGCGCCCGATCTGAGTGTGAAGACATCGCTGAATTGCTCGTTGATACGTTGCTCTAGCGTTTTTCAAACCGAACGGCATAGTAATGTAGCAATATGCGCCAAACGGCGTGATGAAAGATGTTTTTAGGTAGTCCTCCTTCAGGCTGATTTGATGGTATCCGAGTAACAGTCAAGAAAGCTGAGAAGTTCGCACCCCGCGGTCGAATCGACCACCTGATCTATTCTTGGTAGACCAAATGGATCCTTGGGGCACGCCTTGTTGAGATCGGTGTAGTCGACGCACATGCGCCATTTACCATTTTTCTTCTAGACTAGAACTGGGTTTGCCAGCTAGTCCGGGTGGTAGACCTCTTTGATGAACCCGACTGCGAGGAGCTTGGTTATCTCCTCCCGAATAGCATCTTTTCGGTCCTGTGCGAAGCGCCGTAGCCGTTGCTTGACTGGCTTGGCGTCTGTTTTGACATTGAGGGAGTGCTCGATCACCTCCCTCGGTACACCCGGCATGTCAGACGGTTTCCATGCAAATATGTCTCTGTTAGCTTGAAGGAAGATGACGAGCGCGTCTTCCTATTTGGGGTCAAGTCCGGTCCCGACTAGAGCAGTCTTGGAGGGATCGGAAGGGTCCAGGGGGATCTTCTTCGAGTCAGAGTCCACTGAAATTCCTGACTTCGCTGCCTTTTTTGCCAGAACTTGGTCATCCTCGACTTCAGTTGTGACGGCTTGCCGAATATTGTTGCGTCCGACTGCCGCCTCTTGCGATTGAGCCAACTCGCAGCTCTCCTTGTCGCAGGTGAAGGCTTGCTTGACGTCGTTGCGGAGAGAGAGGACTCCAGTTGGCGTGGGCATCTTGAGCACCATGTAGGTATAGTGTGGTATCGCCTTGAATTTGGCCAGCACTGGCCGTCTGAGTATCGTGTGGTACGCTGTCTCGAAGTCAGCGACCTCGAAGCAAATGTTTTCCGTGCGGAAGTTTTCTTGCGTGCCGAAAGTTAATGGCAAGGTTATCTGCCCGAGTGGTGTTGAAGATAGGTCGGGAATTATCCCATGGAAGGGCGCTATACTCAGCCGCAGTTCTGGATGAGGAATCTTCATCTCATCTAGAGTCTTGGCAAACAGAATGTTGAGTGCACTGCCTCCATCTATGAGGACCTTCTTCAGCTTGATGTTTTTGACGACCGGGTCCAGGATGAGTGGGTAACGTCCCGGGGGTGAAACCCGATCTGGATGATCTGCGCGGTTGAATGTGATAGCATCTCTGACTAGTGCAAATACTGGGGGACGTCTGCTGTAGAGACCGCGTTGACGTCGTGTGCCGTAAGCTTCTGCTTTCGCTTGGACACATACGCAAACGGCCCTCCGAAGATATGGTTGAGCTCTGCTTGGGGATCTTGAAAGTCATCGGCCGGGCCCGAATCTGGCTTGTCTTTGTCCTTGTCGGCGCCAGATGATGAAGCCTGCTCAGAAGCAAACTTCTTAAGCATGAAGCAGTCCTTGGCCGCGTGCTTGCCCTTGGGGTGGAAGGGGCAAGGCCCGTTCATAACTTTTTGGTAGTCGTTGTTCCTTGGGGGCCACGACCGAGTTCGCTCCATGTTGGCCACCTCATTGTCCGACTTCCACTTGCGGCTGCCGGACTTTTTCTGTGATGGCTCGTTGTCGGCTTTTGCTTTTTGGTCCTTCTGCCGGGGCTCCTTTTTTTCGTTAAGGGCCTTTGCAACCGCTTCAGCCGAGTTGGCATATTTATTCGCCATATTGAAGAGAGCCCAGACAGAGGCTGGTGGCTTCCGAGTGAACTTCGCGATGAACAGGGCGTCCTTGACTCCCATGCGGAAGGCGGCGATGACGACCTTGTCCTTGATCATGGGGATCGAATTGCGCTTCTCGGAGAACCTTTTGATGAACTCACAGAGGGACTCATTCTTCCTCTGGTGCAGCTGATAAAGATCGTGCTTGGAAGACGGCCGCTCATAACTCCCTTGGAAGTTGGCTATGAAGTGTTCCCAGAGTTCCCCCTAGGAGCCGATTGATCGCCTCAGGAGCCCTGTTAGCCATGTCCTCGCCGAGTCAGCCAGGGCGACCAGGAGATAGTTAGCCATGGGCTTATGATCACCTCCGGCAGCTCGGATTGCCAGAGTATACACGATGAGCCAGGCCTCGGGATTAGTCTTGCCGTCGTATTTTTCGATTCCCGTAGGCTTGAAGCCCGACGGCCAGTCGATGTCTTGTAGCTCCCGGGTGGAGGCTGGTACGCCTTCATCTTCATGAGGGTTCTGGCTACGACCGTGACGGTTAAACCGTTCGTGGTGAAGACCGAAATGCTCGTGCTC
This sequence comes from Oryza meyeriana var. granulata, assembly GCA_003991445.1. Lineage (NCBI taxonomy): Eukaryota > Viridiplantae > Streptophyta > Magnoliopsida > Poales > Poaceae > Oryza > Oryza meyeriana. The sequence goes on from RYFJ01001609.1 coordinate 36,376, forward strand.
GTCCTCCAATCGGCGGCGCTTGTCGTCTTCACATTGGCGGCGCCGAGCGTTGATGTCTTGGTGGAGGTCACGTTGTAGTCAGACTCGGAGGTCTTGATTGTCGCGGTGGTCGTACTGGGGACGCCGCCGGTTGGTCGGTACAAGTGTGTCGCCCGACTGCTGGTGCTGCTGACAGGCAGCAGCTGTGATCATCGCCTTGATCTTGGCGATAGTCGGGGTGGCCTGATGATCAGGCCCGAGCTGAAGTGTGTCCAACAGGGTTGCAGCGGCCATGACGTTCTGTTGTGGCGTGACGAAGACGTCATGGTCGCTGACTTTGGTCTGAAGGATTTGTTGCTGAGCGGTTCGCCCAGCCTTGCGTAGCTCGTCGTTGCGAGCCTCGCGATCGGCCTCCTCCTGTTGCCGTAGTCGGCGTGCTTCCTCTTGTTGCTCCTCTTGTAGTCGGCGCATCTCCGGTGGAGGGGTTGAAGCCATGAAGATCTCTCGGGGCAGAAGGAAACTCTCCAGACTGGTGTTCAACTGGTGTTCGAACCGTTGTCCGACTTGGAGTCGGAATCCGAGTAGTTGATCGGAGTAAGAATGGCTCCGACCTCCCTAGATTCAATCTGAAGTGGCTCTGAGCCACGTCCAAACTGAAGCATAGAGGATCGGGTCAGCCGCGTGGGATGTAATCCGCAGTATTGCCGGTCCATAAGGAGATTGATGATCTCTCCCCTTCCTAGCCCAACCCGGCCGGCTCAAGGCCAAGCGCAACGTCGACGCCGAAGGAAAGAGTTGTCCCAAGGCCCGGACAGGTGGTAGATCGCCGCAGTAGATCAACGAGGGTGGCTGTAGCGTCTTGCGAGCCGACTGGCGTGGAGTCGGCTGGTTCCTCGGCCGGTTGGATCAAATCTGCATCGGCCAAGGTGAGATTGCCAAACATGTCGGTGACGAAGTCGAAGCTTCCAAACGCTATTGTGTCTCCAGGAGAGAATTTGCTGCCATCGACTCCGGTTACTGGATCCATCGAGCTTGTAGATGTAGATCTCGCCAATGCCCCTACCGGGCGCGCCAACTGTCGATATTTTACACCGGCAATATGATTATAGGGCTACTCGGCAGGGGGATTGCAAAAGAACACAGGAAGATTTTATACTGGTTCAGGCCCTCGATGTGAGGTAATACCCTATGTCCAGTTGAGATGTATTCCTTTGAGGATTACGGTGGTGGTTCTTATGAACTCTGGTGTGCGTGGATGTTCTCCCCTCATGGGGTGCCCTACCTCCTCTTATATACTGGGTGACAGGGGTACAAGATAGGAGTCCCAGCCGGCTTGCAGCCAAGGGATTTCGTTTTAGAGAATTAACTTACCCAACTAAGACTGTATATTCCTTTCTGTATAAGGCAAAGCCTTCCGGGTTCTATTATATCTCTAACTACAAGGCTAGGCCCATCCTCTATCCGAGTGGCCCATATGCTTGTCATGAGGTACCCGGGGCCCATGGCCTCCACAGGTTTATACTGGTTTAGGCCCTCGATGTGAGGTAATACCCTACGTCCAGTTGTGGTGTATTTCTTTGAGGAAGTATGATTCTGATGAATCTCTGTGTGCCCTTATGGGGTGCCCTGCCTCCCCTTATATACTGGGGGATAGGGTTACAAGATAGGAGTCCCAGCCAAACTATGGCCAAGGGATCTCCTCTTAGAGATATAACTTGCCCGACTAGGACTGTATCTTCCTTATCGTACAAGATGAAGTCTGCCGAGTTCTATCATATCTCTAATTAGAAGGCTAGGCCCATCCTCTATCTGAGTGACCCATATGCTTGTCATGAGGTACCCGGGGCCCATGGCCTCCATAGTACTCTAGGACTGTCTTGCTTCCTTGCACTAAGTCCCTAAACTCTCTCTTCTTCTATGCCACAATGCAGGCCGGGATCTGGGACTTCCTGAAGTTGTGGCAAAATTCAGCCCAAGTGACCTCCGTTGTGGCGGTGTGGGTCACGAGGAGGTTATCCCACCAAGCTACAGTGGGACCCTGGAGTTGGTGCGTGGCGAAGGCGACCTTTTCCTAGTCGGTGCATTGGAGGAGGTTGAGCTTCTTCTCGATTGCCAACAGCCAATCATTGGCGTCCATGGGATTGGTAGTACTGGAGAAAGTGGGCGGCCTAACCCTCAAGAATTCAGGCAGCTTAGACTGAGGAGCGAAGGCCGGGATGTGAGGTTGCTGGTGCGGCTGCTGCAGGTTGTTTTGCTGCATCTGCTGCATCATAATCGCCATCATCTGATTCTGGTTGGCCAGAACTTGGGTGAGTGTCGGGTTGTCAGGTAAAAGAGGTGGAATGTGGTGGGGAGTGTCGATGTTTTACACCGGCAATATGAATATAGGGCTACTCGTCAGATCGAAACTCAGTGGACTGCAAAGGAACACGAAGAGTTTATACTGGTTCAGGCCCTCAATATGAGGTAATACCCTACGTCCAGTTGTGATGTATTCCTTTGAGGAAGTATGGTTGTGGTGAACTAGATGATCGTATGCTTCTGCCCTCAGGGGGCGCCCTGCCTCCCCTTATATACTGGGGGATAGGGTTACAAGATAGGAGTCCCAGCTGGACTATGACCAAGTAATCTCCTCTTAGAGATATAACTTGCCTGACTAGGACTATATCTTCCTTATTGTACAAGATGAAGTCTACCGAGTTCTATCATATCTCTAATTCCAAGGCTAGGCCCATCCTCTATCCGAGTGGCCCATATGCTTGTCATGAGGTACCCGGGGCCCATGACCTCCACAACAGCCCCTGAGACTTTCATAGTTGAGTCACAGCTGACACCGAGTGCACATCCTCCACAGTGAAGATTGCCCGAGTACACTGCTCCTGAGTACTCTTTGTTTAAGTGCTTCTTCTTCCCGAGTCCTGCTTCATGTCAGCTGGCAGCAAGGCTATGAAGGGCTCTATGTAGAAATGTGAATAGTGTACGCCAAATAGGCGCACCTATTAGGTGTAGCCCTCGACTTTGTGCTTAATTGTGAAACAATTAAACATAAAGTGAAAGATCTTTAACCTTGTAGTCTTTCCCGAGTAGTGTACTACTGGTATATGAGACTCTTCAGCATCATATCAGCCGGAAATATTTTTATAGTCTTTCCAGAGTAGCATGCCACTCGAAAATTAGACTCTTCAGTTCATGTCAGCTACAAGAATTATTTATAGTCTTTCCCGAGTAGTATACCACTCGGAAGTTAGACTCTTCAGTGTCATGTCGGCTGGAAAAATGTTTGCTCATGGCAATTGTTGGCTAAGCATGTAAGCCGAGTACCATTTTATGGATTTTAATCCAATATGTAGTCAGGTGTACTTGAGAGATACCTACATCCCCAATTTTAATGGAGACCAGCTAGTGACCCTTATAAGGATATATCCTCAATACCTGGCGAATAATACAGATATCCAAACACATGTGTTCAGCAATTAGGCCTTCATGAAGCATATCTGATTACCCTATCGGTTTCTATAAGTAGCACTAGCACTGTGATTTTAACACAGTCAGCGAGCGGCCCAAATTGAGCGTGCTACTGTAGAAACTCATATCTTGGTGGCCCAGTACTGAATTTGTAGGCCCAAGCCCACTTATCAGTACAGGCTCTATAAAGGCGGGGAGAGAGAGAAAAGATTCCCTCATCTTCTCCAATCCACCAATCGCTTCGTCTTCCAACTTCTGCGCCGAAATTTCGCCCTTTGCCTCGCTAGGGTTCGCCATTGCTAGCTCTTCCCTCTCGAAACTCAGGCGATCCCGCTCCTCCGCATCCATTCCAAGCCCCCAGTAACATTTCCCCCAAATTTCCTCTCCTCTAGCCATGCCAAGAGCTTCGAAAATCCTGGAGATGACTGATGAGACATGGCCAACTTCGGATTACGGGTCGACTAAGCTGAAATACTTGGAGAGGTTGCTGAGATTGCAGAGCCTGTGAAGTCATCCATTGGTGTCCGGCGGAAGAGGAATCGATTCCAATACCACAAGCTGGTGAGACTATAGTCTTCGCCTCATTCTTTGACTGGGGTCTTTCTCTTCTGTCTTCGGATTTTCTTCACCAGCTTCTTGCCTTCTATGAGCTAGAGTTGGTGAATCTGAATCTCAACTCCATCTTGCAAATCTCTATATTTGCTACTTTATGTGAGTGTTTTCTGGGTGTGGAGCCCCATTTGAATTTGTTTAGATATTTGTTCCACATCAAACCTCAGCCCTCCAAAAGCAAAGTCCAAGTGATTGGGGGAGCCGGTATCTAGCTTAGGAACAAGATGAAGAGAATCTATATCCACGTTCCCTTGAAAACTTCCCTTAAAGGCTAGCATAGGGAGTGGTCCTATTGTTCTAATCTTGAACCACGCCTCCCCCTTTTCACTAGTCTGCCTCCAGAGGTCATGCCCAATTAGTCGTCTGTGCCCAGTTTTGAGGAGATGAGCCAAGTATATGTGTTGATTGATAGGATTGATAAACTGAAGAGCTCTAGATTGACTGGTCCATGGGTGGCTAGACGTTTCTTGACTCGTCACATCAGGCCCCTGAAGCTGAGGAGTCACTTCAGCTGGGATTATAGGGGCAAAAATGATCCCAACCGAGAATATCCTGACCTAATCAACAAGCACAAGGTGACCGACATCCTGCTTGATTATTTCGCCAACGGGGTGATCGAGACAGAAGATGCAAAGTGGGCCATGCCGGCTTATAGCCAAAAAAGGCCTCATCTAGAGGTAACGCCTGCGGATGTTAACTTGCTGTCCATCTGTGATGAATGCTTGTAGATGTGTATCCAGGATCACTCTGCAATGTGTGACGTATGTTGTTAAACCTCTTGCAAGAATGTAAGGAGTTTGATGAAGACTCCCAAACTTTGTCAACCGTGAAATCGAAGAAAAGGCCATTGAGTCCTTCTGCTGCCCAGCCCAGCTCCAAGAGAGCGGGGAAAAAACCTGTCGAAGACCTGGGCAATAAGAAAATTAGCAGGCCGAGTGCTGCAACCGAGAGCCTGAAGATTAAAGACACCGTCAGCACAGTTCCTAGGCCACCGAGTCCAAGACTGAGACCAGCGCCACCAGGCCAAGCAACATCGAGCCCAAGGATGGCACCGCCGAGTACAGGATCAGCCATGGCGAGCCAAAGAGTGATGCCACTGGGTGCCTCAACACCGAAGTCAGCCGCCACAGAGACTAGGCCAACCAAGGGCAAAGTGCCACCGCCGACTGTCGTGCCGACTAGCCCGACAGCCAGCGGCTCGCCACCACCAACATCTGGAGCCCCCTCGTGGAGGTTCAAGACCTCCAAGAGGTAAGTAGTCTTAAATCTTCCGTAAGTCTTGATCAGTGTACTAGTGTCTTGATATTTGACTCATTGCGTAGGAAACGAGCCAATATTGATCTCAAGGAGACCACACCGACTGCTCCTGCTGTCGAGCCAGCCCCAGCCGAGCCAACACCAGCAAGCTTATCTACCGAGCCGGTGACCGCCCCAGTTGTAGAAACTGAGGCAGTTCCGACAGCAGGGCCACTAGTGCCGGCTGACCAAGGGGCAGATACTGAAGTTGTTGCTCCAGCCCCTGAGTGAATCCCTGAAGCTCTAGTAGCCACCGAGTCGGGAGCCAGGACCTCGTCGCCATCCATGTCGTCGTCGTCTTCAGAAGCAACGGATCTCCCCAGACTTGAAGCACCTCCCCGCAGATTCCCGAGAACATTCCATTGGGTATTTCCCGAGGGAACTGCGAAATGCTATGAGCATAATGAAGAGGCAATGGAGAGGGAGCGCGAAGTTCTTCTTCGTGCCGCAATCACCCCGTCCCGGGGGGTTTAGGCATGACTTTCGCCATAGTGAGTTCTTGACAGTCTTCTTTGTATTGGTATTCTACCATTTGACTCTGCTTTGCTCTATTTTGCTCCGAGCAAAAGATTGTCGACCGCTCGGAGAAGATAAACGAGGTCTTGACCCAGCTCGCCCCCCAACTCCAATGATTGGGCCAGCTCCAGACCTCAAAGGCCGACTTGGAGCTGTCTAGCTAGGAGAGGGTTGACCAGCTCAGGGATGAGAATTGGGCTTTAGCCGAGAAGATTAGAAGTAGGTCTCCTGTATTTATCTTCCTGACTAAGTCCCAAGCATATTTCTCCAGCTTTGTTGTTTCCCAACTGCCCAGTCGTGTCCTGACTGTAATGTCGAGTTCTTGACTATTCTGATGTACAGCCCTCGAAGCCGAGATGAAGACCCAGACAGAGGGGGAAACCAAGCTGAAGGAAGCCGAGAAAGTCAAAGCCGAACTCGAGAAAGACAAGGCTAAGCTGGAGAAGGCCAACGGCAAACTCGAGAAAGAAAAGGCCGAACTGGAGAAGGCCAAAGCCAAAGTGGAGGTCGACTACGAAAGTAAGTCTTTCCTCTGACAATAATCTTAACCAATCTTTTCGGTACTCCGATTGCAGTTTTGGCTAACAAGTTTACTTGTCAATGAATCTGAGCAGCTGTAAGAGCCAACGCCCAAACCCAGTTTCAAGCCTTTGTAGAGGAGATCAAGGTCGTCAAGGAGTCACTGGAGATTCTTGCCGAGTCCGTGAAAGGGCTCCTTGACATTATGGATCCTCATCACGTGGGAACCAGCTCCAATATAGTCTCCCAGGTGCAGGCGCGCCTTAACGAAGCCCCGAGTATCCTGAAGAGGTACTCGGATGAGTGTGTTATTGTCGGCGTGGCCCAGACCCTCGCGATGACCAAGTCGATCTACCCCAGGGCAGATATTGAGGCCATCAGTGAAGGATTTGCCGAAGAGACAACACCTGAGGAGGCATTGGGGTTTATCACCCAGGCGAGGCCGACTGCAGAGGCGATCACCGAGGACCTGGGAATGTAAGAACAATCCATCATGCAGTCGGTGTATATAAAGTTTTTGTAAGGACATGTGTAAATATATGTGCAATGCTGCCGACCTCTGAGTTTTTATTTAGTTATCATTAGCTTTACCCAACTATATAGTCTACACCGAGTTAGTCTATAGGAACTTAATAAAATCGTTCACCACAGAAAGCTATACTCGGGCAAACATAACATAGTCGTTGTAAAACTTCATAACTTAGATAAAACAAGCTCATATGCTGTTGATAAAGCACATATAATACATGTAGCCCCGACTCACTACTCGGTTGGAACAAGCGACGTAGTGAGTCAGAGGAAAACTGTACACATAGGAAAGTACAAAACTCAGGTATAGAAAGGATGTAGCTGTTCTATATTCCATGAGTTGCTAACTAGGGCACCGTCTTCAGTCTTCAGTCAATAGGCGCCTGGCCATGTAACCTCGGCAATAATGAACGGCCCTTCCCATATTGGGGATAGTTTATGCCTGTCTTTGGTGGTTTGTATTTTCTCAAGACGAGATCCCTGACCAAAAAGACGCGGCCACGGATATTTCGACTGTGATAATGACGCAAGCCTTGAAGATACCTTGCCGACTGAATTACTACGATATCCCTCGCTTCTTCCAACTGATCTAGTTCGACCAATCGAGTATTGTTTGATCCATCTTCTGAGTAGGCCCGAACTCGCCGAGAGCCGAACTCTAACTCGGTTGGTAACACAGCCTCAGCACCATAGACTAGGAAGAAAGGGGATTGCCCTGTGGCCTGACTAACCGTGGTTCTTAGAGACCAGATAACGGATGGGAGTTCTTGTACCCACCGCCCCACATATGGTTGTAGTCGGTCGAATATCCTTGCCTTGATACCTTGTAAGACCATGCCATTAGCACGCTCGACCTGCCCATCGCTCCGTGGGTGTGCCACAGAAGCATAACAGATCTTGATGCCGAAGTCGTCACAGAAATCTTGAAATATGCCGCCCGTGAACTAAATACCGTTGTTCGTTTGGTTAGGAACCCCAAATCGGTATAATATACTCGTGATGAAGTCCTTTGCTCATGCCGCTGTTATGGTAGCAATGGGTACAAGTTACCAACCATATTGGATAACTCGTTTGCCCAACCGCTGTTATGCCCCAGATATGGTTCTTTGCCGTTGTCACTGCGAATAGCTCTTACGACATTATTGGATAACTCGTTTTTCAGCTTTAGAATAAGATCATGAACATGTGCAAAAGCCTCATCCTTAGATTCCAGAAAGAACACCCAAGAGTAACGAGAAAAGTCGTCCACAACAACGAGCACATACCACTTTCCACCAGCAGAGCGAACACGGGCTGGACCAACAGTGTCCATATGTAACAGCTCACCCGGTCGATCTGTCATCACCTGAGTCACAGGTGTATGAGGAGCAGCAACCATTTTGCCATGCTTGCAGGGAGCACAGACCAAATCCTTCTCAAACTTGAGTTTCGGTAAACCAGTAATTAAATTCATAGAACTCAAGCGGCAAAGCAAGTCAAAGCTCAAGTGGCCCAAGCGACGATGCCACTTCCAAATATCAGTGGAACCATGAGCAACCAAACAACGAGTCTGTCCAAAAGATTTAGAAAAATCAACCTTAAAAACTCGTCCAAAAGGAGAGATCTTGCAAACAAGGTTACCAGCAGAATCAAGAACTCGCGAATTGCCTTTCTTAAAACGCACTTCAAAATCATCTTCAAGAAGTTGCGAAACAGAAAGCAAATTATAATGCAAATTTTGTACCTTCGCGACGTCCTTTAGCATGTATTTTTCAGTTACCTTGATGCAGCCATGCGCCAGAACCTTACCTTTACTATTATCCCCGAATGTAATATATTCCTTGCCGCTCGCGGGGGTGAGGCTGGAGAACCATTTGTCATCTCCGGTCATGTGGCGCGAACAACCGGAGTCCATTATCCATATGTTCTCCTCGCCTCCATCCTGCAATCAACGACAAGCATAAGAGTGAGCCAATGACTCAACACTGGGGTTAGAATAATGCAAAGAAAACCAGTGCTGAGCCACTTGCTCAAACGAGGCATTAGCAAAATCAAAACTCTCAAAAGGCCGACGAGAACCACGAGGGGGAAAACGTGGCCTATCATTCCGACGTGGTGCAGGAGTACGAGTACGTGAGCAAAAACTAAAAGAGCGAACATCAGGCTCACGACCCAAAACAGGACGATCATGAGTACCACATTCAAGGTACTGCTCACGTCTCTCAGCACGCTTCCGACGGAAGCAAAACTCATACAGATGACCATCACGATCACAAAAATCACAATGGTAATGCTTATGCGCAGAAGCAAAAGAAGCCATAGCCTTAGAACCAGAAGCAGCAAGGTTAGGCTTAGCCATAGCAAAACGATCAGATGATGAAGCAGTTGGCTTAGCATTCTGCATAACCTTGAAGTGTTTAGGTTTTGGCACCCAAACCTGCTTTTTAGGAGCAGATCTAGATGGTTCAACCAACAACCCCTCAGGTGTGACACCTGAACCCTCCTTCTTGGGAGGTGGTCCAGTGTACTTAGCCAAAGGTGGATTCTTTTCATCAACAGGACCTCCACTCTTTTCACCAAACACATATTTCAAATCGTATCCAGGTCCAAAACGCTCACTCCGTTTAATTTGAGCAATAGACATACCAATCTGGGGTTCACGAATAGAGCACCAACCAAGAATAACTCTCAAATGTTTATTTTCTTCTTCCAAAGCAGAAAACTTTACCCTCAAATCATTATTTTCAGCAACAAAAGTAGGGCAAGTCAAACAGGGAGGCAAAACAGGACAAGAATGTTTCTCCAACTCAACAATACGAGATTTAGCATTATTCAATTTAGAATGCAAGGTTGGACAAGAGACACACGCACCAAGTAAAGCAGAACCAGAGTAAAGTTTTTCCAACTCAATCTTAGCATTTTCAAATTTATCAACAATAGAGGCATGCTTAGATTGCAATTCAGAAAGTGAAACCATATGCACAGAGCACTCTTCACATTCTACTTCAGCAGGAGTAGCATCTTTTAAGACCTTTAATTCAGAATTGACTCTATCATACTCAGCCTTAAGTTTTGCTAAAATTTTATTTTGTTTATCAACAATTTTTGTCAATTCTTTAATTTCTTCTTCTGCTGAATTTTGTACCTCATTGTCGGAAGAGTTATCGCTGCGATCAGAAGCCTCATCATCATCCACGGCCATGGTGCATATCCCTCCCTTGATGTCGGCAAGGAAGCAGAGTCCGTCTGTTTTCTTCTTGGGAAGCTCATCCTCAGAGTCTGAATCATTCGAGTTCGAAGAAGCATCTGACACAAAATCACCAAGAGAAGAAAACAAAACATGTGCAGCCTTTTTAATTTGCTTATCAGTGTACTTCTGGCCATTCTTCTTCATGCGCCTGTCACCCTTCTTCTTCTTCTTCTCCCTTGATTGTTCCTGGCGCCTGGAGTTGTTGCCCTGCTCAAATGTTCTAATCTTGTTTGGGCAATCAACAGCAAAGTGACCTCGCTCACCACAACTGAAGCATCCTTCTGAGCGTCTTCTGTTGCGTCGGTTCTCATAGACTCGCTTGAACTTGTTGGAGAGCAACGCCAATTGATCATCATCCAGCGCCTCCAACTCGTCATCTGCAACATGACACAGAGAAGACAAAGCAAAGCTAGGAGAACTTGGATTAGCGTTAGCGTTAGTCTTACTCCCAGAAACCAAAGCCATAGGAACATCAGTAGAAGAAGTGCCAGTGGGATTTTTCAATTTGCGCTTGGAGAGGACATCAATCTCTTTTGATTTGAGCTTACTGAAAAGCTCATCAGTGGTAAGAGTCTCATAGCCAGCAGACTCAACGATCGCCTCTACCTTCATATCCCACTCATCAGTAAGTGAATGCAACAATCTAAGAGCCCTTGCATGATCATCGTAAGGCATATCCTTATTAAGAGCTTTCATCTTGTTTACAATCACTTGAAACCTTGCAAAAAGATCTTCAATAGATTCACCGGGCAATTGAGAAAAAGCATCAAATTCTTTTCTATGAATTTCGAATTTTCGTGTTTTTCACAGCATTGGAGCCTTCATGATATTTCTTTAACTTATCCCAAATCTGGAAGGCTAGCTCCTCGCTGGAAATACGATCATACTCAGGTTTACAAAGGGAAGCTTGCAAAATGTCTACAACCCGGTTATTTGCCTCAAGAAAAGCAACGGCAGCAGGATCAGTAGGGTCCTCGGCAGGAATCACATATGTAGAGTTTTGTGTGATCCTCCACAGATTCATCCCCTTCCCCTTCAAATAAGCTTTCATACGCGACTGCCAATAGTCATAATCAGTGCCATCAAAATGCGGAGCGCGTGTATCGGATTTTCCGGAGGTCGCCATGGTTTTTCGGAATCGATTAAGATATGGAAAACCTTAACCTTGCTCTGATACCAATTGAAGGACCGAAACAGGCGACCAGAGGGGGGGTGAATGGGAGCCTATAAAAATTTCTTTCAAAAAGAAACTCGGCCTTTGTCCCAAATTTCAACCCAACACCCCTCTCAATCAATCGTCAAGATTACTTACCCCAACTAGTGGTGTAATAATCTTAGGAACGATTATACAAGTTCTCCAAGCCGGCAGAAACAAAAATAATTAAGACAGCTCAAAACTGCCCTGTAAAGAATTCCTCAAACACCTTGCGTGCAGTAGCGACAACAGCAGCTTGCTGGTGGCCGGCAAATAGCAGGTGCTGAACCCCCGTCCTGGCGTGCTCGACCAGCAGCAGCAGGGAACGGCAACGACACCCAGCGGACAGCAGAAACTAGACTCCGCGACGGCACGCGTGAGGTCACTGGCGGCAGACAGTAGGAAAAGTAGATGCAAACAAAAAGAACAGAAAAGTAGATGCAAACAAAAAAGAACAATTCACCAAGATGAATGATTAACTCCAGTAATTGTTCTCCAGAACTGCATCTAGCCTCCGCCCGATCGTCCTCCCTCTCTTGATTGGAGAGATCAATAAAATCTCTCCTAACTTGAAGACCTAGGCTAGATTGAGAGAGAAGATGTGTTCCCTGGAACCCTAGGCACGGGTACTGTTCACGTGAACAGTAGCTCGCCCCAAAAAGCCCAAAAACCCCCACCTCTCTCAACCCTAGGTGCCACATATTTATATCTCCAAAAAGGTGGCCCACCTAAATTACAAGACTGCCATTACGCGACGTAAACGACACGTAATGGCATGATAATCATATCCAATCAATCACGTCCTCCATGGCAAATTCCGCGATGTTCGTGATCCCTCCATCTCCACGATGTGATCCTCGCGATGTCGCCGCACGACCATCCGAAATCATATCGCGATCGCCGGAAATTTCCATCTTCGGCCACGCCCGCCGCACGAGCGTCCCGGTACGTCCTTGGTTTTATGGCTCAACCAAGAAACCGTCCACCGACGTCCTCCTGCCGTGTAGCCAGATACAGTAGACGTACACCGCACAATCTCCGTCCCTCGAACGCGAGCGTCGAACCACCCTTCACCGCCCCGCGGTTCATCAGCATGGCATCCTATCCCCGTTCTTCACAGATTGCCGCATGATTAGTCTCCACCTGTCACCTGCAACCACAGCCTGCCAAGAGACACGTCACACGCACACCGTGTTGTCAATCGCTCATCACAAGGCACTAGCCCCACGGGCATCTCAGCCTCAATCCACTGTGTGAATTTATCCACTGCGACGAACAAGTGTGTGAACCCTCCTGGTGCTTTCTTGAAAGGCCCGACCATGTCAAGCCCCCATATTACAAAGGGCCAAGAGATTGGGATGGTTTCAAGTTCTTGGGATAGAAGATTTGTTTGTCTTGCATAGAACTGATAACCCTCGCATGTACAAACTATGTCTTTTGCATCTGTTACTGCTATTGGCCAGAAAAATCCTGTAAGCCTTTTCGACTAATGTCCTAGATGCGGTGTGGTTGCCACATATGCCCGAGTGGATCAATTGCAGAATCTGCTTGCCTTCCTCGGGTGTGGCGCAGCGCATGAGGACACCGGATGCACTTCTTCGGTACAGTTCTTCTTCGACTACTAGGAAACATTTGCTTCGACGTTTGATTTGTTCAGCTTCGCTACGATCTTCTGGGACTTCATCATCCAGGAGGAATTTGAGAACAGGAGTCCGCCAATCTTGAGATATGATCAGTACTTCGTCTATTGCCGGGGTAAGTTCATCTCCCGACTGTTCTGGCACTGGTTTCTTCTTGACTGATGGCTCCATTAGTTGCTCGACAAAGATCCCAGTCGGGACCATTTCTCGCTTGGATCCTATGTTTGCCAATTTGTCTGCAGCATCATTGTATTATTGTAATACGTGTGTTATCTCCATCCCGTCGAACTTGTTTTTCCAGCTTTCTAACCTCCTGACAGTACGCCGCCATAGTCTCGTCGAGACATGTCCAGTCTTTCATGACTTGGTTTACCACAAGTTGAGAATCTTCACGCACAACCAGTCGGCAGATGCCGAGTGATACAGGGATGCGGAGCCCGTGGATGAGTGCCTCGTACTCAGCGACATTGTGGGAAGCTAGGAAGTGGATCTGGAGAACGTACTTGAGTTTTTCACCGGTGGATGACGTCAATACGACACCGGTCCCGGCGCTACTGATCCGTAGAGAACTGTCGAAGTACATTGTCCAGTATTCTAGCTTGTCTGTTGTTCTAGTCGTCTGAAATTCTGTCCACTCGGCCACAAAGTCGGCTAGTAGACTTGTGATTGATTGCTGTTCTCAGGCTAGAAAGGTATGTCGAATGCCATCAACAGATGACGACGACGACCCATTTAGTCGGCAAACGTGGCCTCGCGGATTGTTGTAGGACGTCCACAGAGGATGGATATGATGTCCGTGTGACCACCGTGACTTGATGTGACTGAATAAAGACCAGATGCACAGCTTAAACAAAAAACAAAAAAAAAAAAAAAACGGACCGGAGTGTTGAGGCAGACCATATAACCAGCTTCTGACCTGAGATATCTCATCTTGGAGTCGGCTAGGACTTCACTGACAACTGATAAGTAAGACTGGCCATTGAAGCATGTTTTGATATGACCCGGTTCAGATCGCTCGACCACGTCGACACACCACCACTGTCACAGACACCCAGAATTCCATCCATAAATTCTGGACGTCATTGTTAAAAAGCTTGTGTGTAATCCCGTACGGACCATTAACCAAGGCACACATGACAAAAATTGATAATCCCAAGTATATTGTTAAATAAGTGTAAAGCATGATTACAGAAGGTGATAGTACCTCTCAAACAATAAAAATCTAACAGTGGATCAAATAAAAAAGCAGCGTGACACTCCCTCACGCACTTGACCGGGCTCCCCCTCATCTTCCAGTATTCCTCTCATGAGAAAACTACTCCTACTGAATGATACTGAGTCGATATGCAAGGGGCAGTACGATAGAACATACTCCACAAGCCACACAGCAATATGCAACGTGCAAACGGACTAACAAAGAGATGCATAATATACTCAATTTGCTAAAAGCATCTTAAATAAACTCTTACCGAGAGTAACCAAGGCAAATTAGTAACACAAGATTGTCAACACAATATAAACACTCACCAAAAAGAGGTATAGAGCCCAACAACTCCCACCCGAGCTGACACAGATTTAATGTTCAACATATCAAGTATACCGAGAATGTGGAGACTAAATCACAGAAAAAGATTACTAGGCCACCCTTAAACCAGCTAGACGGCAACACTAACGAACATTGTCTAGTCTGCCAGAGCACCAACTGTACCAAAGTGGATACCACAACAACAACTCCCACAACACTGCAACAATGGATGTCCCTGAAATACACCACACGGTATATCGGAAAGCAATTCGTGATAGCCCCTCCATGATAATGCAACAAACAGAGGAGACCAGCCCACTGGCACCAAAGTCTGGCCGGAGATTGAATCAGATTACCTAACAGCCGAGGGAAACAGAAGCACGCCCAAGACATGGACTTATTGACGCAGCCATGTGCTTACAACACACCATCCTGATATGAACCTACTACACATTGATCCCATAACCATTCTGCTTGTGCTTAGCAAACGAGTTGACTTCCAAATAGTAAGTCCACGAACCGGGTCCTTAACAATATCAACAGAAAGCACCCGACAGCTAAAACATTCCCAACCATGTGCTCGCAAACCCCCCTTATTCATTCAAGTTTTAGTGGACCGATTAAAAATCCTCGGGACGCAACACCAGTCTAAAGGAAGAAATCATCATCACTTGTGAATATAATAGTATAACAATACAGGTGCACAACCCACCAAGTTATTCATATATTGTAGACAAAATAAACTAGCAGAGGTCCTAGAGTTATGCTACATAACCGCTAAATAAAGCGTAGCTAGTCAAAATTATCCATTAGGTACAATGTAAAACAATCCATCAATCAAAAGGACCACCCAAAACAAAAAGGTAAGAAAGAAATTTCCATAGTTCCGATGACATTAACCAATAATCAGCGTTGAAGAAAACCTCGCTCTTAACACATAGACACCGCTATCTGAGGCTCCCACCAGACGAAAGGCAC
>RYFJ01004430.1:0-42794 GCA_003991445.1 Oryza meyeriana var. granulata
GTGAAATATGCACAGAACATCCCTATAAACACACACATGTTCATTAATAGACACAGTGCTAATTAAAGATGATGGACACCAATCTAGTTGAACTCTACTTCCTCTATTTTAAAAAGACTTCATTTTTGGCTCAAGGTGTTTTACAAAGATTTCATCTTTCACATTCAAGTTTACTAAAGTGGAGACAAATATATTGAAGTTTACTAAAGTAAGGGATAAAATATATGGTATTTGTTAAAGTAGGACATTATGATTGAAGTTTACTAAAATGAAATCGTATTTTTAGTATTTTTGCTTTGGTCGTATTATGGGAGAAGGAGAAAAATAAAATTTATTTTAGGATAGAGGAAATAAATTGGTGCACAATTTGCAGCATCTGGGAGTTAACTCTCTCCATCAATTTCTCAAACGCTTAGTTTAAAAACAAAGAATGTTATTTGTAGATTTGGCTCGAAAAGTACAAGTAGTATTAAATTTTATAAACTTATTGTAATAAAAATTTGACAGCCGAAATTTTTATAAAAGTGTAATTAAATCTTATCCTAAACATAAATATTATGACCAAATAGTATAAGGCATAACCACATCAATTTATCCGCATATAGTGTTTCAGGTTATATTAGTATTAGCCAATCGACGGTCAGATTCAAACTCTACAGCATTGGATATTGCAGCCCGTGGAAACTATATATCGCTACATTAATACGGCCCAAAAATGCCCATCTCCTCCATGAAGGCCTTTTTACGCCTGGACCGAATTTGTTGGCAATTATTTCCAACGACCTGTTTCCTCCAGTTTTTTGTTGAAACTACCTGGATGGCCCATGCTTTTCCAATCCTCTACATGATCTGTAATAGGGTTGCCGTGGGACGGCAGCAATATTTCTGTCAGTTTATCCTAATTCTAGTTTATTTTTTAAAAAAAATTTATTAAATGATATGTATAAAAAAATAACTATTAGCAGCTTTTATATAAACAGGGGGGTAAGAGATTGTCCACTTGCATCACTACCTATAATGTAGTCACAGAACACAGTGACAGGATCAATGTGACAATAGTAATGAAAGATGATCACGCAAGCCATTGACAAGATGTCACATTCTGAGTTTTTACCCCTTAACAGAGGCACACAAAAATATATCCAAGAAAATACCCAAAGAAATTATTTAATTAAGGCTATGAAATTTAATTAATGGTGAAAATACCAAAATAGTTCATCATGGCTGGGAGGTTTTTCTTGTATCTCTTGCCAAAATACACTAACAGATTTTTAAATTTTAGCACTTAAAGTATTTTTAATAAATAAAAATCATTATCGAAATTAAAAACCTCTTGGAAATTCCTTTTCTACTTTTTCCTTTCTCTTTTTCTCTTTTTCTTTCTCTCTTGGGCTGCAGCCTGCTTCCTGTTTTTGCCTGCCCCGCGGCCACGCGCCCCGCGCGCTCCTCTCTCCCTTCTCGCTGTGAGCTAGCCCCGCACGTCAGCCACCGCTCCGCTCGTCCCTTCCCTACAGGCCTGATCAGGCCTCTGCCTATCAACTTCAATCAACCTCCACTGTTCTTGGCAGGCGCCCAAGCCCGCCTTAGCGCCATCAGTCTGCTCCTCAGGCCAGTTCGGTCTCCCTCCCCCGCCCTCGGTTCAAACGCCGCATACCCGGTCTCCCCACATCCCGCACACATTCCCCACGGTCTCCACCCCACTCGCCCACGCCTGTGAGAGAATCTCGCCATCTCTCCCACGGCCTCCGTTTTCACCTCTTCGCAAAATTCGGCCGCCTCGGCCACAATCTCCCCCGGCCGACCCTATATAGACCCCCACCACTGCCTCCTCTCTCTTTTCCCCCAATCGCTCGAGCTCGCCATGCCCTTTAACACCGTGCATGCCGTGATCTCGAAGCACCGCCATGCTCCACCAACTTCAGTTGCCGCTCGCCGTCGTCCTAGCCACCGCCAGGTTGCGCTCTCACCTCCATTAGCGTCGCCGCGTGCCAGGCACTAGGCCGCCACCCCGCGCCCCTACACCGCCGGGCCCCCTCCTGCCGTCATCCCCTCGGTGAGTGCCGCCGCCGGTCTTCGGCCGCCAATTCCGTCAAGCCATTCGGCCATTTCGCCCCTAATTCGCTCCACACCTTCGCTAGAGTTCCTCGGACCTCGTCCACGCCTCCGTCACCGCTTTGTGCCACCGAAACCACGTCGGCGTCATCATCCCGAAGCACCACCGCCGCCAACCCCTCTTCCTCACCGCCGTTCGCCATCCTCCGGCCGTCGTCGACCTTCGTTGAGGCCCCAGATCGCTTCCCCGTCTCTCCCGCCGCTCGCCGCTGCCCTCCGCCATGCCGGATGGTCCGCTGACGCATTAATCCTTTTAATTGCATAATAAATCAATAAGGAGTTATTTTTGTATAGTAAAAACACAGTAAACCTTTGAAAATTCATAACTAATTCATACGAGCTCCGATTGATTCCATTCAAATTTCATTAAATCCAGAAAATGTCTAGAATCCATTAAAAATAGTTTCAACCCATGTTTCAGTGCTCTCATGTACTATTTTTATTTGTTTGTTCTTTGATTATTATAAAAGCTGACGTTTTCGACCCTCCCGTGTACTACGAAGTGGTCGTAGAGTTTTCAGAGCCAGAACAAGCTAAGTTACATCATTTTTCTTGATCATATTGTGCCTACTTTATACAAAGTATTTGTTTTAAATAAATAAATGTGCATGTTTTCATTATTTCATGTGGGAAGGCAAGGAACCCATGACTAGAGTTTGACAACCATAGCTTTGATAATCCTTTATTCCTTCGTAGACTGGGTAACAATACATTATGAAACATTTCCAGGATGCTTAGCCATGCTTAGAATAAACTAGCTCACCCTAGGGTATAATTATTCACCATAATCTTTATGGCTCGACTTTGTGTCGAAATAATAAAACATTTGTTATGGATAATGGTTTAACTAAAATATAACCCTAACGGGTTGTGCGTGTATGGTTTTGCTAGTCGCACCATGGTAAGTAAAGACCAGTTCGTAGGAACCCCTTGAGCAGTTATCCGTACATACCACAAAACAGCGTGAGCAACGGCTGGGTTTATAGCATAGCTTCTCCTCTCCTAGGCACTGTTGGTGAGGATGGGCGTATGGAGTTGGGTTGGCTCGGGGTTAGGTTGATCGGTTTCCGGATCCATTGTGGCGCAAGGGGGTAGCCAGCCAATATGGTGTGCCCTATCGGCAGGTGCAACCTCAGCGTGGTATGGATGGTTGGGGAGGAGTTACGTGAACGGTTCTGTCACAGCCTCTCGCAGGGTGTCGTGGTGACACACTGGCACACAGGAACGTGTGTGGGGCTGTGTCTTGTGGGTATAGTTGTATACCTCTGGCCAGAGTTAAAAATCTATTCAAATAGCTGTGTCCGCGGTTATGGGCGTTTGGTCAAAACTCATCATGATTAGTCTCACTTCGATAAATTAATTTAAAATATGTTGTATGGATAGGATGTTTGGTTGGGCCTAGTCAATATGGTGTAATATTGATCAATGATGAATTAATACTGTTTAATTAAATAATCTTTTTACTCGTTTGCGAACTAGTATTGTTTGCGACTGCTTTTACGCAAATGAACCCAAAGCTTATCTTTGCCTCTCGTGTATTGTGCATAATTGAGGTTGTGACTTATTGAGTACTGAGGGTGGTACTCGGTCTTGTTCTCTTTTCCTCTCTCAGAGATAGAGTTCTTTTCCGACGAGAATCATCGGAAGGAGTAAGCTAGATTAGTCATTAAGCTGCCTGTGAACTAGAAATCTCTGCGGCTTAGTTGTTTATATGTTTATTTATTTTTTTCGCTGTATTTATGTAAAATAATTTTATTTTGCTTGTAAGAATATTTAGAATTTTGACTAGTAATTTCTGGACGTTACATGTAATTTTCATATGCAGAAAATGAGAAGATTATGTACATAAACAGGGAAGGAGAGATACTCGCTCCATGCCCCAGACCATCTCTATATGTGGAGTCCATAATTAATCCACGCACCATCCATAACCTTCGAGGTATATAATATGACAATTTCTTCATGGCAGCAAAAGAAGTGCCGCAGAGGCAGGCGGTATCAAGGCGGCAAGCAAGCGGTGGCCGGTCCTAGGACGGCGACATTAACGCACCGGCGCTGCTGCTTGGCATGGGTACATACGGACATCGGCGACCGCCCCCTGCCGTCGATGGCGCCTCCTTCTATCGTGGTGGGCCTTCCCATCTTCCATATCTGCTTTAGCAGGCTCCACGGAAGACGGCGACTATAAGTACTTTCAGTCGGCCGGGTACCCCCAGAGAAAATATCGGATACCGCTAGTGTTTGTATCTACGTATCTCTACTATTATATATACCAGATTTATTATTAATCAAGCGTTTGATTTTTTTTATTCTGTTAAACAACAACATTGGCTGTTAGATGAAACTTTGAGATTTGGGATTAAAGAAACAAGTTCTAAGTTGCACTTTTAACTTATTGTAGTTGTTATTATCGATTTATATAACTTTAATTATAAATTTGTATAACTCAGTCATAAATATGTACAACTACATCTAACAGTTCGAACTTGGCCTTAAATATAAAAAAAAATCATTTGATGGATTTATTTTTTCTTAAACGTTTAAGTAATAGATGTTTTCTATATATATTATTATAAAAATAAATAGTGTTTCTGTCCGTCCGTTCGTCGTCGGAGTCCCTTTCGTGCACGCGGTCGTTCTCCTGTCCGCATGGCTTGGTCCGACTCGTGGACTTCGTCTTGCGTGACAGCCTGTTTTCGTCTTATGGCTGCATGCGTATATATGCTTCACGGAACCAGGCTTACGAGAGAATATACGAGAGCCGAACCTAGCGACGGCCGACGGGGATCCACCGGATGGTGCTGGTGCCAGTGCTGTTCCTGCAGCCAGAGAGCGAGCGCTACAAACTTGGCGCGCTCGTCGCTGCCATCTACTTCAACTATGACCGGAGGTTCACCGGCTAGACCCTACGACAGCCGCCGCTGCCGCCAACCTTGGCTTACTTGCATACATGCATGTGTGGTAATTAAAGGACTAAGTATATATATAGCGTGATATATATTTATATATTCTGCTTCACTTTGTGTGCATGTAGCTACAGTTAGCTGCAACCAAGTCGTGCAGTATGCTTGAAGAGTTGAGAGATCGACTGCTTTGGTATTTCTTAATTATTTTTGCGTAATTAGCTAGGTGTATAGTGTGTGATATATATAGTGATATACATGTACACATAGGTTATGTGATGAAGTAAACCAAATGAAATATATACATGTGTTTACGTATTATCTATACTTCTTTAAAAAACTCACCTACTCCCACTGTCTCCTATCATCAAAATAGAAACGATGGGACTTTATTTTTCCCTAACCTAAACTATTGTGTTATCTCTACTGCTCAAAATATTTGTAGTGCTTATGTCGTCCATCGTAGAACCACACGTGATGGAGTCTATATCGAGATGCGTTCCGGTTCTGATTCCGTCATTCATGAACAACATCAAAGCTAATTACTCTGGTAATGCCAAGTCCATTTAACAACCTTTTCTACTCGTTAAAACCTGGTGGCATGCCTCCTACTAGCGCCATCCTGTGTCCATCTTCTACGCCCCTAAGTTACCGACTCATCCCCCAGTCCCCATGCATGTCCACCGCCGCCGGCTCCTCCTTCCTAGATCACCTTTGTTGCTTGTTGTCGCATGTACCACAGTCAGCTGCCACCGCAGGAACTCGATCCAATATTGGTTGCATCACATCACACGATGTATCCTGAATCCTGATCTACTCCGCCACTCTCGTTCATCTAGCTTGCGTGGCCCTGTCCTCTGCTCCTAAGTCCGTCGGCGCTAGACTGGATACACCGCCTTCGTTGGGCTCTTGCACTGGTTCCTTCTCTCAAACAAACCATGATTCACGACTCCATGGATCAATCGTCTTTGGGTACGCGCTCTATGACATTAAGCTTTGGACAGTTGTCCCATTGTCCCCTTGGGCAACAATGCCGATGCCTGTGGTCCATATACACTGATTGTTGCCGTGCTGAGAGACACCTTCTGCGGCGTGGTTAGACCATCGGTGGAACTCCCGCCGTTGTCAGAGCGATGCGAGGCAACATGTTCGATTATGAGTCATCTATCTCTTTTTGATACGATATACAAGACCATATTTGATAATAAAAACAAACGAACCCCATGGCTACCTTGTTTCTTTGCCTCTTCCCTTTCTCTTTGCTTGCCCACTCAACTATACCAAAAGAGCAATATAGAGCAATATTTCAAATAATAAAAATTGAATTCTCCTATTGTATTTACCCATTGCAATGTATGGGCATTTTTCCAATAGAGTAATACACCCACAAGTTCTCTACAGCACAGAATATTAAGACAAAAAAAATTCCAATAGCATGAGCAGCCAAACATACCCTACCCATTATTCCAGGGCAGTAAGTCTACTAGCAAGTAGCAACACACTCAAGGAATGCTCACTAACAGGATGGGAAAGTTTCCCGGGTGTTCAGGAGCGGAGCTAGGAGTGTTTTGTGGTGTCATGAGATAGCAATGAACTTTTGCAAAAACTCCACTATAAATTGATGCTTTCTACTGCATATCTGTGAAGTGATTTTATTAAGCAATAGAGGTGACACCAATGGCTCCGCCCCTGCGGGTGTTTATGAGCATTCAGTGGTGGAGCTGGAACAGAATTAAGGGGGGTGCACCACTTTGCCGTATATAGAGCAGTACATTACTCTAATTCTCCAAACAATGGTATTTAACTTTCATAGACAACTTTTAACACCAACATTAGTGAGTAGCGAGCAAAAATACTTACCAAAATAAAAGAGGGAAGGAAGCCAAGGGAACATCAAGAATTCATAAAAGACAATCGATCTAGGCAAAATACATCCTCAAAACTGCCAAACTTATCAATCGTCAATAGCCTACAATAAAACCAGAATTAAAACATCTTAATTTTTAACTAAAATTGTATATATGGAGACATGAAGTAAACATGTAAAAAGATAAAAGTAAATACATTACCTTTCAGTAAACTCTTTTTTCATTTTCATAAAGCGGTCAACTACAGCCTTGTTGGTAACTTTTCTCATTTCTTCTTTCTCCACATAGCAAATAAGGCTATGACTTAAGTAGTCATCACCCATACGATTGCGCAATTGTGTTTTCATGATCTTCATGGCTAAAAAACATCTCTCAACTATAGCAATTGGGACAAGCAATACTAATACTAGCTTCAAAAGATGGTAAACCAAAGGATAGCAAATATGTTTTCTTGTCTCCACCATTTTCTGAGAAAGCTCACCAATTGTTTCTATGTGGGAGAATCTATCATCTTTTCGCACATCAGCGATGTAGAGACTAAGATGATGGCTAAGATCTCTCAAGTCTGCAGAACTGAAATCATTAAGATAAAGTTTTGCTAGGTTCATCAAACTCTCCACATTAAAACCACGGAATGATTCTCTTGGATTGAAAGCAGCCGAGCAAACAAGCAATTCAGATATTGTCTCATTGAAGTGACTATCTAGCTCTTGAAGTAACCAATCAATAATATCATTAAAACATCCCACTTCATAATGATGCTTGTTCGTAATTCCTGTTTTTTGCTTTGGCATTTTCGGATTAATGTATACTTCTCCCATCTCTAATTTGGTAATATCATATTTGTCACAGAAATTATACACATCAGCCTCTAATGTTTCCCATCCATGCCTTCTGAGCTCATCGAAATGACCTCTAGTAGATCTCACACATTTAACCGTATCCACAATGTCTTGATCCTTCCGTTATAGTGCTAATGACAAGTTGTTTGTGATTATTATGATAGTCAACATGAGATGCAAACAAAAGACAAAGTCGAAAGACTGGAAGTACACTAAAAGTCCTGCTACTTAATCTCTGTTTGCCCTATCCCTGTCGTCCTCTTCCACAAATTCAAGCACTTTGACAATTGTTGGGAACATGTCTACCAAACTTTTGAGAGTCTTATAATGAGAACTCCAACGTGTATCTCCTAGTCTTAAAGATATTGCTCTTGATTTAATTCCTTTCCAATTTGAAGTAGCTCACAACCTAATGCCTTGCTCACATTATCATGATTAATGCTCCTAACCATGTCCCTTCTTTTAGCTGATTAACCAACCACATTTAGTAAGGTAGAAATCATACCAAAGAAATTACTAATTCCTTTGTGCTTTCTCACAACAGCCACAATTACTAGCTGCAATTGGTGGGCAAAACAATGGACATAATAAGCTGAACTACTTTCTCTCATAATCAATGACTGTAACCCATTAAACTCACCTTGCATGTTACTAGTCTCATCATATCCTTTGCCTCGTACTTGACTCAAGCTTAAATTAAATTCTGCCATTAGAGCATCAATAGAAGACTTGAGCAATGAAAAAGTTGTTTCCTTCACATGAACAAGACCAACAAACCTTTCAGTCACAATTCCACATTTATCAACGTACCTCAACACCACTGCCATTTGCTCTTTGCAAGAAATATCTCTTGACTCATCAACTACCAAGCAAAACACATTATGGCTAAGTTCTTTCATAATAGAATGTAGTATTTCTTTTGCAAAACATTCAACAATGTCTCTGTTGTCACACCCTGAGTTTTCCCCTTATTAGAGCCACACAAAAATATACCAAAGAAAATGCCCAAAGAAATTATTTAATTAAGGCTAGAGAAAATTATTAATGGTGAAAACATTAAATAACAATCCATCTTGGCTGGGAGTATTTTTCTTGTATTCCCCTTGCCAAAATACACTAACAGGATTTTTATTAAAATTTTTAGAGCATTGGAAGTATTTTTAATAAATCCAAATGCATTATCAGAATTTAATTCTCACTGGAAATCCATGGGATTTCTTTCCCTTTATCTTTTTCTCTCCCGGGCCGACGGCCCATCCCTGTTCATGGCCCCTGCATGGCCTACCTTGCGGCCCAGCCGTGCCCCTTCCCACTCTCTCTCTCTCTGACCACTGGGGCCCGCCTGTCAACCCACGCAGCCTTCCCCTCTCTTCCTCCTGCTGACATGTAGGGCCAGGGCCCCACATGTCAGCTTCGTCCCCAACCTCCGGCCAAATTGGCCGGAGGGGATCAAGCCACGGCACCGTCCGATCTCCTCCCATTGTCACCCCCCTCGCCCCTTGGCCTTTGGTTTAAAATCAGTGGACCGAGTCCTCGCATGTTTCCCCCACGTTCTCCACCGCACGATCTCTGTCCATTGTCACCCCCCTCGCTCCTTGGTCCTTGGTTTAAAATGAGCGGACCGAGTCCTCGCATGTTTCCCCCACGTTCTCCACCGCAGACCCCCACGTCCCCAAGCGGATTTCGCCCCACACTGCCACGGCCGCTGTCACACCCTGAAAATTTCCCTAATTAAAAATCTTTCTGGGTAATTGGAGATACAAGAATACACTGGAAAAATTTGTCTCTGAAAGTGTTTGAATAAAAATTTGAAATTTCTAATATTAAAAATCCCAAGTTTAAATTTTAAATTAAATGCTTGGATGCTTTTATATTCCCTGGGGTCTTGTCGAAATATTTAGGCATTTAAGTATTTATAATAATGAATTCTTCGTGTTTCGTGGTGGCATTTACTTCTGGTAATTTCCCCACGATTTAAAAAAAAGCCTCTAAAATTTTCTTGGATTTTCCGGAGCTCCAGAATTAATTTTAATGCAATAAAGATCATTTCAGTAATTAAATAAATATAAAATAAAATCCCTTTCTTTCCCCTGTTAGGGTCATGCCTGATTCAATCCTTTGAAGTCTCCCCCGTTCACCTCGAACTCCGTTCCCTTTCTTCTTTTAGGGTTGGAGGTTGTTCTCGAAACCCTAAAACCTCCTCAACTATCCGATTCTCGAAATATTCTGATATTTTGAGCGCTCGAATGTTTCCTAAACTGTTCCCCGTTCTCGACTCCCAAAATATTCCCCATATTTTGGAAGACCATTTATTCCGTCTCCCGATCTCCGTGAAATATATTCCTCGAATATTCCAGTTTCTCGACCTCTGCAAAATAAATTTTAATACTCTAATTCCGGGAAACTTTCATTGTTCTACTTCCCCAAATATTCCTTAGAAAAATACCGTCGGATTTTCGAACCGAAGAATATTTCCGATATTCGATATATCTTTAATATTTCAGTTTTCCAATTTCCACAAAACATTCCGTTTCCCGGACCCCACTAAATATATTCCATTTTCTAATTTTTTTCAAATACGCTTTGCGTTCCCAATATATATATATATATATATATATATATATATATATATATATATATATATATATATATATATATATATATATACCCAGAGTATTCCAATATCCTAAATATTCCTGCAATTTCTAAATTCCAGAATACGACTTGGACTCCATAGATATCTCCGAATTCCAATTTATGCAAAATTAGAATTTTCTGGAAAAAAATCTTCCTTTTTCCTTTCCAATTTTACCCATTTTTCCTTTTTTTTTCTTTCCCTTCTTTTTCTTTTTTCTCCCTTCTTTTCTTTTTCTCTTTCTTTCTCCTGGGCACTGTTCTTCTTCCACCCAGCCTCCTCCTTCCTCCTTTTTTTCTCCTCTCTCTCTTCGGGAGGGGGCCGAGCCCTCCCTCTCGGCCTGCGCTGTCTCCTCCCCAGCCTGCTGCGGTGCCGCCGCCCCGGCCCGCCTGTGCCCTCAGTCCCCTAGCCCACATCGCCGCCGCCGCCAGGCCCGGTTTGGCCACCGCCCCTGCGCTGCACCTCGTGCCGCCTCGAACCCCGAGCCGCGCCCTAGCCGCTAGCTCGCCCTAGCACTGCTCCTGTTCCGATCTACACCACTGCCTGCGCCTCCTCTCCGCCCGCGCCGCCGCTGCATCCAGAGCCACCGCTGCCCGTGCACCGCGCCGCCACCTCTGCTGCAGCACGCCACAACGCCACGCCCGAGCCGCCGTCGCCCTGCATCTGCGAGCTGCCGCCCTGCTCTGCTCCCGCCGACGCCGTTGCCTGCAAGCCCGCTGCCGCTGTCCAGCGCCGCTGCCACCGGGCAGCCGTCGCCGTCGTCGCCTCTTCGCCCGCAGGTGAGAAGTTGTTGGCGCCACTGTCCTCCCCTTGTTCGTCGTCGCCATTGTCGTATGCCCCGGCGCCCAGCTTCTCTTCCCTGTCGCCGGCTCGTCACCGTCGTCGCCGAGGTCCTGCTGCGCCCCTACCGTTGGTCGTCGCCCTCGTTTTCCCCTGTCACATGTCACATCTACAACACCATGGGCACACGGCCAGGCTCATCTCCCTGACACCGACGAGTGGGCCCCACTGGCACCCCTCTCCTTTGTATGATCTGTGGGCCCAGGTGATCTTCCCCACTGTGACCGACTAGTGGACCTAGTGGTTAATCCCCGAACAAATGTCAACTGTTGAAGCCACCCGAAGTTGTCCGAACCAACAGATCTACATTAAGATTCCGATCGAGCCTGAACCATTGGATGCCCTTGGAGTAGGTTTGGGCCATCGAATCCTCATCCGTTGAACCGGTTCGATCCCTCGAGACCTAGTTCGAGCTGTCCGATCTATTTAAAACAATCAAGCCAATCTCCACTGTCGGATTAACTCGACTCCAACTGCGTCGTTCGATTTCTATCAAAATCATGAGCAAGCCCTACTATCCGATTGCCTCCGGTCCATCCCGGCCGTCGGATTCCTTTAACCCGGTTTTGTGCCGTGTCGGCCCTAGGCCACCTCGTAAGCAATCCATATCAGCCGCCATCTCATCCTACCAACTCAGTAGTTCACCATTTCCCTATCCTTCTCTGGTCCATAGATCTAGTCCACATGAACCTAGCCATTGACCTGTGGGCCCCACTCTCTTTTCCAATGCAAAAATAATCCTTTTATCTTATTTTGAGAGAATATTCTAGGGAATATTCCTTTTTCTATTATTTTCGGATTTTCTTTGAATTCAATCTTCCGGAGGCCGTATCTTTTCCGTTTGAACTCCGATTCGACCCATTCTTCTTCCTAAATTCATCTAAAATTATGATCTACATATTTATATACTGTTTATTTGGAGTTTCTTATGGATTTTCCTTGTTTTACGTGTAGTCACGTATTTTCGTCGTTCCAGAGGATCGCGAAGTACGAGAAAGAGTTCGAAAGATATGCGGAAGATGTTTTCTATTGCAAGGCAAGTCACACGATAATCTCCTTAAGCATGTTGATCCCAGTTGTGAAAACTATTTTATTTTAACATTATTGCATGCATTGTTTTTGAATGTCACTATTACGGGTTATTTATTTCTTATCCTATATTCCTTACTTTTGGCCATGAATTGATATTGTTACCTTTGCCTTGATACCCTGGATATTTAATACTGACTAGCTGCATGACTATTTAATGATCTAGCTAGATGATTTAGGTCCTGCTTAGCCATGCTTAGAAACTGTAGCGTCATTTTATATGGAAAAGTAATGAATCACTTATCGATAATTAATGGATAAAGGTTTTTGTTCACGACAGTTGGTCGTGGTTGGTTAATTAATTGTGCTAACTAAAACTTGACTGAAAGGTGGGTTGTGAGTACCAGGTTTGTGAATGTTGCTAGTGGTGCTCATGATAGTTAAGGACCAGTTCGCGGACTACTTGTTGCGAAGTATTTACCGTACTAACCACAAGCCAGAATGGGCAACGGCTGGGCTCGTAGTGCAGCATGTCCCAGCAGGAGTCACCACGGTGTGTTTATGGCTGTGTCAATAAGACCACCATGGTTGTGCCAATAAGTCCGTGTTTGGAAGCCAAGAGTTTCTCTAGCCTGAAGGTTAGGCCACCTTTACTGGGGACTTGGCTGGTGCTCTTTCTGTTGGATGTGTTATGCGAAAGGTCTTGTCACAATTTCCCCCGTTGTAGTACCATGGTGGTATTTCGGGGCATGGTAACATGTACGAAATCGTGTCTTGTGGATAAAGTTGTGCACCTTTGGCCAGAGTAAAACTATTCAAATAGCCGTGCCCGTGGTCAATGGGCGAGCCTAGTTGACACCGAAAATCACCAGCAGCGTCGAGAACGAGCTGAGGATCTGGTTCGATGCACTAGACACGCGAAAGCCTGGGAGATCTGCTTAGCTCCAGTGCAGGTCCTAAATAGTTGAGGTTCATGGGCGTGCCAGTCAATTTGACCCCGTAATTGACAAGGAGATAGAAAAAAAATTAGATCATTGATCCAATCGGCCGATAGGCCGATATAGACTTCCTCCAGCCGATTGCCGATAGTACTTGTATATCGGCTAGAAAGACGATGATAGTGTAGATAATCAAAATAATAATCAAGACAATGCAGTCGGCTTTATCTAGTAAAAGATAACTTATCGGCTATACATCCCGATAAGATGCTTGCATAAAATCTATCAACCTAGCAGGACTAACTTATCGCAGGCAATTTAGTAAGTCGGACCTAACCGATGCAGTACAAACTGATGATAAATTATCCCCAGTAAGCTGATAAAATCTATGCACGCGTGATGTGATATATCCACTCGACCTAAGAGATCAAACTTAACTGATGCAGCCGTAGACAGAATAGATACACCGTGGTAAGCCGACTACCGTAGATCAGCTAGAATATCGAACCTAACCGAGGAAGTCCTAGCCGATAAGGTAGTCAGGGTAATGAGAATTACCCTCTCGCAAGAGTTCGGACCTAATCGATGTAGCCCGGCTCAAGAAGCAAGAACCCGTCGAAAAGGGTAGCGATGCGCCGAATTTGTATTGATCTGAGAGATAGTTTACATGGTCCCCGGGCATACGTATTTATACCCCGAGTTGATACAGTCCTGATCAGATACGAAACAGGAGTTTCCTAACTATTATTAAAGCTACCTAATTTATAGATAAAATAGTGAACTACCATGATGTGGTCTTCACGATTCCTTCCTGAATTCGGCATCTTCTGGATTAGCTTCCATCGGCTGATATAGTCTCTTTCCTTAACCGAACATGATAACGAACCATACCAAATTTTGGTGTTAACACATGCCCCCCAATTTCGGAGTTTGTTATCGAACTTCGAAATTCTTCTATTTGGACTTCAGCAATTCCTCCATGGCCTCTTGAAATCGGCTTTCATGAGCCGATACCTTCTGTACTAGGTGTGCTAGGCTCTCAAAGTCTTGTGATGAAAATCTTTCCTTGATCGGAGCCAACAAACCTTGGAATGCTAACTCGGCCAGCTGTGCATCATCTAGACTTAAACTATAACATCAGCTTCTAACATCACGAAACCGCTGGATATATTCTGCGACTGATTCATCCGGCTTCTGTATTACCGATGTTAAATCTGTTAAACTTATCTTCTGAATCCCAGTAAAGAAATATTTGTGGAATTGCTTTTCCAAATCAGCCCAACCCCAAACTGAATTTGGTGGTAATGAAGAAAACCATATGAAGGCCGATCCGGACAATGATAGTGGAAAAAATCTAATTCTCAAAGCTTCTTCAGCCGATGCCTCCCCACACTGAGCCAAAAATCGGCTGACATGCTCCACTATAGATACATCATCTTGCCCTGAGAATTTGGAGAAGTCGGGTACTCTGTATCGGCGCGGCAACGGAACTCTATCAAACCAATCCGGATATGGATGCCAATACATAAATGTTTCCTCCTTTGGTTTTAGGCCGAATTGTTCTCTCACCACCTCTGTGATTCTTGCTGTCCAATTTTCTTCCCTTGGATCTTCGACGTGATAATGCAGAGGTGGAGTTGGTAGCCGATTCTGCCTCTGATATTCTCTCTGATAATTATACTCAGGGACAGCTCCTGGATGACTTTGTTGATGCCCCCCATAGTATACAGTTTGATGATATCCTTGAGAAATTCCATCTTGTTGCCCCCCAACCAGTTGAATCGGCTCCACCGCCTTCTTGATCAAGCTCTGTAATGTGTTCATCAATATCCTAGATTGATTGATCAATGCATGATGAACTGCTTCATTAACCATGTCTTGAAGTGGCTTCTGTGAACTTACAGGCGATGTATGACTCAATTCTCCAATCAGAACAGGCTTTGGAAATTGGGATTTTTGAATCAGCCCTTGATGTGTCATACCGAAGGATTCTAGACAAAGCTTCTGAAATTCAGCAATGTTCTGCTCCACTTGTTGTCTTTGTTCTTCGGTCAAATCTTCCATCGTGACTGGGATTACATTGTCTGTGCTGACTTTCTTTCCAGCCATGTCGAAGTTCTGTGTCCCACCAGGCGTGCCAAAAACGTGTTGACACCGAAAATCACCAGCAGCATCGAGAACGAGCTGAGGATCTGGTTCGATGCACTAGACACGCGAAGGCCTGAGAGATCTGCTTAGCTCCAGTGCAGGTCCTAAATAGTTGAGGTTCGTGAGTGTGCCAGTCAATTTGACCCCGCAATTGACAAGGAGATAGAAAAAAATTAGATCATTGATCCAATCGGCCGACAGGCTGATACAGACTTCCTCCAGCCGATTGCCGATAGTACTTGTATATCGGCTAGAAAGCTTTGCGAGGAGGAGAAGTTTGGTGTTTGGCTTATACCCTAGTTGAGCTATCTGTGACTTGGTGTTGAAGCTCCGATAGTTGCCGATGTGCTGCTGTTTTCTTCTGTGTGAGGACTAAGTGCCTTTCTATAAGTAATTAACATTATTACGTTTTAGTTATGTTTATCAAATTGTCGATTTGTGTACCTTGGCTGATTCCTAGATGAGAATTTATTGCACTAATTAGCCTTGGAAATTCTGGTGAATTTCTAGGCGCGACAGCCGCCGTCTACGATTTCGTGAAATTCGCTCACCACGGCCACGATCTCCCATAGCCGAGTACATAAAAACCCTCCCCGTGCTTTGTTCTCTCTTTTCCCTCAATTGCCTCCGCTTACCGAGCTCTCCAACCCCTCATGCACAGAAATCCCAAAACGCCACCACCGTTCACCGCCTTCAGCCGCTCGTCGCCACCGAGCCTGCCTCTTGCCTCCATTAGCTTCGCCGCGCTCCAGAGTGCCTAGGCCACATCTCCGCGAGCCTCATCGCCATCAGAACCCCTATCCCGTCGTCACGAGTCTTTGGTAAGGGCCACCACCGGACTTCGGCTGCAGAATTTCACCGACCCGCTCTGTCTTTTCCTCTCCTAACTCATTCTACACCTTCGCCAGAGTCTCCCAAACCTCATCCGTGCCTCCGTCACCGTTTTGCGCCGCCGGAACCTTGTCGGCGTCGTCGCCCCGAAGCACCACTACCGCTAACCTCTCCTTCTCGACGCCGTTCGCCGTCCTCCGGTCGCTGCCGACCTTCGGTGAGGCCCTAGATCACTTCCACTTCCCCTTCGCCACATTCCGCGGCCCTCCGCCGCGCCGGATGGTCGCCGGCGGCGACTATCGGGCCGCGCATGCCGTTGGCAGCCATGTGTGCGGTCTCGACCGTCCGATCTGCCGAGGCAGATCGGAGCCGTCCGCGTGGCGCTTGTTGCGGGCGCCCGCGTCTTGCCACGTCGGCGCCAGCTGGGCGCCACATCGACGGCTTCATCCGCCGTGGCGGCCACGTCAGCCGCCACGTGGTGTGCTCGCGCCGAGCCGCGCATGGACTTGAGTCTATGACTCGTGGGTCCCGCCGTCGGCACCGGCCCCATGGTCCGCTGACACCATTAATCCTTGTTTAATACGCAATAAATCAATAAGGTTTTATTTTGTATTATAAAAACATAGTGAATCTTTAAAAATTCATAAATAATTCATACGAGCTCCGATTAATTCCATTCAAATTTCATTAAATTCAAAAAATGCCAAGAATCCAATAAAAATAGTTTTAGCTCATGTTTCAGTGTTCTCATGTACTGTTTTATTATTTGTGCTTTGATTGTCGCTAGAAACTGACGTTTCCGACCCCCCGTGTACTACGAAGTTGTTGCTGAAGTTGCAGAGCCGGAGCAAAGCAAGTTACATCGTATTGTTGATCATTTTGTACCCAATTTATGCCAAATGCTTTGTTTTACTTAAATAAACATGTATGTTTTATTATTTCATGTGGCATGGGAATATGACCTATATGTATATAGTTGAATACCGTAGTTTGATGACCCCTATTCCTTTGTAACCTGGGTAACAATATAACTAGGATATATTTCTAGGATGCTTAGCCATCCTCAGAATCAACTAGCTCATCTTGGGAAAAATAATCACACGCTTGTCATATTTACTTATGATTCAGCTTTAAGTCGAAATAATGGAACTTTGGTCATGGATAATTACTCAACTAAAATATGACCCTAATGGTGCGGTGGGTGCATGGTTTTGCTAGTCGCACCATGGCAATTAAGGACCGGTTCGCGGGAACCTCTTGAGTAGTTCACCGTATATAGCACAAGTCAACTTGGGCAATAGATGGGCTTGTAGCGTAGTTTCTCCCTCTCCTAGGCACTGTTGCTGAGGATGGGCGTGATGGAGTTGGGTCGGCTCGGAGTCGGATTGATCGGCTTCCGGATCCATCGTGGCATAAGGGGGTAGCCTGGTTGATATGGTGTGCCCTGTCAACAGCTGCAACCTCAGCGTGGTGTGGTTGGTAGGGGAGGACTTGCGTTAACGGTCCTGTCATAGCCTCTCACGGGGTGTTGTGGTGACACGCCGGCACACGAGAACGTGTGTGGGGTGTGTCTTGTGGGTACAGTTGTACACCTCTGGCTAGAGTTAAAAACTATTCGAATAGTCATGCCCGCGGTTAAGGACGTTTGGTCAAGACTCACCGTGATTAGTCCCATTATAATAAATTAACTTAAAATATTGTGTAGGGATAGGATGGATGGTTGGGCCTGGTCAACATGGTATAGCGTTGATCAGTGGCGATTTAATATTGCTTAATTAAACAACATTTTCACCTGTTTCTGAACTACTATTGTTTGCAACTGCTTTGTGCAAATGAACCCAAAGCCTTTACTTTGTCTTTCGTGCTTTGTGCATATTTGCGGGTGTAACTTATTGAGTACTGTGGGTGGTACTCAATCTTGCTTCCTTTCCCCCTCTTAAAGATGGAGTTCTACTTCAACGAGGATCGTTAGGAGTAGGCTGGATCCACCGTCAAGCTGCCTATAAAGTGGAAGTCTCTGCATGGCTTAGCTGTTTCTAGTTTTATTTTGTTTTTTCCGCTGCATTCGATGTAAGACAATTTTATGTTGTTATTAAGACATACTCTGTATGGCCACTTGGTATTTGTGTACTCTGGCTTTCTTGGATAGGGATTTAATACACAAGAATGTTCAGAATTCTGGTTGTGAATTTCTAGGCATTACATCTCTGAAATTCAGGAGACACCATAAGACAATTCACTGTTACATTTTTCCCCACTACCTTGTCTAAAGCAACATCATGCTCTGCTAAGAAATCACGGAACTCCAAGAAATTTTCTTTGTTGTATGAATCATTGGACTCATCATATCCCCGGAAAGGCAAACCTTTCTTTAACAACCTTCTAGCAACATTAATTGATCCATTTAATCAACAAAATATGCATTTCTAGCAGCTTCACTTTGTACTTGCATATGAACATCAATGTGCTAAGCTTTTTGCAACAAAGCATCACAATTTTTCATTGCTTGATTATGTAAGCTACCGACATCACCAACATGCTCGTTTAGCTTACATTCTATGCCATCCATTCCAACCATCAACAACAAATGCCTTATACCGATCCTCTTTCTTTTTACAATCTCTAAATAAGAAACAGAAAAAAAACAATATGCTCTATCTTTTGCCTTACTATATTCAAGCCAACCTCCAAACTCATCAAACCATTTCTTAATAAAGTTTCTATCTTTACCTAAGATGTTTGTAGTTGGAAAGCTAAATGGGCGCGGTTGGCAAGACCCTTTCTGCAAGTATTTTCTTCTGACCCTATCTCTCTGATTTGGATGGTAATTATCAATCTCTTTTCTTAAGACTGGGCCATATTCAATCTCCCTCTCCCAACTATTGTTGTTCAGTTCTGGACATGAATTCCCCATAACTGTATTATTGGTACTTTCTGATGCTTTCCATTTAAGATACTTCTCCATAACCTATCAATTAAATAGTTGTATCATGTTAAAAATTGAAAAAACAATATTTAAACTATAAGTTTAAATATTCAATTGATCAAACCCTAGCTTATATTCTGGATAAATGAAAAAACACTATGAATAATCACATAAACTTATACTAATTTGATTATTTTGTTTAAAAAAATCAAACTAATTGGATAAAAAGAAGGGGAAAAATTAAGAGAGATAAATACCAGCCGATAGGAAGAGATCTAAGAGAGGACGACTGGACGAGGAGATGAGACGCAGTCACAGAGGGCTCGCTGGGGCATTGGGCGGCGTCGCGGCCGGCCGCCGGCGACTGAGGCATCGGCGTCGGCTTGCCGCCTGCTTGGACGAGCCAGTCGGTGACGCGCGCCGCAACTGCACGAGACGCGACTCGCGAGGCGCCGTTCGTGATCGGCCGAGGGGCAGGCAGGCAACGACGAAGGATGTGGTGGATGATCGATCTGTTACCTGCACATTGCTTAGCTATATCTCTCATGGGCCTGGACATTGACGGAGGATCTGCACGGACATTGGGCTGATCTCTCATGGGCCTTCTCCAGCTGCTACTTCTATGGACCTGCTTCAGTTCCGTTGGTTTGGTGGATGATATGCCAGATGGTGGTGCATGAATTTAGGCCAAGGGGGTTCCCATATGGTGAAAATAAAAATCAGGCCGGGTGCCTGTGAACCCCCCTGGCCCATTGGGTGAGCTTTCCTGGCTGTTCAAAGGCCGCGTGGCTGCGGGAGGCAGCATGGTGGGGGACGGCAGTCCGGTGTGGCTTGGCCTGGCCTAGGGATGACGATGGCAATGAGGCTTCGCTAGGGAACGAGAAAGAGGAATTTTTTTTATTTTTATATTTATTTAATAAAAAATTTACAAAACTACATTTTCATTTCAAAAATTTACAAAAATATACTCCCGCCGCCCTTTGGGAGGGCGATATCCCTGAAATCGCCCTCCCAGAGGGCGACATGATGACGTGGCTGACGGCCGTTGGCCGGCTGCCCACGGCCGTCAGTCATTTTGCAGGCGGCCCCCCCGGCCACACAAAAACCGCCCTCTGAGAGGGCGGCAAGGAGGCCGCCTGTAAAAATCCGGCCGGGGGCCAGCCATTTTACAGGCGGCCCCCTTGCCGCCCTCTCAGAGGGCGGTTTTCAGCTAAAAACCGCCCTCCCAGAGGGCGGCAAGGGGGCCGCCTGTAAAATGGCCGGCCCCCGGCCGGATTTTTACAGGCGGCCCCCTTGCCGCCCTCACAGAGGGCGGTTTTTAGCCCGGGCACTATAAAACCCCCTCCCAAACTCCAAAAATATCATAAAATTCACTGAAATTACAGAAAAAAAAGAGAGAGCTGAGAGCGAGCCTGAACGAAAGCAGCGAAGCTCTGTCAGCTTACTGATTTGTCTGCAGGTAAAATCTATTATCTATTTGTAATTTCTATTTCTATACATAAATTAATGTAGTATTGTACTGGTTATGTGTATAGTACTATATGAAAATAAGTTGTTACTCGTAAATCTGTAGGTCTTTAGTTAATGTGTTAGATGATTTAATTTTTGTAGAGATGTGAGGAAAATATTGGTATCTAGTTTAACTGAATTTTTTCATCAACAGAAATGTCAAATAAGGTGATATTTCAGTTATTTCACGGGCAAGGGAATGTTAGATATGGTCCAGAAGGGGTAGATCTGTCGGATTTTAGTTCAACGGCTAAGGGGATTGATAGACCAGCTGAGAGAAGTTTTGGGTCAGTGTACAACTGGCTGATGCGAGGGTTTCGATTGAACCCCGAGCTCAGCGCAATAACCTTGTATGTAGTAGTCAGTCGTGCAGCTGAAGGTTTTTTTTGGGAACTGATGTCGTGTAGTAGTCACCCCAGATGATCCACAGCCACACGTCGCCGCTACGACGGACACGTATCCTAGACACCGTGACCAGGACTACTTCCGCGCGGTACGTCACATTATCTTTGCACTTTGCTATTTCCTTTGTACGTGTCTACAGTTCTAACACATGTTCACATCACATCTGAAATAGGCCGACGCAGCGCGACAGGTTCAGGCTGATGTAAACGCGGCGTTCGGACGATTGGACAGTGGGATTGTGCTCAATGCCGATGAGCAGAGGACGACCTTCGGGAGGATTCGTCAGGCGATGCTCACAGTGATTCGTGCCCTCACTTGTCGTGCGGTCGATGCGGTACCTCCCGTAGTTGTACAGCAGCAACAGCCACGGCCAGTAGGAACAGGAGCAGGAGCAGGAGTGCGACTGCAGGGTTCCAGTCAGCCATCTGGCCCCTTCAGAGGTAAATTGGACTAACCATCGGTTCATAACATGTTTCCTTCTACGATATGTACTGTTGTACATCAATATGCTTCCCTGCAGCTTTCGCTACACCGTACTTACATCCCTCTGGAGCTAGCATATCGACGCATAGAGTGTACCACGGACGACCACACGCGCAGCTGGGCATGACAACTGCCCCTCGGGCCACCACAGGAGGTCCTTCAGATTATATCAAAGTTTATTTTTGCTTTGCAAAATTTTGGTTTGCAATTATCAATATTTTGGTGAACATGGTTCTACTGTACAGCGTCGGGGATGTTTGCTAGCGCTGGCACCTCAACGCAGGGCGTGGGCATGACAACTGCCACTCGGGCCACCACAGGAGGTCCTTCAGGTTATATCAAAGTTTATTTTTGCCTTGCCAAATTTTGGTTTGCAATTATCAATATTTTGGTGTACATGGTTCCACTCTACAGCACCGGGGATGTTTGCTGGCGCTGGCTCCTCCATGCAGGCCGCACGTGGCAGCGGTTGGGCACCGGATCCTTTCGAGGGGGACGACTTGGAGGACTCGGGCGAGGAGATCCAGGAGATACTACCAGCCTCGCAGCTCGAAGGAGCTCCACCACCACAGACACAGGACCCACCAGCTGCCACACCCGTGCAGACGACCAGCGCTGGCCGTGCCGTACCACCAGACCGGCTGACGTACTCCCAGGGGCAGGTGCGAGCGCAGGGTAAGAAGACAAAGAGGGCTAGAGGTTACGGTCCGGGCCCGTAGTACATTGCATCAGTGATAGTTTGTCTGTTGTATATCATGTTTTTTTAATTCTATGTATACTGAAGAAACCCTTTTACTTTATTTACGCTCGTCGATCGTTTACGATCTATGTTTGTGACGAAACTGATCAAAAACATGAATTTTTCAGTTTCAATTTTACGGCGAAAGTACATTCTAAGCGGTGACAACCGAACACACGTTAATTGCATACGAACATAATGAAATTATCTATACAAAGAGTACAAACGACACATCAAACGTTTCTAGTTATCGTTATTATATGCCTTAGGGAATTTTAAACAGATAACCAAGTAGAGATGTAACTACTGTATGCAGCGTGGGTACTTTCTCTTCCTTGCCGCCACAGATATGCCTGTCCGGACCGTTCGGACAGGATGAGGATGGTCCAGACTATATAACGCAAAACAACCATTTGTACAGTGCGGACCGTGCGAATAGGGTATCGATGGTCCGGACTATATACTGTGAAACAACAATTTGTACAGTCCGGACCGTCCGTATAGAGTGCGCACGGTCCGGACAGTACTCTGGGCCGCCTGCAAAGTAGCCGGTCCGGACCGTCCGTATAGGGTACGGACGGTCCGGACAGTACTCTGGGCCGCCGGCAAAGTAGCCTGTCCGGACCGTCCGTATAGGGTGCGGACGGTCCGGACAGATTTTGCAGGCGGCCCCAAAACCGCCCTCTGAGAGGGCGGCAAGGGTGCCGCCTGCAAAATAGCCGGCTCGGGGTGGCCATTTTGCATGCGGCCCCCCGGCCACCAATAAACCGTCCTCTGAGAGGGCGGCAAGGGGGCCGCCTGTAAAAGGGCCGGCCCCCCGGCCAGATTTTTACAGGCGGCCCCCTTGCCACCCTCTCAGAGGGCGGTTTATTGGTGGCCGGGGGGCCGCCTGCAAAATGGCTGACGGCCGTGGGCCGCCGGCTAACGGCCGTCAGCCACGTCATCATATCGTCCTCTGGGAGGGCGATTTCAGAGATATCGCCCTCCCAAAGGGCGGCGGGAGTATATTTTTGTAAATTTTTGAAATGAAAATGTAGTTTTGTAAATTTTTTATTAAATAAATATAAAAATAAAAAAAATTCCAAGAAAGAGAACATGGTCTAGTTCAATCCATTGAAGCAGGGGTATTTTGGTCACTTGAAGTGAGAAAAGAGTGCAAAATGATTTCAAATTGCAAAAAATGATGAAATTAGCATACTAGGGAAGACCCCTACATTGAAAGTGACATTTTATCAAAGCATATTTGAGTGATGATATTCTAGTGATACCACTCTTTTGCGATGGCATTTATCCAAATTTGTCCAGATGCACCCTACAGGCTACGGCCATGGAACGGAATATTACCTGCTTCGCTGATCATTCTACGGGCCATGATTGCCCAATCACTACGGCACAGATAGGCCCATATCTGCCAGGTAGGCCGTCGTAGGCCTGGGCCGAATTGATGGGCCCAAACTTAGTTCCACGACGAGTTTCCCCCTCGGCGGCGGGGCGGCGCCACCCGTTTGGTGAAACCACCCAAGCTTGACGAGAGAGAGCGAGACCGACAAGACCGCGGAGATCGCCGAGATGCCGCCGCCGACGGCGGTGAGCACGAGGAGCGTCACCTCCATCGCGCTCCCGCGGCCTGGAATCGGAGGCCGCGAATCCTTCCGTCGCGTGCTGCTCTCCCTACTGGGTCGCGCTGCCCCCCGTCCGCCGCGTGTTCCTGTTCCCGTCCCCGTCGCCGCCGCCGCCGACGGCGTCTCGGGCCCCATTCTGCGACGTCGTCAGGACGCTCAGGAACTTCCTCGAGGCGGTGCTCACGGCGTTCTACCTCTTTGCCGGCGCTCTCGTCTACTCGCCGGTCTCCATCGTGGTTCCCCCCGATGGGGAGGAGGGCAGCGGCGTCGCATGGCGTTCGTCGAGGCCGAGACGGATCTCGACTTCGGGAGGCTCGTCGACGAGGAGGAGGAGAACGATAAGGACACGCTCCGGCAGCTCGTCCCGGACATCCGCCGCGACGAGCTCCCCGCGCCCGTCATGGCGGCGCAGGTGACAGAGTTCCTTGGGGCCTCCGGCGGCGTGGCGGTCGGGGTGACGGTGCACCACGCGGCGGCGGACGGCCGCGCCCTCTGGCCGTTCTGGGAGTTGTGGTCTGCGGCAGCTGCTGGTGTCAGGGAGGTCCTCCCGTCGCTGCCACCGCCACCGCCGCTCCACGACCGGACGCTGGTGCTGTTCGACGGCGACGAGGAGCTGGCCCGGCTGTTCTTGTGGCAGATCGGGCCGGACTTGCCTAAGGTGACCTCACTCTGTTTCCACCGTGCTCTAGCTTAGCCACCATGAATAACCAAAGGAATCAAAATTCAAAACGAAATTAGTGTGGCATGATCGATTCAAATGATAATTACAGTAGTTAGCATTTTGCAATGTGTACTTAACTTCTCTAGTACTAAAATTTGGAAACCTTGGTAGTTTATAGGGGCCCATTTGCAATGAATGAATTCTGTGAAAAACTTGGACAAACAGTTTTTCAAAAAGAGATTTTGGGAAACTGTAGTTCTGGTTACTGTAGAGTTCATCCATGTTTTCCAAATAGTCGATAAATTTTAAGCGTGCCAACTCTAGATTTTTCGTCGTAGTCATGGATCAATAGAGCTTGTGACATTTGTATGTCTACTTCAGGCGGTCGATTTCTTCATATTGCTGTGAAAATGAAAGGCTTCATTATCTTTAGAGTGAATTTGGAAAATAACGTCACAAAGATTCATGAATTGCGCAAAATATTATCGTATGTGAGAATGACCTACATGTCAATGACTCATACGATGTTATTTTCTAACTCCGTGATTTTTTTGATTGTATTAAGCAAACTTTGGACCAACGGCCGGCTCCGCCTGGCACAACTTTTTCTTAAAAGCTGTAGTTGATTTTTGAATTTTAGAGTTTATTTTTAAAAATTAATTTAGGTGTTTTTCTTTGTTGCTTTTTATTACCCAACTCTCTCTTCATGATTTCATATGAAATGACTAAAAAACTATCTAAAATTGTTGTTAAAAATCACATTTCATTTTTTTATAAAAAGTTGTAACAAGTGAGCCTACGATATATACACAAGGATGCCTCAATTACACGTGTATTGGGAGATTTCGGCGTCAGGAGATCAACATCTGCAAGTTCCGCAAATGTGAAACTGGAGTATAGTCATTCACTCATTCTACACAAAAAAGGATAAATGAGATTTTTCGTCATTAAAATTAGCATTTTTCAGTTCCATAAGCACACTGTCAAGTCTGTTAATTACAATGATAAGCATCGGAGTGTGTCAGTGTCACTAAAATTCTCATGCATATCGTTCGCGC
Source organism: Oryza meyeriana var. granulata (assembly GCA_003991445.1). Lineage (NCBI taxonomy): Eukaryota > Viridiplantae > Streptophyta > Magnoliopsida > Poales > Poaceae > Oryza > Oryza meyeriana. The sequence goes on from RYFJ01004430.1 coordinate 25,550, forward strand.
GCCCCTGCGCCGGGGCCGTCTCAGCCGGCGAACCTTCATGTTCGCCGCGCCGGTGGTTAAGCTCCTCAAGCAGCGCGGCGCCGCCGGCGGCGGCGGCAAGGCGCCATCCACCTTCGCGAGCATGGCCGCGCACGGGTGGATCACCATCGCGCGCGCCAGCGGCCTCACCGAGTACGGCGGCGAGCCCGTGTTCGCCGTCTTCCTCGCGGACGTCCGCTCCCTCATGTCGCCGCCGGCGCCCGGCGCCTACGCCGGGAACTGCGTCGCGGTGTGCACGACGTCGCTGGGAGGGGCGGAGCTCGCCGGGCGAGACGCGCACGCGCGGGCGCTCGCGGCCGTCAGGGACACCATCGACGCGGTGAGGCGCGACCCGCTTGGCGACCGCAGCTCGCGCGCATCCCGCCCGGGCGCGGGGTGATCGTGGCCGGGTCGTCGTGGTTCCCCGCCTACGCGGTGGACTTCGGCTTCGGGAGGCCACCGGCGAGGGCGGAGCTGGCGTCCATGAACCACGACGGGGACATGGTGCTCGTCGCCGGGAGGGAGGCCGGTTCGGTCCAGGCGTCGGTGGCGATCGCCGCCGACAAGATGGCGGCGTTCCGCGAGATGTTTGTGGTTGGAAGCGGGACGGCGCTAGCCTGAGTCGAAGTAGTTTTTCATCGGTATCTTTCAGTAAAAAAATAAATTAGCATGGCTAATTACAGTTTATGCTGCAGTGTTCTTGAAATGTTGCTTTTGTACCATCTTTGGATTCAGGTAATTTTGAGAGCCATTCCTGATCACGCACCTTTATCAATTGGTACAGGGGAGGTTTGAAAATTGGTTTCTTCATAGAGCAAGTGTAATAAGGCCAACTTGGTATTTAGGGTGAATCTTTTGGCCCCTCTTCTTTAACAAGAGCTGGATTACTGGAGAATATAACTTTACATGCAACTAAGTACTTTGTTGAGAGAGAACGGCCTGAAATAAATACACATATATCTAGAGAGAGATTTAATGGACGGAAGTAATAACAGTAACAAATACTTCCAAATTAAAGTCAACATGCCCATAGAAAAGAAAATTCTATAGGACAGGGCCTTGAAGCCAACCTCTCAGGACCCGTCTTAGATTCTCGCAATCTAATTTATCATACATCTTAAAACATGGTTTAACTATAATTTACTTTTCTAATTTTTTTATTCTATATATCTGTTAACACCAAAATTTGGTACGGTTCGTTATCATGTTCGGCTAAGGAAAGAGGCTATATTAGCCGATGGAAGCTAATCCAAAAGAAGCCAAATTCAGAAAGGAATCGTGAAGACCACAGCATGGCAGTTAACTATTTTATCTATAAATTAGGTAGTTTTAATGATTTTTAGGAAAACCTGATCTCGTGTCCGATCAGGACTTATTAATTTTCCTTTTATAGTTAGGAAAAATCCTGATCTCGTGTCCGATCAGGACTTATTAATTTTCCTTTTATAGTTAGGAAACTCCTATTTCGTATCCGATCAGAACTGTATCAACTCGGGGGTATAAATACGTATGCCCAGGGACCATGTAAACTATCTCTCAGATCAATACAAATTCGGCGCATCGCCATCCTTTTTGACGGGTTCTTACTTCTCGAGCCAGACTGCATCGGTTAGGTCCGAACTCCTACGAGAGGGTAAGTCTTGTTACCCTGACTACCTTATCGGCTAGGACTTCCTCGGTTAGGTCCGATATTCTAGCTGATCTACGGTAGTCGGCTTATCACGGTGTATCTATTCTGTCTACGGCTGCATCAATTAAGTTTGATCTCTTAGACCGAGTGGATATATCATATCACGCGTGCATAGATTTTATCGGCTTACTGAGGATAATTTATCATCAGTTTGTGCTGCATCGGTTAGGTCCGACCTACTAAACTGCCTGCGATAAATTATTCCTGCTAGGTTGATAGATTTTATGCAAGCATCTTATCGGAGTGTCTAGCCGATAAGTTATCTTTTACTAGATAAAGCCGACTGCATTGTCTTGATTATTATTTTGATTATCTACACTATCATCGGCTTTTCAGCCGATGCACATGTTCTATTGGTAGTCGGCTGATTTATTTATTTATATCGTTATCGGTTTCCTAGCCGATACACAAGTGCTGTCGATAGTCAGGCAGTCGGCTCGAGGGAAGTTGGCTGGTTTTCTATCTTTTTATATTATCGGTTCTCTAGCCGATGTACAAGTGCCATCGGCAATCGGCTGGAACGAGTCTGTATCGGCTTGTTGGCCGATTGGATCAATGATCTAACTTTTTTCTATCTCCTTGTCAATTGCTGGGTCAAATTGACTGGCACGCCCACGAACCTCAAATTTAGGATCTGCACTGGAGCTAAGCAGATCTCCCAAGCCTTCGCATGTCTAGTGCATTGAACCAGATCCTAAGCTCGTTCTCGATGCTGCTGGTGATTTTCGGTGTCAACAATATCTTTCATATATGTGTCATATTTCCTGGAAAAAAGGATGCCGCTGCTGGTGCTTTCACTTCACGCGATTCGGTGCGCGCTAATCACGCGATTGCACGTAATCATGTACGCTCAGTCTGCCCTCTCGTCACTGTTGGACATTGTCTCTCATGTCAAAAATGTCAATCACTCAATCCACGACCATGTATCCAAGTACGCTCATGATAATCAACAAGGACATGGTCAGAAGTAGCAAGATCGGCAGTACTATTTCATTAAACCGGCATGGTTTTGGATAGATGTATGTTGGCATCTCACTCAAATTAGATCATCAGAACTCTTCCGGTGTTAACCCATAATAAAAACAAGCCATTAAATTTCTTTCACACCATATTATTGCAATTTATAAGATGAAAGTCTAGCACATAACATAAAAAGTACGAACTAGTCTGCATCGTGAGTCGAGCAGTACAAATGAAAAAAAAATGTAATTAAGTTCACTTAGGCGGTTCCACTAAATTTGTAGAAGAATGCCTACTTCTGTGATGTAGGATTCACTGCTTCATTAAAATCTAATCTACAAGGGGATAGCAGCCCAACAGCTTGTAATTCAACTCCAAGTAAAAGTTCTGTATATTCTCCTTGGATTAATGGAGCAAATATGGTTGAACAATCTGCAGGAAACATCTTGAGAGGGATTGGCACTTGTGTTAGCATCAAATGATCCTTGCATCAAAAGTGTGTAGTAAATAGTTAGAAAATAAATAAGTACAAGCAAATCCATAGGAAGCAAGGGGTTTTCTCTCGTACAGCATGTTGTTCTTGCTCCTCAGCTATCTGCCTTACAACTTCCTCCTCTCCATCCAGAGTGTTGATTGTTAATTTCTTCGAACTATCATCTGCAGGATAATACATATAGCAAAAAGAAAAAAATTAATGATGCTATACAGTATAACAAGAACAAGGAGGGAAAAATAAGTAGAGAATTGGAGTAGCAGCGGTACTACTTTTTTTTTCTCCTCGTGTTGGCCTTCTTCACGTTTGATTTTTCAAGTGCATCTCTTGATCTTTTAGACTTTGGCCCCTTTACCACTGGAGGAACTTTAAATGATATTTTTCCTTTTGTTATATCTCCAGCACACTCACTAGAACTTTGAGAAGCCCATGAATGTTTCATAGGTCTTCTTTGGCTTAGTGAATTATCTGCTTCGATATCTAATTTATCCATAGCATCCTCTAAATTTTGAAGAAGTTCTTTTGAAATTGGGCATTTCATTGCAATGGATGTTGCCTTCTGAGCGATGCGTGCAGCGTGTCTGTAAAGTTTCCTCTTCAGTTGCACGTTTTCCAGAATAAAGTCATCGTTTTGCATATTTAGTATATTCTGAGATGGCAGGACAAAAACTTCATTGATATTTAAGACTCGGATAGCATGCTTGCATAGAAAACCTATAATATAGAAAATTAGTGTCAAAAGTAAATTGTATTATGACCAAATATAATGTTCCAATGTGCACACTTACCTATGGACTCATACTTTTTGCAAGAACATGATATGCTCATATCTTCATGGTTAAAGACAACTTCTGCCTCATCTTTAGTTTCACTAGGCATGATCGTGTAAGTTCTAATTGTACCCTCAGTGAGCATTAACTTACATGAGAAAGAAAATTGTTCTTTAAATTTCTCCTCAAATTTAGAATAGAGCCTCCTTGTATATGATTCAACTGCAGTTTTTAACATAGGTAAATTTGGAATATAAGTAACTGGATTAGAGTGTCGTGATTTGTAGTCTGCATCCAATTCATTTTCACGGTGATTAGCGGCACACTTCTCAACTTCTTCTAACAGTTCTAAAAGTGACAACTTTCTACGAAATCTTTTCTTGAAAACATTGTTCATACCTTCGCTCCTTTGAGTCGAAGTCATGTCTGCAAAAAATGAATCATGGCGGAATACAGTAGCCCATTTCTCATGCAAATTATACAGGCCTTGCAATCATAAGTTCCCCTCAAGTTTGTAAGCACTTAGCAATGCATGCCATCTTCTTTCAAAATGTGCCACTGACCTCTCTTCATAGACACATCTCTTAAAGTTTGGGAAAAATTTAAAATTGTTGGCAATTACATGGCTAAGATGCTTGCTAGCATTTTGATAAATGTGCCACAAACACAAACGATGCTTTGCACTTGGAAAAACAATGCTAATTGCTTTCACCATTGCAGCACATTGATCTGTGAAAATTGTAGTAGGTTGCTTGCCAGACATTGCAGTTAGAAATGTATTAAACAACCAAACAAATGATTCAGTGGTTTCATCAAATAATAATACAGCTCCAAAAAGAATTGTCTGTTTATGATGGTTTGTTCCAAGGAGTGGTGCAAAGGGCATTTCAAATTTATTTGTCTGAAATGTGGTGTCAAATGACAAAGCATCACCAAAGCAAGTATAATCCATGATAGCCTGACCATCTGCCCAAAAGAAATTAGCAATCCGGCCATCCTCTTCATCTAATTGTATGGCATAAAAAAGGAAGGATCCTCTTGCTGCTTGTTTTTAAGTATTCCAGTAGTGTTTGTGCATCATTCACTGCCAGATATTTCTTACGCTCACAACCAACATGATTATTGCAATCTACCCACAAGAAAGGTACATTTTGAGCTCCTCCATACCACTGCTTGAAAAAGTTGTACATTTTAGCTGGCCTTATTCTTGATTCTCGCATCTGACTAATTAAAAGTCTATTGGCCTCAATCAGACGACGTTGTGACCTCAACATATGTCTTTTGTCTAGACTTGCAAGATAGTGGTTGTGTTCTAGTACAACTTTTTTACCCTCCAAATGCCCTTCTGACAAATACTAAACTGAACATGGGCATCGCGGGATGACCTTGTAGTAGCATTTTCTTTTTAGTGTCGTGTGAAGAATGAGTACCTCGTTCTCCTTCATTGCTGCAAACAATGTGTTTCTGATATACAGTGCCAGCTGGCCTCAACTTCGTGTGGCTCTTTTGAATACTAAACCCAATCTTACCAGCATATAAGTTGTAAAAATTATTTGCCTCATTCTCTGATTCGAAAGTCATTCCTTCTTTACGAACCACTATAGATTCACTGTTGTCATCATCCAACTACAGTACATTAAAAAAAATTTGCATTGGTAATTTGGTCTAACTTTAAAGAAGTGTTCATGCTATACAAGCATCAATTAAATACAACCAGTTACCTCATCAGGTGATGCTAGTGCAGACTCTGTAGTTGAAGTAGTCATGTCCACCACTGAATCCTATGCTGCCACCACTGCTTGTACTTCCAAAGCTGGTATCTGTTGCTCTATAGGCTTGTTCGCTAATGCAGGAATTACTAAAACTGATGGCAAAATCCTATATGATTTTCCGAATTCAATGGACATGGGGGCGCATCGATGGGGATGAAGCTAATGTTGAGATTGTTTATCTGTGCACCAAAGTTGATGGTGAAGAAGTCATGGGTGCTGTCAACGTCGTAGAGCTCGCCAAGGCAGCGGTGGTTGTGGAGGTTGCTGTTGTTAGCGAAGGGCGCTAGGACAGTGTTGGCCTTGATCGCGTGATTAACACGCACCGAATCAAACGAAGCGGAAGCATCGACAGCACATCCCTTTTTCCAGGAAATACGACGCATATGCGGAAGATATACAGATAAGAAAATGAGAAACCTAAATTATAGTTAGACCATGCTTTAAAATGAGTGAGAGATTAGGTGGCGAGAATCTAAGACGGGGCCTTGAGAGGTTGGCTTCAAGGCCCCGTCCCATAGAATTTTTTTTCGAACCCATAGGAAATAAAATACAGATTCGCTATTGATCAAACGTTTCATTTTTTGGATTCTGTCAAATAATAATGTTGGCTGTTGGATGGAACTTTGAGATTTGGGGCGGAGAAAGCGAGGTCTAAGTTGCACTTTTAACTTGTTGTAGTTGTCATTATCGATCGCGCACAACTTTAATTATAAATTTGTGCAACTCAATCATAAATATGTGCAACTGCACTAATGGTTCGTATCTTGCCTTTAGATGCAGAAAAAAAATCGTTTGATGGATTCTTTTTTTCAAACATTTGACCAATAGGCGGTCCCAATAAAATATCTCTTCCCTTGTGCAAAAGGAGGGTCGTCGGATTGAGGAGAACACACTTCAATGGATCATATATCACTTAATTTTACCAACAATGTTTTGGCCATGAAGACCTTACCCTGATTTCGGGAATGGATTTTAAACTCTCGAGTGGATGTCTCCTCGTTGAATGTATGTCATCCAAATAGTTACGCAAAAATTTTAAAAAAATTAACAAGATAGATTAATATGTGATATATTACTCCACAAACATGCAATTTTAAATTTGACCACTACAAGTTGCAACAAAAATAACAAATTATACTTTGAGTAGTATGCATATATTCACAATTATATTTGTTTTTTTGTTGTAACTCGTGGAAGTCAAATTTGAATTTGCATGTTTGTGGAGTGATGCATTACATATCAACCTATCTTGTTAATTTTTTAATTTTTTGTAACTATTTAGATGACATGCAAGAAACGAGAAAACGTCATGTCGAGAGTAACCTTCCTATCTCATGAATGACGAAAGGGACAAGTCCATTTAACTCCCCTCAACTATTGTGTTTGTCTAAAACACACATCTCAACTCTAAAACCGGATACTAGACACCCCTCAACTATCAAAACCGTTTAATTTATATCCCTTTTCTAAACCAGATTTGTTTTCATCTACGTGGAGTCTAGCTGGCAGTCCAGTCAGCAAAAATAGAAAATAAAAAAAGTGAGGCCCACTGTCGTGCTCTCCTCTCTTTGCCTCTCCATCTTATCCCCAAGCCAACCGCCGTCTCGCCGTCCTCCCGCCTCAGCCCTCTGTTGCCAGCAGTTGCACGGTTGCACCGCATCAGCCTTCAACTGCATCTGCCTGTTGCGCTGCCTTGAGATCGTCGTCCACCTGCGACCCCAAGAAGGCAAAGGCTGGAGCTTCGAGAAGGAATAATTGAGAGAGCAGGAAGGGAAAGGAAGAAAATGGGGTGGCGGGATAGGCAGGGGCGGAGCTCTCAATATGGCAAGGTATGGCGCTCGCCATACCTTAAATTCCCAAAAAAATTTACCCCCAAATCATTCTATACCATGAGCACATCAAAGAAAATGAAGTTTCGCTGGAAAGAACTCACCGTCGAACGTCGGAGGAAGAACAGAAGCGTAGCATAAACGAACCGTTACCTGGGCTTATGGATGGGCTGCTACTTTATGTGATCCTATGGGCCCTTTGGCCTTTTTGTTGGCACATGCAGACTAGTGGACTACGGCTTGCTTCCTAGTAGGTGGACTAGGAGCCATCCAGATGAGTATACGGTTCGTCTACGAGACTCGACGTTTCAACTTCGCCATGGAATCGTGAATCGTCGTTTCGTGTCCCCGCCCTACGGCACCGCCGCCGGCGTTTCTGTCCGTCTGGCCGTCTCTCACGGCGCTGCGGCTGGCCGTTCACCGCGAGTGCCAAGCGCGAGTCACGCAGCAGCCGGCAGCGTCTCCGTGAAGGCCTGAAACAAAACGATCTCCGACTGATCAAGACCTAATCAGATTAGGACATCAGTCATCAGGTATGGACAAAGTTAATCAATTTTTATTAGTCATGTGATATTTGGATTATTAATTAATTAATTACTTAGTTTGTTTGATTAATTTATGATGAAGCGTAGTGGCCATAAATTATTTAAGGATCAAGGATGTATCCAAAAGAAAAAAACAAGGGCAATGCCAAAACAAGAGGTACATATTGTAATTTTGTAGATGAAAATTTTAATTTGTTATAAATTAATTGGCATGTCCACTTTAATAGTTTAATATACTTTGGTAATTTTGTAGATTTGAGGACCTTTTGGTCCGGTGGTGGCACCTCCAATCTTTTTGCTGGTGATGGTGGAGCTACAAATTTACTAGATGTTGAAGTAGAGATTGAAGAACATGAAGATGATGAAGATGACTTTGACTCAGACGAGTTTGAACAGGCTGTTGCTGCGATTGAAGAGGAGATGGAAAATGAAAGGGCAGCTGAACAAGTAGAAGGCGAGGTTGAAAGTACTATTATAACTCAGTTCAACCCGGATCACATTATCACTGATCCTGGACTTCGAATACCAATTGATCAATTTTTAGTGGATATTAGAAGTGAGGTTAGGAGGGCTTTCATAGCTAAGGGTCCAACTCAACCAATTGGTTATAATTTTCCTAAAACAAATGGTAATAGATGCTTTCATGCAAGATGGTTCAAGAAACATTCTTGGCTTAAATACAGTGTGGAGAAGAATAAGGCATATTGCTTCTATTGTTATCTTTTTAAGCATGATCGCATAGATGAAAAATTTGGTCATGATGCCTTTACAACCATAGGGTTTGACACTTGGAAGAATGCATACAAGGCACTTCCAAAACATGATCAAAAACCCATAATCAATGTAGGACAACATATGAAGATTTTGATAATCAAAAAACAAGTGTCAAACATAAGGTTACAAAACATACAAAGGATGCAGCAATGAAGTATGAAACTCGTTTGGATACATCATTGGGTATTGTGAGTTTTCTCACATTGCAAGGTAAACCATTCCGTGGACACAATGAATCCCTTACTTCTTTGAATAGGGGCAATTTTCTAGAGTTTCTTGATTGGTATAAAGAAAGGAATGAACAAGTCAAACTTGCATTTGATAAAACATGTCCCAAGAATGCCAAGATGACTTTCCCAACAATTCAAAAAGAACTTGCAGAATGTTGTGCAGCAGAGGTAACCAAAGAAATAAAGCAAGAGATGCAGTGTTGTCTCTTTTCTATTCTTATAGATGAATCTCGTGATATATCTCTCAAAGAACAAATGGCCGTGGTTGTGAGGTAAGCGATTTATTATATATGGTTGACTGGTTATTACATTTTTGTTAAAAATAGATAATCATATTATACTTTCATATGTGTTGTAGGTTTGTGAACAAGAAAGGAAAAGTAATTGAAAGATTTTTGGGTATTAAGCATGTCAAGGAGACAACCTCAGAAGCATTGAAGACAACAGTTGTTGAAGTACTTGGTGAGCATGGGCTACACATTTCCAATCTGCGAGGGCAAGGGTATGATGGTGCTTCTAATATGAGAGGGGAATTTAATGGGCTTCAAAAGTTGATTCGTGATGAGAACCCATATGCCTTCTATGTCCATTGCTTTGCTCATCAATTGCAATTGGTAGTTGTTTCCATCTCAAGATGTTGCTCATCTATTGAGGATTTCTTTGAATATGTTCACTTGATTGTGAACACCACTAGTTCATCTTGCAAGAGGAAGGATTTATTACTAGATAAGCAACGCAAAATTCTTTTTGGTAAGTTGATTAGTGGAGAGATTTCCTCCGGCAGAGGAAAAAATCAGGCAACATCCTTGGCTAGACCTGGAGATACAAGATGGGGTTCTCATTACAAGACATTACTTTGTATTGAGTCAATGTGGGATGCAGTGATTGAAGTTCTAGAAATTATGCATCAAGACGTGCATAATCCATATAGGGCAGGAGGTTTGGTGGAAATCATGGAATCCTTTAGCTTTGTGTTCATTATGAAGATGATGTTGCAAATCCTACGCATCACAAATGAGCTATCACTTATCTTGCAAAGGAAGGATCAAAATATTGTTGAAGCCATGTCTTTGGTTATTGATGTGAAAACACGTTTGATGAATTTGAGGAATGATGGTTGGGAGCCACTCTTTCAAGAAGCCACAAAATTTTGCAGTGAAAATGATATTCCAATACCAAATATGAATGGATCAATACCGAGATTTGGTAGATCAAGAAAAGGGGGGAGGAACAACATCACTCCAGACCATCATTTTCGTGTTGATACCTTCTATGCTGCTGTAGATGCTATAACTACAGAGTTGGATCATCGGTTTAATGAGGTATCTTCAGAATTGCTTGTTTGTTTTTCTTGTTTTGACCCAAGAGATTCATTCTCTAAATTTGATGTGGACAAACTTGCTCGACTTACTGAGATATATTCTGATGATTTCTCCTATTCCGATAAGAAGGATATAAAAGAAGAACTTCAACTGTTTATTATTCATGTGAGAAGGCTTGATGAGTTTAGATATTGTCATGATCTTGCAAGCCTAGCTGTAAAATTAGTTGAACTTAAAAGGCATATTTTATTCCCCTTGGTTTATCGACTGATTGAGTTGGCATTGATACTACCGATGGCGACGGCATCGGTTGAAAGGGTCTTTTCTGCTATGAAGATTATCAAAACAGAATTGCGTAACAAGATGTCAGATGCTTGGCTTAATGACTTAATGGTGTGCTACATTGAGCGAGAGATATTCAAAGGAATTGATCTTGAGAGGATTAAGAAATCATTTCAGAAAAAGAAAGATAGGCAAGTGCAATTGCCTATATCGCCTAGACGCAATTGATGTTCATCGTCACTTGGTTAGTCTATTGATTTACTTGTATCTTTCTGTTTATTCTAAATATTTTTACTTATATAGTAGATGACGATCATGATATATTATATGTGTATAAACCAATATATTGAGAAATCTTTGATATCTATGTTATCGATTTCGCCACACTTTATTTTTTTTCCGTCCTCCGCCACTGGGGATAGGCGGTCGGCGGCAGTGGCTAGGCGGCATGGCAAGTGGTCGGTGCTAGTGGCCAGGCGTGAAGAAGCACGGCCGGCATGGCCATCGCAGAGGACAAGCAGGAGGAGCTAGGCGCGGAGGTCCTGGATCGAGGTGGCGGGCGATGCAGGCCGGTGCAGCCTGGCGCAGATTTGGAGAGAGCTTGCCTAGCGCCACCTCGAGCTCTCCCACGGCCTCCCCAAGGTTGGCGGGCCACTGCTTTCCCAAATCTCGACGAAGAGAGCTGCGTCGGAGCTCGTGGCTTGTGATTGGTGCGGAGCTTACGTAGGAGGCCGCGGTGGAGCTCGGGGCTCACAACGGGGGGCGAAGCTCAGGTAGGAGGCCACGTGGAGCTCAGGTGGAGTGTTAAAAGTATATATACGTATAGTAAGAGATAATGAAGTTGAATAAGAACTCTAGAGATAAATAGAATCCTAGAGAGATAAACTAGAATATTAGAGATAGAAAACTACTCTAACTTGTCTTGTACTCCAAGTCTCTACCTCTGTCGGCGAAACGGGAACGAGGGTCCCACAGCCTACGGGGACGCGTGGATCTCCGGCCACATCGGCTCCTCCGGGGGGCATGTCCTGCACGACTGGCGGCCGGCAGGGAGGCCGTGTCTCCCGCCGGTCATCCGTGCCCGGATGCGTCGCCCGCGACCCCGGGTGCTCGTCCCCACGCCCGGACGCGCCGCCTGTCGGCCGGGAGCGCTTCCTCCGGCCCCGGGCGAGTGCCGCCCGGGAGCGCCGCCTCCGGCCCCGGGCGAGCGCCGCCCGGGAGCGGGCCGTCCGGGAGCGCCTCCTCCGGCCCCGGGCGAGTGTCGCCCATGCCCGGAGGCGCCGCCTCCGGGCGTGTGTGGCGACCAGGCGACCAGACCAGCCGCCCGCAGCACCCGACAGGGGCTCCTCTAGGCGTGGCGCAACAGGCGGCTGCTGGCATGCCGGTGCTCCAGCCGCCCACAGCAGCAACAACTCCGGCATAGGCGTCGTAGGCAGACGTGTGCACAGGAGGGCTCGCCGGAAAAGCTCTCTCTCTGTATTCTGGCACTGTGGACTCCCCTAATCTATAAAGGAGGATCCAGGCCACCGAACCGAGGGGCAAGCAAGCTTGAGCATTAGGAACCCCGAGCTCAGACTCTGACTAGACCCCGGACTCCCCGACGCTATCTCATTCTCAGACGACTGTTCTTCTTCCTCAGTTCCGACTGAACTCGCCTTGTAACCGTATTCATTCTCCCACCTAGCCATACACACAGGAGTAGGGTATTACGCTCCGGCGGCCCGAACCTGTATAAGTCCTCCTGTCTTCTCTCTGTGCCACGGTTTTCTCGTCTTCTCCAACGCCTCGTACACCTGAGAAACAGCTCCCCTGGCCGAACCTCAAAGGGGGGTCTCCCGACTTCCCGCCGTCGAGGCTTCGTCCTCCGACAGCTGGCGCGCCAGGTAGGGGGAGTTTTCTTCCTCAGGTCGGACGCCGACGTTCCCGACACCGACGCCCTTCATGGCTGGAGGCCATCGTCCGCAGGATTCCGACGAGGAGTCCGGCGACTACACCCTGCTGGGCAACGTTAGCCCAGAGGCAAGCCCGCCACCTTCTCCCTCTTCGCCTTCCTGGGGGCGCGCGGCGCGTACCCGGCGGGCAAAGCGCGCCCCGCGGCGGCCTGGTGGTGCGGCCTCGGCCCCTTCCCTCGCGGAGGGGGCCGGCAAGTGCCCCGCCGGGTCCGCCGCCGCCTCATCCATAGGGCGCGAACAAAGGCGCCGTCCCACGGCACGTCGCAGCCTCCACTTCCATTCGGCGACACCGCAGGAAGCCCTCTTGGCGGCGGAAGCCCTCCTGCGACACCCCCGACATTTGCCGGGGATGGAGGCGGGGGCGCGGTGGATTAACGAGATCGCCGACTTGGTAGGTACCTCCCACCGCCGGGTCACCGCGCGGCGGCCATACAAGCACTGGACTTCTGGCCGCGCGACCTCTAGCGCGAGCCGGCGACCGCCTCGGGCCAGAACAAATCCCGGGGGCGACCTCCGCAACCGGCTCGACCGGACCCGGGCCACGAGGACGCCCGGGTCACAATGGAGCGCCAGCGTGAGCGGCGCAAGGCGCGCCAGGCATTCCGAGGCCCGGCTCCAGCTTCGAACCACTAGTGGGAAACCGCTATTCGTCGCCAGAGCCACCCAGTACGGCTGCTCGGGTTGCCTGGCGCTCTCCCCAGGCCTGCGGCAGGTTTCGCTGGCCGGCTATGTTCCGGCCCAACTTTGCCGGAGAAGTACGATGGCTCCGTGGATCCCACGGAGTTCTTGCAGATATACGCCACCGCCATCCGTGCGGCGGGGCGGGGACGAGACGGTGATGGTGAACTATTTCCCGTCGCCTCAAGGCCAGGCTCGCTCCTGGATGATGAGCCTCCCCGAGGGATCCATCGCTCGTGGGAGAACCTTTGCCACAGTTTGTGGCAAATTTCCAGGGCACCTTCCCGCGCCCTGGGACAGAAGCGGACCTCCACGCCCTACGTCGAAAGTAGGGGTGAGGCGCTGAGACATTTCTACAGCGTTTCAGCCAGGTACGCAACACAATCTCACATCGCCCCCACGCGGTTATCCACGCGTTTCGTTCGGGCGGTGCGCGACCAGCGCATGCTGAAAAGATGGCACCTCGCACGTCAAACCACGGCGGAACTGTTCAGTCTCGCCGACCACTGCGCCCGCAAGGAGGAAGCCGGGCGTGGAACAAGCCGCGTCCCGAGATCCTCGCCGAGGGCCTCGCGGAAGAGGCCGCGGCCTCACGTTCCCGCGGCGCGGCGGGACAGGCGGAAGCGCCAGAAGGCAAGGAGGAGCCGAGAACTTTGCCTTGGCGCGTCTGGCGGCCCCGGGGCCACACCGCCCGCAAGACGACTACGGAGCAAAAGGCAAAAGGCTGAGCGTGCGCCACCGGCTGCGGGCCGGAAATGGTGCTCCGTCCACGAGACGGACCGCCACGACCTCACCGAGTGCCGCGCCGTCGAACCTGGCCGAGCGCACTAAGAAGTTCCAATTGGAGCGGCAGCAGGACAAGCCCGCCCCAATCCAGAGCAGCCTCTCGAGTTCCAAGAACCCGAGAATGTCATCGCCACCTCGACGGCGGGGGCACACGCCTCACTCCTCGCGCCGTGGCTTCAAGGCCATGAAGCGCGAGCTGTTAGCCGCAACCCCGGACAGCGGCGTCCGGAGGCTGAGTGGTCGGACAGTACGATCAAACCTTCGCCCCGCGGACCATCCAGCCCGGGTACTAGGGGAGGGACAGGCTCGCCTCGCGGTCTCCCCACATATGCACGTAAGGTGGGCCGCGTCCTCGTCGAGGGGGCGCCGCCCTCAAACATCTTTCCCCCGAGGTCTTTGAGAAGATCAAGGCCCAGGGATGAATCTCTCGCCCTCGTCGCCATTTATCGGGATTACGAAGGCCTCGCTTGGCCTCGGGCAGGTCTCTTTGCCGTCACCTTTCGGTGACGTGGCAACTTCCGCACGAGCAGTCATTTTCGACGTTGCCGAGTGCAACCTGCCCATACAACGCGGTCCTTGGACGCCCCGCGTTGGTGAAGTTTATGGTGTTACGCACTACGCGTACCTAACCATGAAAGCTCTAGGCCCTCGGGCCGATCACAGTTCTTGGGACGTGAAAGCCGCCTCTCGTGCGCCGAGCAGCGTGCGGCCGACATCGCCCCTGCAGCTCCTGACGTGGCAGGGGGGCGCGGGGGCCTTCGCTGCGCCGCGCCCAAGCGCGCATCGTCGCCACCGATGGCGGAGCTAGTCAGGAGGTAGTCCTTGCGACGACCCGTCCCGGACCGTCAAGTTGGCGGTTCGCTGACGACTAAATAGGAAAGCGCGCTCATCGCTTCCACATCCGGGCAAACACCGACGTCTTCGACCTGCAACGTCGGACATGCCCGGGTCCCCAGGGGGTGATTGAGCACGTTGGCCTCCGCGCGGAGCTCGCGGCCCGGTGCGGCATCAAAATACCACACAAAAAAACAAAAAAAAAAAAAAAAAAAGGAAGGTAGCGACGACAGCCCCAGAGTGCACGGCCTTCGTCCGTGAGGAGACTCCACAAACTTCTGCTGGGCACGGCTTATCGCGAGGTCGCCCCGGAAATGGCTGGGTCCAATCCCAGTCGTCGTCCCCAAATCCACGGGAAGCTGCGAACTGTGCATAGACTACACCGACCTACAAGGTTGCCCCAGACTTCATTCTCCCTCTGAACCGTCGCATAGACCAGATAGGTCGACTCCACCGGCGGGGTGCGACCTCTTTGCTTCTGTCGAAGGACGCAGGCCTCGAAGGCGGGAAGGTCAGAGACGCCCCCTTTGAGGTTGCGGCCAAGGGGAGCTGTTTTCTCAGGTGTACGAGGCGTTGGAGAAGACGAGAAACCGTGGCACAAGAGAGAAGACGGAGGACTTATACAGGTTCGGGCCCGCCGGAGCGGTAATAACCCACACTATCCGTGTTGTATGGCTAGGTGGAGAATGAATACGGTTACAAGGAGAGTTTTCATGGAATGAGGCCAGAAGAAAACAGTCGTCTGAGAAATGAGATAGCGTCGGGGAGTCGGGGTCTAGCTCAGAGTCTGAGCTCGGGGTTCTATGCCAAGTTGCTGCCCTGTCGGTTCGGTGGCCTGGATCCTCCTTTATAGATTAGGGGAGCTCACGTGCAGAATACAGGAGGAAAGAGCTTTTCCTGGCGAGCTCTCCTGTGACCACGTCTGCCTTATGAGCTTGCCGAGTTGTTGCTGCTGTGGCGGCTGAGCACCGGCATCCAGCAGCCGCCTGTTGCGCCACGCCTAGAGGAGCCCTGTCGGGTGCTGGCGGGCGGCTGGTCTGGTTCGCCTGGCGTTCGCCCCACACGCCCGAGGCGGCTCCGGGCAATGGGCGACACTCGCCCCGGGGCGGAGGAGGCGCTCCGACGGCCCTCACCGGCGGCGCTCGCCCGGGCGGAGCGGCGCTTTCCGGGGCGGAGCTCGCCGGGCCGGAGGAGCGCTCCTGGCCTGACAGGCGGCGCGTCCGGCGGGGGACGAGCAGGGGTCGCGGGCCGGTGACGCATCCGGGCTGCCCCGACGGATACCGGCGGGGAGCCCACCAGAACCCTGACACAGGGCATGGCCACTAGACAAAAAAAACGCAAAAAAAACAAAACACACAAAATGCTCCTCTGCGCGGCTCGCGGTCGTGCAGGAATGCCCCCGGAGGCCGATGTGCGGGAGATCCACCGCGTCCCCGCAGGCTGTGGGACCCTCGTCCCGTTTCGCGCGCAGACAGCGGCCCCTGGGCCTGTTGCTCGACGGGGGCTTATCCGGGCAGGAACAGGGGCCTATTCTCGGGGAAACGAAAGGCGCGGGGCCACCAGGTTTAGCGAGGAACCGGGCGAGACTACCATTCGGTCCGCTAATCGATGGGCATAATGGCGAGTGGACAGGGCGTTCCGGGTTCTTGAAGCTATACAACGGCAGCGGGCTAAGGAGGATGAGGAAAAACTCTTTTATACCCCCCAGGGGGCTTCTGTTATATGTGCATGCCTTTCGGGTTGAGAATGCTTGTTCCACTTTCCAGCGTGCATTCGTGTAACATTTGAATCGCACCAGTTGGTCGAACATGGACCTCGTCGACGATTTGGTGTTTGACAGTCGCGCGATTCGCGCCACTCTGTCTCCCATGATCTGGCGAGACGTTCAGTAACTTCGATGCGCCTTTGTCACAAGGATGAAGCTGAAACCCGGACAAGTGCGTCTTTCTTTTTCTTCGGGGTCCGGCCGCAAGCTCCTCGGTTCCTCGTGTCCAGCCCGGCATTGAGTGCACCGGAGAAGATAGCGGCATCGACCGCATGCGCCCCGCGAGGCTACGGGAGGCCAGAAGCCTGACCGGGTGGTGGCCGCAATAGGTCGGTTCATCTCCAGGCTTGGGAGCGTGCCCTCCCCTATTCAAACTTCCTCAAGAAATCCGGGCACGTTCGCCTGGGACGGAATGAGGCGGATCAAGCCCTTGAATGAGCTCAGAGGTCCTGACTAGCCCCTGTCCTCAGGTGGCACCGGCACAGACGAGCCTTTGTTGCCTACCATCGAGCAAACCCGCAGGTGGTAAGCGCGGCGCTCGTCGT
>RYFJ01004431.1:0-36421 GCA_003991445.1 Oryza meyeriana var. granulata
CCCAGAGAGGGAATGCCGATAGTGGCGGAATTCCTGATCGTAGGAGTAGAGCCTTATGATGCCAACGAAGCATTCGGCTGCGAGAGAGAGCTTGCCGAACTGCTGTCCGACTTAGTGTTGGGAGTCTGACTGAGAGTCAGAGTTCAACTTAGAGTCAGCAGTTGGATTAGTTTGAATGGGGGGATTATACTATGACTCCTAGATGCGATTCGAGCCGGCTCTGGCCGTATCCGAGTCGAACTCAGGGATCGGGTTGCGCGTCGGATTTGTTTGCAGATCTCGCGGCGTTGCTGAGTCTGTACAGGAGATGACGATCATCTTCCTTCCTTAGACTCGATCTTCGGCTGGGGCCCCTTGAGGTCGAGTCCAAGCTCGCACACCAAAGGAGAGAGTTGTCCGAGACCCGGACAGATGAAGAATTGCTGCACACGTCGTCGGGAGGTTGCGCCGCATCTGCCGTGGGCGATTGGCGAGGATCAGCTATTCTGGTAGCATCGGATCGACGTCTGAGTCGACTCACGGTTGAGATTGCCGGATCTGGTCGGCGACGAAGCTTGAGGCTTCCAAGGTTATGTGTGTCTTCGGGGGAGAAATTGTTGCCCGTCGATCCGGCTTGTTGATGCATCGAGCTGTTCATGTTGATCTCCGCCGAAGCCTACTGGCATGCCCACTGTTGATGTTTTACACACAGGCAATAATATATTGGGCTACTGTCAGATCGAAACTCCGTGGATTGCCACAGGCACCAAAAAGATTATTGGTCTTCACGCCCGACTCCACTCGTCGATGTGAGGCTAAATACCTAATGTCAGTCTGACTCGCGTGTTATTTCCTTTGAACGGATCGTTGTTTGCCTTCTCTAGTTCTGCCCTCTGGCGGGCTAACTCTCCCCTTATATACTCCAGGGGGCACACAGGGGAAAGCGATAGGAGTCACAAGCGGATCAACACGCCAAAGGGTTTCCTCTCTTACGAGATACACTTTACCGAACTAGGACTATATCCTCTCTTTTGTCATAACGTACACGTCTACCGGAGTTGCTGCCTACTATCTCTAATTAACAACGTCTGGCCATCCTATCGAGCTGGCCCTATGATTGTGATCGAGGGTCCCCGCGGACCATGGCTCCATTCATCATAAATGATCTAAGTACCGCAAACTCAAAGGATTACATTGGCCGCGGCCTTTCCTTACCGTAGGCGCTTTGCGGGGCTCGCTGCTCGCCCTCGAATCTCACACAACGCCCCTTGACAAGAAGCCTAACAAGGTGTCGTTACTTGTCCTTGTCAACGACAATCGGGATATTCCAGCTAAGGGTCGTCTTTGCTGCGTAATTACACAGCTCGAAGTGGCTCTGGCCTTACAATGGTTCGGAGCTGCGTTGGTTTAAGAGATAGCTACCCATTGGACTGGTCCAAGCCTGTGCTCTTTACGGAGGTCGATCTCTCCATCAGCTTGGTACCTTGCCCTTTCTGTATTTTGGCATGGAGGACCAGCTGGGCAGGATAGTTGAGGAGAACCAGAGAAAAGGGGGAAGGAGAGGGTTCAATTATTTGAAACAACATAAAACCACTCTCGGTGCCATCCTTACAGTGAATGTTTTTAGGGGACATTTGAGGTAGTTTTTCTTCATCTCATTTTTGAGCTGAAACTTTCACCTTCCCCCTGATGGTCTAGATCTTATTCCTTGAGGTGGGGCCTTTGATAGAGGGTATCTGAAAAAGATTGAGGGTGGTTTGACGCCCAGAAAGGATTGCAAGGAGTGGCGAAGCTAGAAAAATTAAGATAGTGGTGTAGGCATGGGCCCAAGGTCTCATCACAAGCATATGGGCCATCGATAGAGGATAGGCCGACGTCTTTGTAGTCTAGGATATACGTGCCACCCGGTAGATTTGCCTTGTACAAAAAGGAATATACAACTTTAGCCGGCGTAACGATGTATCTCTAAGAAGGAAATCCTTGGCCGTATCGCTAGGTCTTTGTAACTCTGCCCTCAGTATTAAGGGAGCAGGTGCCCCCTGGGGGCACGAACAACACATGAGATCACCAGATTCATAATGACACACCTCTCCGAGAATCACCACAACTAGACGTAGGGGATTACCTCACATCGAGGGCTAACCAGTATAATCCTTTCTTGTGTTCCTTCTGCAATCCATTGAGTTCCTCTCGCCGAGTAGCTATAGTTTTATTTGCCGGTGTAAACATCGACAGTTGGCGCACAGGTAGGGGACGGCAATTTCTTCATCAACAAATTCGATGGATCACAAGCGGAGTCGACGTGCAACAAAGTTTCCCCTGGAGACACAATTTCCTTTGGAACCTCGATTTCGTCTGCCGTACTAGATCAACAACTCATCTTGGCCGGAGCATCCAATCTAGCGGCCAAGGAACCAGCCGACGTGCGCCAGTCGTCCAAGACGCCGCAATTACCTTACGACTTCTGTGGTGTCCTTCATTTCGCCGGCATCGGGACAACTCTCTCCTTCGGCGTTCCACTTGCACTAGGCTTGAGCCAGCTGGGTTTGGGCAAGAAGGGGAGAATATCGTCAATTCCGCACAGATTCGGCGATGCTTGCAGATCTACATCCTGCGCAGCAGACCATCTCCCTGTAATTCAGTTTGGACACGGCCAAACGCTCGTTTCAGATTGGATCTAGAGAGGTCGGGGTCGTTATTACTCTGTAAACTACTCAGAGTCGACTGCAGTCGGAAACGTTTCGAACTAAGTTCGGACCCAGTCTGGCAAGTTTCCTCCTCTCGAGATCTTTATGTTCAACACCAACACGTAAGGTGGCGCCGACTACAAGAGAGCAACAGGAAGGAGGCGGCCCGACTACGACAGCAAGGAGGAGGCTGACATGAGCGCTCGCAATGAACGAGCTACGCAAGGCGGCGAGTAGCCTCAGCAGCAAATTCTCCAGACTAAAGTGCAATCATGACGTCTTCGTCACACCACAACAGAATGTTGTGGGGGCGGGCCCGCACAAAAAAAAACCTTGCTGGACATGCTCTAGCTCGGGCCTAATCACCAGGCACTCCAACTATCGCCAAGATCAAGGCGATGATCACGCCTTACTGCTTGCCAGCACAATCAACAGCGCTCGCGGCGACATCGTGGTATCGACTAACCGGTCGGATTCAGAGCGGGCTCATCCCTCAGTCAGGTGTCGGGCGGCGGCTCAGTCGACCACAAGAGGAGTCCACGCAAACGTCACTCGGCAATGACAACCGACGGCATCACCAGATGACCGCGGCCTAACCAACGACCTCCGAGAGCGCCTACCACACGACCTCTCCGCACACCATCCAACGCCTGGCGCCAATGAACGGCAAACGAAGATGGCGCTGCCAGATGGAGGATGAAACGAGCGCTTCGGTCTCTCACGAGTGTTTAACCACCGTGGTGAGCCCGAGCCCATCATGAAACGAGGAATTCCAGCTTTCAACTTGGGAGCTATAGGACGTCGACTGGCCGACTGGCTTTAAGCCACAGGAATTGAAAAGTATGACGCAAACCAATTCGAGTCTTGGCCAGCCGTATAACCCTAGAGTTGAGCTAAGGGGCGCCGACACAAAGCCATGGCTAACTACTCTAGTCGCGCTAGCCCAACTCGGCAAGGACATGCGCTGACAAGGGCTCCCAAGAGGCGGTCGATCGGTTTCTGGGACGAACTTTAGGGAGCGGTCCATCGCCAATTTTCATGGGAACTACAAAGGACATTTTTCATGAGCACAATCTTATCAGCTGCATCAAGGAAGAAGAATGAGTCTCTTCCGAGTTTTATCAAGAAGGTTCCTGAAGCGCAACAAGATCCAATGATTCCAAGACGAGGTAGTCATCAACCGCCTTCTGTAAGGGAGTAAAGGACGCCCGTTTGTCGATGTTTTACACCCGGCAATAGAACTATAGGGCTACTCGGCAAGGGGAAACCTCGGCTCCAAGAATATTGTCAATGTGTTGGGGGCTGGTCGCCAGTTGAGGAGTGATAGGAAGAAACCATATTTGATTCCCCTTGAAATCTTCCTGAAGCTGCACAAGGAGTGGTTCTATTGGCGCAGATCTGGCTCCCTCCTTGCGTCCATTCACCGGCCTTGCCCGCCGTAGTTTTACCAGTTGAGTGGCAGATCAATTACCTTTGAGGAGATGGGGCAAGTGACCATTGATGGGAAATTGGATAAGCTTAAGAAGCTGGCTTGACTGGGGCCATGGGGGCGCGGCGTTTCTTCTTGACTTGGCGCATCCAGCCGCTGACGCTGAGAGCGGTCTCGCTGGGATTCTCCAAGGCAACTTGATCCTGACCGAGTAAGTCACAAGCCGGCGCATAAGTTCAAGGTACTGAGACCCTGTTTTTGGTTACTCTCCGAGGGGTGATCGAGACGAGAAACGATAAACGCTCGGATTGGCCGCTTATAGCTTCCTTAGGCGCCGCCCCTATTTCGTCCCTCATCCATACGAATGCCAGTGGTCTGTATCTATGATTGCCCAGCATTATGTGATAGATGTTATTGAATTTCTGTAGGAATGCGTGGAGTTCGATGAGGATCTGCGTTGTTAGCCGTTGAGCGAAGAGAGGCGAGGACGCCCTGCTGTGTGCCAAACCTGATCCCAAGAGAAGCCGGAAAAAACCCGTTCTATATCGGGGCCGAAGGGGACATGACGCCGCATGTCGTGCCAGGAGGTTTTAAGATAAAAGGAGCCGGGGCCGCTGCGGTGCCCAGGCGATCAAGTCCCAGGTTTGGTGGGAATCATACGGCCGAGCTCGACGCTGCAGCCGGCAAGCGCCGCGAGTACGGTGGTCGAGCAGCGCCGCAAGCACACGGTGCTGAGTCGGCCATGCCACCGGCGGGTTCGCCTCAGTGCCATGCCGCCGTCGACATGCTTCGCCGACCAGGATACAACCAGGCGCAGCGATCCATAGGACCGGATCGGCCGGTGGGAGGCTGAAGTTCTCAGAGTATGCTGCTCTGGACTTCTGAGATTCTGTCTTGGTTGCAGTGGTACTTTGATGTCTGTTTTGCCAGCAAGAAGCGTGCGATATGATCTAAGGAGAGCTCCGACGTCTTTGAAAGCCGTCCAGACGAGCCAGCGCCCTGCGGCAACTCGCTGAGCCGGTGGCCAGCCTAAGTCACACGAGACTGAGGTTGTCCCGACAGCGGGGGTCGCTGGTGCGCTGCCGACCAAGGAGCAATGCTGAGGTTGCTGCCCCAGCCCCTGAGCCGACGCCCACTGCCCGAGGCCATTGTCGGAGCCCCCAGTCAACCCCTGAGGGCAAAGGACACCGATGGGGGGCACGGACCTGTCTCCATCATGGTCATCATCGTCGTCGTCGCTGCCCGGCCGGAGACCGAACCTTCTTGAATTGAAGCTCCTCGTGTAGGTCCTCGACGTTCACCCTGGAGACGGCGGCTGCGGAACCATGAAGATTTCAGCTGATGAGGCGGCAGCGAGAAGGGAACGTGAAAGCTTGATTCGAGCCGCCACACCGGGTCCAGGGAGTCGGGGGTATAATTCTTGTGGCAAAGTCGTGGTGGTCTTCTTGTTTTACGTCTGACTCCATCTTGACTTGTTATTTCCCTGAGTAGAAACTTGTCGATCGCATGAAGAGATGACCGAGACTCCTGGTCGAATGGGCCCCACCTCACGCGGAATTAGGAGCAGCTCCGGGAGTTAAGCCGAGATGTAGGAGCGCAGCGGGGAGGGACTTGGCTGACGATCCGGCACCACAGCTCAGGGAATGAAAATTGGGCCAAGCCACGAAGTCAGAGGTAAGTCCCCCGAAGCGTCTTCCCGCTGAACTTCTTGATGTATTTCTCCAGTGCGTTGTTCCGACTGCCAGTTGCGTCTTGGCCACAAGGTTGAGTCCATGACTCAATCTGTCGGTGTAAGCCTCGAAGCCGAGTTAAAGACCCAAACAGAGGGAAGCCCAGCTGAAGGAGGCGAAGAACCAAGGCGAGCTTGAGAAGGTCAAGGCGACTGACAGAGGCAACGCCGAGCTCGAACGGGAAAGGCCCGAGTTAAAGAGGCCACCATCAAGCTCAGCGAGAAAAAGCCAAACTGAAGAAAACCGTAAATGCCGAGTGGGAGGCCGACTACGAAAGTAAGTCCCAACCTGACGTGACTTAACCAATCATTAGTCATGCAACGAGCTAAAAGTTTACTTGCGGTGGACCCCGGACAGACATGAGAGCCAATGTCCAGGCAATATCAGTTTTAAACACAGAGGAGATAAGAGTCATCAGGAGTCACGGGAAGCTCGTCGGGTCGTGAAAGGCTCCTTGACCTCATAGATCCCAGCCCGTGGAAGTTGTAGCAGGATCCCCAGTAGAGGCGCGTCTTGAGGATGCAACCGAGTGCCTTGAAGAAGTACTCGGATGAGCATGTCATTGCCGGCTGGCCCAGACCCTGGCGATGACCAATCATCTACCGAGGGCAGACATTGAAGCCATCGGGAGGGGTTTGCTGAGGAGTCGAGCCCGAGGAGGCGCTGGAGCTGATAGCCGGGCGAGGCGACTGCCGAGCCTAATCACCGAGACCTGGGTCTGTAAGAGTAATATATCATGTAGTCAGTATAATATACAACTTTTTGTGGAAATGTGTAAATATATGTGCAGTGCCGCCAAGCCTTGAATGACTACTCAGTTGTCATTAGCTACTTGAATGTGTAGTCTGCGCCGAGTTGTCTATTGGAACTTGATAAATCGTTCCATTTGTAAGAAGTGCACTCGGGCCAACGTGACAATCGTAGTAAGGCTTCATAACTGGAGTAAGACAGCTCGTATATTAGTGAAAAACACATATAATACATGCCGCCCCGACTCACTATATCGGTTGATACAAGCGGCGTAGTGAGTCAGAGAAACGATATCATGATAAAGTATAGCTCGGTATAGAAAGGACGTAGCTGTTCTAATATTCCATGGAGTTGCTGATGAGGACCCGTCTCGGTCTTCAGTCGGTAGGGCGCCTGGTGCGTAACCTTGGCATATGAACATCACGTCCAAAGTGGGGATAATTTGTGCCTGTCTTTGGTGGTTTGTATTTTTTCTCAAGACGAGACCCAACCAAAAAGGTGTGGCCATGGACATTCGCGATTGTGGTAGCGATTGGCCTTGAAGATACCTTGCTGACTGATGTTACGATGTCTTGCTTCTTCCAGCTGATTCTAGCTCGACTAGTCGGGTATTGTTTGAGACGTCTTCTTTTCTGAGTAAGCCCGGACTCGCGGAGAGCTGAACTGTAATCTGTCGATAGCATAGCTCAGCACCATAGACCAGAAAGAAAGGGGATTGCCTGTTGCCCGACTAAAACCGTGGTTCTAAGAGACTAGAGGACGGATGGGAGTTCTTGTACCGCACAGCGTGTATGTTGTAGTCGGTCGAAAATCCTGGCTTGATGCTTGTAAGACATACGTTGCTCGTTCGACCTGCCATTACTCCGCGGGTGTGCCACGGATGCTAGCAGATTTGATGCCGAATCTTCGCGAAGTCTTGAATCACCTCCGTGAACTGAGTACGTGTCGGTGATGATGCGGTTAGGACATCTGTATAGTATACTTCATGATGAAGTCTTTGCCTCGTGCGCTGTTATAGTTGCAACGGGTTTTTGCCTCAATCTACTTGGTGAATTTTATCCACTGCAGAACGATAGATGTGTGAACCTCCTGGCGCTTTCTGAAAGGCGCCGACCATGTCGAGCCCCATACTGTGAATGGCGGAAGAAATAGGGATAGTTTGGAGTTCTTGGGCTGGGAGATTTTTGTCTTGCGTAGAACTGGCACACCTTCGCTTGTGACCAATTTCTTTTGCGTCTGTTACTGCTGTGGGAGAAAAATCCCTGCCGGGTAAGCTTTCGACTAACGTCTGGATGCGGCATGGTTGCCACATATACCGAGTGGATCGACTGTAGGCTTGATGCTTGCCGGTGGTAGACGCAACGCATGAGGACACCGGATGCACTCCTTCGGCACAGGTCTTCTCCGACTAGTAGAAGGTTTTGACTGCGATCGTTTGGGAGTTTCGTCGTCCAGGAGAAATTTGACAAGGGGCTTTGCCAGTCTTGATATATGTGCAGCACCTCGTCTGTAGCCAGGGTAGGTTTGCCTCCCGACTGCTCCGGCTTTGGTTTCTTCTTGACTGATGGCTCCACGAGTTGCTCGACAAAGATTCCAGTCGGAACCGCTTCTCGCTTGGATCCCATATTTGCCAGCTCATCTGCCGCGTCATTGTATTGGCGCAGGACGTGTGTTATTTTCTAGCCGTCGAACTTAGTTTTCCAGCTTGCGGACCTCTGACAGTATGCCGCCATGGTATCATCAAGACAGGTCAGTCTTTCATGATTGGTTCACCACGAGTTGAGAATCCCGCGCACACAGTCCAACGTATGCCGAGTGATATAGAAATCCGGAGCCATGATTAAGTGCCTCGTTACTCGGCGACATTGTGGGGGAGCCGGGAAGTGGATTTGTAGAACGTACTTGAGTTTTTTGCCGGTGGGGGATGTAATATGACGCCAGCGGTGCACTGATCCGTAGAGAACCGTCGAAGTACATTGTTAGTACTCTAGCTTACGATGTTGATGTAGGCAGTTTGAAAATATGTCCCTCGGCACGAGTCGCTAGAGACTTGTGTTTATTTTGTACGTGGCTGAACGGTGATATGACGCATCAGCTCGGTGGCCTTTAGATTCGGCCAGTGGCCTCCAGTGATTAGAGGTCCGAGTGCAAACAATGTGACCACGGACTTGATGTGTTTGAAAGTAGTTGACATTCTGACTGGTGATGGAGTAGGATATAAAGTTTTGGGGACTGCCGATATTCGTTCGAGTAGAAGCACCTCGCTGACCAAAGTAAACTGGCGTTGTATTCTCTGGATGTGGAACTTGTTTCGGTGCACTATGACCAGCCGTGCTGACTACTGAGTGGTTGCCGAGATAACGATTAGCGGTTCTTGGGGCTAGTGGCACAAGACGGGCGTGAGTGAGAAATTGTTGAAGTCTTTCGAAAGGCTTGTTGGGCTTATCGGGTCCTTGGATAATTTGATCCGCTTTTTGAAGTAGCTTGAAGAAGGGCTCCGTTTGGCCCAGTGGGAATAAATCGGTTGAGTAGCCGCATGCCCTATAGCTTTAGCACGTATTCTGTGTAGTGGGGAACCATGTTCATTATGGCATTGTGCTGCATGAAGCCTATTCAGTCTGAGTCCTGTCTCGGGTTCCTCGATGCAATGTGAGACAATGAGCCGAAGTAACTTACCGGATGGCACTCGAAGCCATTTTCAGTTATTCTTTGAATGTCGGATTGGAAGGTTTTTTCAGGTAGCGTGAGTTTCTTTGGACTTGTCTTAGATCACCATGTCGTGACCGTAGCTTCACGTTGGCCGATTGAAGTGGCGACACCGTGACTTGCCTTTGATAGAGTTGCTCTAGCTTTTATCAGACCGACAAGATTGTGATTGTAGCAGTACGCTAAAGGCGTCGAATGACAGAATGTCTTTAAGCGTCTTCTTTCCTCAGGCTATTTGGTGGTATCACGAGTAGCAGTGAGAAGCGAGTTGGGACCGGTCCGTGGAATATACAACTGATTATCCTAGGAAGACAAATGGGCTTTGGGCACCGCTTGTTGGATCGGTTAGCTCGCGCAACATGCGCATTTACTTTTATTTCTGGACCAGAACTGGGGTTGCAAGCGTCCGCGGTGATAGATCCTTGATGAACTCGGTTAAGAGGAGTTGGTGACTCGAATAGCATCCTTGCGGTCCCTGAGCGAAGCGCAGTAGCGTTGCTTGACTGGCTGGCATTATCTTCACTTGAGGATGCTCGATAACTCCTTTGGAACGCGGCATGTGGACGGTCAAGCAAATATATACTTGTTGGTTGGAGAGGTGATGGAGCGCGTCTTCCTATTTGGGTTGTCGAGTCAGGTACACTAGGGGCATCTGCTTGGAGGGGTGGAGGGTCTAGGGGGATTTCTATCGTTCAGAGTCGCTGAAATTTCTGACTTCCACGCCTTTTTTCGTGGAACTTGTCTTGTCGCCTTTTTGATGTGAGGCTTTTGCCGATGCTATTCGCGCTCGACTAACGCCTCTTGTGATTGAGCAGTTGTAGCTTCCTTGTCGTAGTGAAGCTTGCTTGACGTTGCTCGCGAGGGAGAGCCTGTGCCTGGCTTAGCACATATATGTATAGTGGGTATGCATAGGTAGTGCCGGGTCGTCCAGAAGTATGCCGTGGATCGCGGTTTCGAGTCGGGCAACCTGAGCAACGTTTTCCGTGCGGAAAGTTTCAGCGTGCCGAAGGTTTGGCATGTAATCTGCGGAGGGAGTTGATGAAGGCCGGGAATTACCCGCTGGAGGGCACAGTTGCCTCGACCGTAATTCTGACGAGGATCTTCATCTGTCAAAGTCTTCGGGCGAATAAGATGTTTGAGCCATCGCTGCCATCCGTGATGAGGGTTTTCTTCAGCTATATTTTGAACGACGGGTCCAGGACGAGTGGATAGCGTCCGTGCGAACCGATTGGTGATGGTCGGGATTGACGGTAATGGCCATCTCTGCAGCAGAGGTATCGGGGGTGTCCGTTGTGGAGAGTTGATGGTGCTGATAGTTACTTTTGCACTTGGATCGTAGGCGCGCTCGCCGGAGATATGGATTGAGCTCGGCTTGAGGATGTTGAAATATCGGTGACTGATCTGGCTTGTTTCTGTCCTTGTACGGATCGCAGATGATGAGCCTGCTGGAGGTACGATTCTTAAGTCATGTTGGTTTATGGCTCGCTCGCTTGCTTGGGGGTGGGAGGGGATGGCCGATCATGATTTTTGGTAGTCGTTTTGTTCACTGGGGCATGACGAGTGGTGCTCATGTTGGCCACCTTGCTTGTCGACTATCGTTGGGCGGTTGACGATCTTGTTTTTGAGACGGTCGTTGTCGCTTGCTTCTGATCTTTTGTTGGGTCTTCTTCGTCAGGACCTAGGCGATGCTTCGCCGAGTGGTAATTGTTGCATGTTGAAAGGGGCGGCTGCTCGGATGGTAAGATTCCCGAGTGAATTCCACGATGACGGGCGTCATTTCTTTCCTTGTGGAAGGCGGCGATGACAACCTCGTCCTTGATGGTTGGAATTTGGTTGCGCTTCTCGGAAAACCTCTTGATGAATTCATGCAGAGACTCGTTCTTCTTTTGGTGCAGCTGATAAAGATCGTGCTCTGAAGATGGCCTCTCGTAGGTCCCCTGGAAGTTAGCGATGAACTGCTCCCTGAGTTGTCCCCAGGAACCGATCGACCGCCTCAGGAGGCCTGACAGCCATGTCCTCGCCGAGTCGGCCAAAGCGACTAGGAGGTAGTTAGCCATGGCTTTACTATCACCTCCGGCTGCGTGAACCACTAGGGTGTATACGGTGAGCCAGGACTCGGGGATGGTTTTGCCGTCGTATTTCTCGATCCCCGTAGGCTTGAAGCCCGACGGCCAGTCAACCTCCTGGAGCTCCCGTGTGAAAGCGGGAATGCCTTTGTCTTCGTCAGGGTTTCGGCTCCGTCTGGGACGGCGTAACCGCTCGTGGTGGAGACCTAAACGTTCGTTTTCGTCCTCCATTCGGCGACGCTCATCTTCTTCACGTTCTTCGCACCAGGCGTTTATGGTATGGCGAAGGTCGCGTTGTAGTCGGACTCGGAGGTCTTGATTGGGTCGGCGGTCGAACTGGTGGCACTGCCGGTTGTTGTTGGTGCCGCCGAGTGAGGTTTGTTGGGACTCCTCGCGTGGCCGACTAGAGCCGGGTGCCCGACGTAGAGTTGACGCAGATGATCCTGCCGCCGAAGAACCCGACCGGTTGGTCGGTATAACTGTGTCACCCAACTGCTGTTGCTGCTGACAGGCGGTAGCTGTGATCATCGCCTTGATCTTGGCGATAGTCGGGGTGGCCTGATGGTCAGGCCCGAGCTGGAGTGTGTCCAGCAGGGTTGCGGCGGCCACGACGTTCTATTGTGGCGTGATGAAGACGTCGTGGTCGCCGACTTTGGTCTGGAGGATCTGCTGCTGGGCGACTCGCCCAGCTTGTCGCAACCTGTCATTGCGAGCCTCGCGGTTGGCTTCCTCCTGTTGTCTTAGTCGGCGGTCCTCCTCTTGTTGTTCCTCTTGCACTCGGCGAATCTCCTGTGGGGGCGTTGATGCCATGAAGATTTCGTGGGGGATGAGGAGACCTGTTAAACTGGTGTCCGAACCAGAGTTCAAACTGGTGTCCGACTGGGAGTCATAGTCCGCGTAGTTGAGCGGAGTAATAATCGCCCTGATTATCCTAGATCCAATCTGAAACGGCCCAGGGCCGTGTCCAAATTGAAGCGCAAGAGATCGGGAGTGCCGCACGGGATGCGGTTGTGTGACGTTGCCGAATCCGAGTGGGAAATTGAGGATCTCCCTCCTTCCTTGCCCGACCTGAGTCGACTCTAGGCCTGACTCAGGCCGAACGCCGGTAGAGAGAGTTGTCCTGTGGCTCAGCGATGCAGAGAGTTGGTGCTGCGGCTTGATGATGATTGTCGCCGCATCTGGTGGGCCGACTGGCGCGGAGTCGACTGGTTCCTCGGCCGGTTGGATTGGATTTGCTTCAGCCAAGGTCAGATGGCCGATCTGGTCGGCGATGAAGTCGAGGCTTCTGAAGGAAATTACGTCTCCGGGGGAGAACTTATGGCCGTCGACTCCTCTTGTTGGATCCATCAAGATCTTGGATGCGAAACTCGCCGGAGCCCCTACCTGGCGCGCTAACTATCGATGTTTTACACCGGCAATAGAACTATAGGGCTACTCGGCAAGGGGAAACTTGGTGGATTGCAGAGGAACTGTTAACGCCAAAATTTGGCACGATTCATATCCATGTTCGGTTAAGGAAAGAAGCCATGTCAGCCAATGGAAGCTCATCTGGAAGAGACCAAACCTGGAAAGAATCGTGAAGACCACGTTATGGCAGTTATTTATCTTATCTATTAGATAGCTTTATCTTTTAGGAAACCTGATCTCTTGTCCGATCAGGTCTGTCAGTTTTCCTTTTTCTAGTTAGGAAAGTCCTGTACCGTGTCCTATAAGGACTCTTGTAACTCGGGGTATATATACGTATGCCCGGGGACCTTGTAATCTATCACAACGATCAATACAACTTCGGCGCATCGCCACCCTTTACCAACGGGTTCTTGCTTCTCGAGCGGGGCTGCATCGGTTAGGTCCGAACTCCTGCGAGAGGGTAAGTCTCGTTACCCCGACTACCAATCGGCTAGGACTTTCTCGGTTAGGTCCGATATTCTAGTCGGTCTATGGTAGTCGGCTTACCACGGTGTATCGGATCTGTCTACGGCTGCATCGGTTCGGTCCGACCTCTTAGGCTGGTTAGGTATATCACATCACGCGTGCATAGTTTTTATCAGTTTATCGGGGGTAGTTTATCATCAGTTTGTGCTGCATCGGTTGGGTCCGACCTACTAAACTGCTAGCGATAAATTATTCCTGTTAGGCTGATATCCTTTGTGCAAGCGTCTTATCGGAATGTATAGCCGGTAAGTTATTTTCATCACAGTTGCATTAGGTCTATCGGCTCGTTGAGGTTCCTTTACTATTATCGATCTGTGCTGCATCAGTTAGGTTTGAACTACTAGATCGATAATAATAGATTTATCCTTGTCGGGCTGATCGGTGTATATGCGACGTTCTATCGGAGTGCTTAGCCGATAGGTTATCTTTTTATAAAGCCGACTGTATTATCCATACTGTTTTGGTCATCTATATTATCATCGGTTTTCTAGCCGATGCATATGTGTTTCCTCGGCAGTCGGCTGGCTTACTATTTTGCTTATCTATTGATAATCGGCTCCTAGCCGATGCACATGTTATACTGACATCTTGTCTATTTGCTCATAGCACTATCGGTTTCCTAGCCGATACACAGGTGCCATCGGCTATCGACTACGAGGAGTCTATATCAGCCCGTATCGGCCGATAGCCGATTGCGCAATTGCTGCCGATCCGGGCACAAGGACCAACAAGGACCCGGACGCGAGCACGAGACCCGGGCGCGAGTACAGGCAGAGGCCCGGGCACGAGCATAGCGGCATCGGCTGGAAGGAATCCGTATCGGCTTGCTGGCCGATTGGATCAGTAATCTAATTTCTTCATCTCCTTGTCAATTGCTGGGTCAAATTGACTGGCACGCCCGCGAACCTCAAATATTTTAGGACCTGCACTGGAGCTAAGCAGATCTCCCAGGCCTTCGCGTGTCACCAGACGCCGAACCAGATCGTCAGCAAGCTTTTTGGCACACCCGGCGGTTTTCGGCGTCAACAGGAACGCAAAGGGATTTTATACTGCTTCAGGCCCTCGATGTGAGATAATACCCTACGTCCAGTTGTGGTGTTATTCCTCTGATGGGTTGTGTTGATCGATGATCTTCCGTGCCCTCATGGGGCACCTTGCCTCCCTTTATATACTAGGGAACATGGGTACATGATAAGGATCCCAGCTGGATACGGCCAAGGGATTTCCTTCTTAGAGATAGAAACTTATCCGACTAAGATTGCTATTCCTTATCGTACAAGGTAAGGCCTGCCGGGTGCTATCTTATCTCTAATTACATGATTCGGCCCATCCTCTATCCGAGTGGCCCATATGCTGGTGGTGATGTATCCGGGGCCCCTGGCCTCCACACCGTTCATCGCGAAATTCACTCAGAAGCCACCACCCTCTGTTCGGGCTCTTTTCGACATGGCCAACAAATACGCTGACTCGGCTGAAGCGGTCGCAGAGGCCCTCGACGAGAAAAAGGAGTCCCGATTGAAAGACCAGAAGGCGAAAGCCAACAACAAGCCGTCTCAAAACAAGTCCGGCAGCCGCAAGCGAAAGTCGGACAACGAGGTGGCCAGCATGGAGCGTACTCGGTCGCGGCCCCAACGGAACAACGATTACCAGAAAGTCATGAGTGGGCCATGCCCCTTCCATCCCAAGGGCAAGCACGTGGCCAAAGACTGCTACATGCTCAAGAAGTTTGCCTCTGAGCAAGCTTCATCTTCTGGAGCCGACAAGGACAAGGACAAGCCAGACTCGGGCCCGGCCAACGACTTTCAAGACCCCCAGGCCGAGCTCAATCACATTTTTGGAGGGCCGCTCGCGTACGAGTCCAAGCGCAAACAGAAGCTATCAGCGCGCAACATCAACGCGGTCTCTACCACTGACACCCCCCAGTACCTGTGCTGGTTAGAGATGGCTATTACCTTCAACCGCGCAGATCACCCAGATCGGGTTTCGCACCCGGGACGCTATCCACTCGTCCTGGACCCGGTCGTCAGAAATATCAGGCTGAAGAAAACCCTCATTGACAGAGGCAGTGCGCTCAACATCTTATTCGCCAAGACTTTGGATGAGATGATGATTCCCCGTTCAGAATTACGGCCTAGCATTGTGCCCTTCCACGGGAAAATTCCCGGCCTGTCATCAACTCCACTCGGGTAGATCACATTGCCAGTAACCTTCGGCATGCGGGATAACTTCCGTAGGGAAAACGTCTGCTTCGAGGTGGCCGACTTCGAGACCGCGTACCACGCAATACTCGGACGACCGGCACTGGCCAAATTTATGACGATACCGCACTATACTTATATGGTGCTCAAGATGCCTGGGCCAGCAGGAGTCCTCTCCCTCCGCAGCGACGTCAAGCAAGCCTTCACCTGTGACAAGGAGAGTTGTGAACTGGCTCAATCACAAGAGGCGGCAGTCGGGCGTAACAGCATTCGGCAAGCCGCCACAACTGAAGTCGAGCAAGATCAAGTTCGGGCAAAAATGACGGCGAAGTCGGAAATTTCAACAGACTCTGACACGAAGAAGATCCCCCTAGACCCTTCCGACCCCTCCAAGACTGCCCTAGTCAGGATCGGACTCAACCCCAAATAGGAAGACACGCTCGTCACCTTCCTCCAAGCTAACAAGGATATCTTTGCGTGGAAACCGTCCGACATGCCGGGCATACCAAGGGAGGTGATCGAGCACGCCCTTAACGTGAAGACAGACGCCAAGCCAGTCAAGCAACGGCTGCAGCGCTTCGCTCAAGACCACAAGGATGCTATTCGGGAGGAGATCACCAAGCTCCTCGCAGCCGGGTTCATCAAGGAGGTCTATCACCTGGATTGGCTGGCAAACCCAGTTTTGGTCCGGAAGAAAAACGGTAAATGGCGCATGTGCGTCGACTACACCGATCTCAACAAGGCGTGCCCCAAGGACCCATTTGGTCTTCCCAGGATAGATCAGGTGGTAGATTCCACGGCCGGGTGCGACCTACTCAGCTTTCTCGACTGTTACTCGGGATACCATCAAATCAGCCTGAGGGAGGAAGACTGCTCAAAAACATCTTTCATGACGTCGTTTGGAGCGTATTGCTACATCACAATGCCATTCGGTTTGAAAAACGCTGGAGCAACCTATCAACGGGCAATTCAGCGGTGTCTGCACACTCAGATCGGGCACAACATGGAAGCCTACATCGACGACGTGGTGATCAAGACCAAGTCCAAACAAGACCTCATCACTGACCTGGAAGAAACCTTCCAAAATCTTCGAAGATTCAAGATGAAGTTGAACCCGGAAAAATGCCCCTTCGGAGTGCCATCCGGTAAGTTACTCGGCTTCATCATCTCGCATCGAGGCTAACCCAGAGAAAGTCAACGCAATAATGAACATGGCTTCCCCGACTTAGCAGAAGGACATCTAGAAGCTGACAGGTTGCATGGCGGCACTCAGCCGGTTTATTTCCCGACTGGGCAAATGGGGTATGCCCTTTTTCAAGTTATTAAAGAAAGCGGACAACTTCCAGTGGACTCCCGAAGCCCAGCGAGCCTTCGAAGACTTCAAGAAATTTCTCACATCACCCCCTGTGTTGGTGTCACTCATGCCCCAAGAACCGCTAATGTTATATCTGGCGGCAACTACTCAGGTAGTCAGCACGGTGCTCGTGGTCGAGCGATCCGAACAGGGTCACATCCAGAAAATACAATGGCCAGTTTACTTTGTCAGCGAGGTGCTTGCTGACTCGAAGACGAGATATCCGCAGGCCCAGAAGCTGTTATATGGCCTACTCATCACAGTCCGAAAGCTGGTGCATTATTTCCAAGCACATCAAGTCACGGTGGTCACATCGTTTCCACTCGAGGATGTCCTTCACAACCGCGAGGCCACCGGCCGAATCGCTAAATGGGCACTCGAGCTGATGGCATTCGATATCACCTTTCAACCACGGACAGCAATTAAATCTCAAGCTCTAGCCGACTTCATGGCCGAGTAGATGGAAGCTCAACTGCCTACATCAACAGCGAAGCTAGAGTACTGAACAATGTACTTCGACGGTTCCCTACGGATCGGCGGCGCCGGGGCTGAAGTCATATTGACGTCCCCCACCGGTGAAAAACTTAAGTACGTTCTACAAATCCACTTCCCGGCTTCCCACAACGTTGCCGAGTACGAGGCACTTATCCACGGGCTCCGCATCGCTATATCACTCGGCATACGTCGACTGGTTGTGCGCGGGGATTCTCAACTCGTGGTAAACCAAGTCATGAAAGACTGGACTTGTCTCGATGATACCATGGTGGCATACTATCAGGAGGTTCGCAAGCTGGAAAACAAGTTCGACGGGCTAGAAATAACACATGTCCTGTGCCAATACAACGACGCGGCAGACGAATTGGCAAATATGGGATCCAAGCGAGCGGCAGTCCTGACAGGGATCTTTGTCGAGCAACTTATGGAGCCATTAGTCAAGAAGAAACTGGCACTAGAGCAGTCGGGAGGCGAACCTAACCCGGCTACAGACGAGGTGCTGCACATATGTCAAGACTGGCAGACTCCTGTTATCAAATCTCTCATGGATGACGAACTCCCAGAAGATCGCAGTCAAGCCAAGCAGACAAAGCATCGAAGCAAAAGCTTCCTACTAGTCGGAGAAGACCTGTACCGAAGGAGCGCATCTGGTGTCCTCATGCGTTGCGTCACGACCAAGGAATCTTTTTCTCTCTCCCCGCTTTTTATAGATCCGATGCCGACTAAATGGGCTTAGGCCTACATAGTCAGCACTGGGCCACCAAGATATGAGTTTCTACAGTAGCATGCTCCATGTGGGCCGCCCGCAGGCTGAGTTGAAATTATAGTGCTGATGCTACCAACAGGGGCTGATGAGGTAAACAGATATGCTTCATGAAAGCCTTATTGCTAAACATATATGTTTGGGTATCTGTTTTATCCACCAGGTCTCGAGGATATATCCTTATAAGGATCACAAGCTGGTCTTCATTAAAATTGGGGATGCAGGTATCTTTCTCGAGTACACCTGACCGCGCTGTGGATTTATTTTCATAAAGTGGTACTCGGCCTACATGCGTGGCCATCAGTTGCCATGAGCAACATTATTCCGGCCGATATGACGCTGAAGAGTCTAACTTTCGAGTAGTGCACTACTCGAGAGAGACTATAAATTTCTCATTCTCGCTGACATGATGTGGAGGAGTCTAACTTCTGGGTGGGACGCCACTCGGGAAAGACTATAAACCCCTTTTCCAGTTGACATGAAGCTGAAGAGTCCTATATACGAGTAGCATGCTACTCGGCAAGACTATAAACATATATTCCGACTGACACGAAGTCGAAGAGTCCTACATACGAGTAGTTCCCTACTCGGCAAGGCAATAAAGTTTATTCCGGTTGACATGATACTGAAGAATCTCATATACCAGTAGTAATCTACTCGGGAAAGATTATCAGGTTAAAGATCTTTGACTTTATGTTTAATTGTCTTCACAATTAAGCACAAAGTCGGGGGCTACACCTAATAGATGCGCCTATTCGGCACACACTATTCATACATCTACATGAAGCCCTTCATAGCCTCGCTGCCAGCTGACATAAAGTAGGACTCGAGAAGAAGAAGAACTTGGACAAAGAGTACTCGGGAGCAATGCACTCGAGCAATCTTCACCGTGGAGGATGAGCACTCGGCATCAGCTGTGACTCAACTATGAAGGTCTCAGGGGCTACTGTGGAGGCCATGGGCCCTGGGTACCTCATCACAAGCATATGGGCCACTCGGATAGAGGATAGGCCGAGTCTTGTAGTTAGAGATATTGTAGCACCCGGTAGATTTTGCCTTGTACAAAAAGGAATATACAATCTTAGCCAGGTAAGATGTATCTCTAAGAAGGAAATCCCTTGGCTGTATCGGGCTGGGATTCCTACCTTGTACCTCTGCCCCCCCCAGTATATAAGGGGAGGCAGGGTGCCCCCTAGGGGCACGAACAACACACGAGATCACCAGATCATCAATCGACACAACCTCTCAGAGGAATAACACCACAACTGGACGTAGGGTATTACCTGACATCGAGGGCCTGAACCAGTATAAACTCCCTTTGTGTTCCTC
Source organism: Oryza meyeriana var. granulata (assembly GCA_003991445.1). Lineage (NCBI taxonomy): Eukaryota > Viridiplantae > Streptophyta > Magnoliopsida > Poales > Poaceae > Oryza > Oryza meyeriana. Next base: position 19,419 of record RYFJ01004431.1, read on the forward strand.
TGCAATCCATTGAGTTTCCTCTCGCCGAGTAGCCCTATAGTTATATTGCCGGTGTAAAACATCTCCATCAAGTTGGGATTGAGATTCACCAACTCGATTTGGTAAAAGGCAAGAAGCTGGCAAAGAAAATCCGAAGAGGGGAGGGCCAAGCCAAGGTCGAAGAATGAGGGGAAGACCACGGTCTCACCTGGTCTGGGGGTTAGAAAAGTTTCCCCCTCGGCGGTGCGCTAGTGGATAACCTCCTTCTTCTGCAAAATCATCCGCTTCTCCAGGAGCTTCAACTTCAACAAGCCACAATCTGATACCGGCCATACTCTAGGTGCCATGTCGGGGACGTCGAACAGGGCCTTTAGCATGGCTGATGGGAAAGGGAGATCAACGGAAAGGCTTGTGGAGGTCGGGAATCGAAGCAGCGGAATGGAGCTCTATGGGTCTCGGGTTGGGGGCATGATTTTCAATGAACCCTAGTGAGGTGGAAAGCGCAAAGATTGGGCGTGGAACTGCAAGCCGAAGTGATTTGGAGGATTGGGGAAAAAAGGAGAATCTTTTCTCTCTCCCGCCGCCTTATAAGGCCTGAATCGGGTTAGTGGGTTTAGGTCGACTAGCTTGGTGATGGGCTGTAAGATATGAGTTTCTAAATAGCATGACCTATTGGGCCGACTGCTGGCTGTGTTAAAATCACAGTGTAGATGCTATTTTACAGAAACCGATTAAATAATCAGATATGTTTCATGTTAAGCCTAATTGCTGGACACATGTGTTCAGATATTTGCATTATTTAACAGTTATTGAGGATATATCCTTATAAAGATCAACAGCTGATCTCCATTACAATTGGAGATGCAGATATCTCTCAAGAACATCTAACCACATATTGGGTTAAAAATCCATGAAGTGGTACTTGGCTTCATGCTTAGCCAACAATTGCCTTGAGCAAAAATATTCCAGCTAACATGATGCTAAAAAGTCTAATTTCTGGGTAGTATACTACTCGGAAAAGGCTTAAAGGTTAAAGATCTTTGATTTTATGTTTAATTGTTTCATAATTTAACACAAAGTCGGGGGCTACACCTAATAGGTGCGCCTATTCGGTGCACACTATTCATATTCTCTTATGAAGCCCTTCATAGCCTCGTTGCCAGCTGATATGACACGGGACTTGGAGAAGAAGCACTCGGACAATGAGTACTCAGGAGCAAAGCACTCGAAAGTCTTCACCAAGGAGAATGAGCACTACGCATCAGCTGTGACTCAACTATGAAGGTCTCAGAGGCTACTGTGGAGGCCATGGACCCCGGGTACCTCATGAGCGATATTAAGGCTACTCGGACAGAGGATGGGCTTAACCATGTGATTGGGGATGCAACTGGACTAGGTGAATATTACCTTGTACGATAAGGAAAGGATATAGTCCTAGCCGGGTACGTTGTATCTCTAGAAGGAAATCTCTTGATCGGAGTCCGACTAGGATTCCTACCCTGTAACCCTACCTCCTCGGTATATAAGGGGAGGTGGGGAGCCCCCTGAGGGCAGAAGAGAAGAACAACCCCATACAATCTCACCAGAGAAACCTCAAAGGCAATACACAATAGCTGAAACTAGTGGTATTACCTCACCTTGAGGGCCTGAATTAGGATAAAATCATTTCGTGTTCCTTTGCAATCCATTAAGTTTAGGTCTCACAAGTAGCCCCATATTCTTATTGCCGATACAAAACATCGACACTTCTAGAAGAGGAACTCCCTGAAGATCATAACGAGGCCAAGCGTGTTAAGCATCGAAGCAAAAATTTCCTAGTTGTCAGAGAAGATCTTTACTACCGAAGCGCATTTGGAGTCTTAATGCGCTGCGTTACATCTGAAGAAGGTAAGCAGATTCTCCAATCCATCCACTCGGGCGTATGTGGCAATCATGCGGCATCTAAGATGCTAATCGGCAAGGTTTACAAACAAGGTTTCTTCGGGCCAACTGCTGTCACTGATGCTGAAGCACTCATATGGTCATGTGAGTGATGTCAGTTCTTCACACGACAGACTAATCTACCGGCACAAGAATTGCAGACTATACCAATTTCTTGGCCGTTCGCATTATGGGGGCTCGACATAGTCAGGCCGTTCAAAAAAGTGCCAGGAGGGTTCACGCATCTCTTCATTGTTGTTGATAAATTCACCAAGTGGATCGAGACCAAGCCAGTTGCTACAATTATAGCTGAAAAAGCAAATGATTTCATTTTGAGTATAACCTACAGATTTGGGGTGCCTAATCGAATCATCACGGACAATGGCACTCAGTTCATAGGTGGTGTGTTCAAGGATTTCTACAAAGACTTTGGAGTCAAAACCTATTATGATTCGGTGGCACACCCATGGAGCAATGGACAAGTGGAACGGGCCAACAACATGGTACTCCAAGGCATCAAGACAAGAGTGTTCAATCGACTTTGCCCATACGTAGATCGATGGGTCTAGGAGCTCCCATCTATTCTATGGTCGCTTCGCATGACCACTAGTTGGGCGACTGTAGGCTCCTGTTTATATAACAGGAGACCCTCATGTATTAATTGTACCATTTCCCTGGATCAAGTAGTTTGGTACACACGAATACAATGTTGATAGCATCAAGCACATACACTTAAACCTAATCATGAATTTATTACATCATAGTGCCGCGAAGGCATAATAGAGTATTATGGAACCAAGGTCCAGATTACACCCAAAAGCAAAAATAGATAAGGCAGCGGATACATAGGCAGCGACAACACCATTGCCACAGGCAACGACCAGGGACTAAGACCTACTGTGCACCATCATCTCCAGCAGCCTCCGGGTAGTGAGCATATGGGTCTTCAGTGACTTCATCCTGAAACACTGATAGATTTAGCAAGGGTGAGCACGAGAGTACTCAACAAGCCATCATACAAATTATGCAGTTGCAAACAGGACAAGGAGGGGCTTGGTTTCTTTGCGTAAATCAAGTTTTCGGAAAACACTTTCACAAACCTAGGACCTAGCAATAATCCACAAGTTTTAATTCATAGTTGTATTAATGTCAACAGAGCTTCTGTCCACCATCCGGGTTATAAAGAATGGCTTCCCACCACTAATTCGTCATGATTTTCTGGGGTTCACCCATTCCCGCCTTTCGGGAATTGACTTTCCTAGTCCAAAAACCATATGCAATATCCCCCATCATCAAATTTAAAATTTGGAGTCTAGCCAAATGTATAACATGTCCCGATGCTCATTTAACCGCGAGCATGGCTATTCGAATAGTTTAGGTTATTCACACTACAGTGGATATAGCTTTACCCACACTCCGTGACTTGCCCAACAAATGAGCCTAGTCCCAACGAATGAGACGCGTCACGGCAAAGCATTTCAATAACCTTACTTTGGCAGTACCCACTCCATGAGCTTTAGCCCTCATGCACTCTAGGCGTACACGGTTTCTAGCAGTGAGAGGAGTTCTGGCATTCCCGGGAGGGAAAAACACACACAATAATTAAATTATAATTAAGTGAAGTTTATCTTAGGTTACCCACCGAGTAGGTTTCCCACCTATCACACACCTAAGTGAAACCACCACGTCTTGGGTACCACCTCCACTCGGCCATTTACTTTGCTAGGTCTATACCCATGCGAGAAGTACGGTCGTACTCGATTCGTTTCATGCATAGCTTCATGGCTCGGTCCTTAGTTGACCAGAGCGGCCCTAACCCTTCCCGGATACCACCCAACTCCACCTTGCCGCCCCGGTCGAAAACATTGTTTAGTTTACTTTTATTTTTCACAAGATATTCCATTCAAGTCCTAGCATTGTGGCGCTCATGTCTCCACATGTCGTTATGTAATTACCTTCTGTGGAGGCCATGGGCCCCGGGTACCTCATCACAAGCATATGGGCCACTTGGATAGAGGATGGGCCGAGTCTTGTAGTTAGAGATATAGTATCACCCGGTAGATTTTGCCTTGTACAAAAATGAATATACAATCTTAGCCGGGTAAGATGTATCTCTAAGAAGGAAATCTCTTGGCCGTATCCGGCTAGGATTCCTATCTTGTACCCCTGCCCCCTAGTATATAAGGGGAGGCAGGGCGCCCCTTGAGGGCAGAACAACACACAAGATCATCGATCCACATACATCCTCAAAGGACTACCATCACAGCTAGACGTAGGGTATTACCTCTCATCGAGGGCCTAAACCAGTATAAAATTTCCTTGTGTTCCTTTGCAGTCCATCGGATTTCCCCTCGCCGAGTAGCCCCATAATCATATTGCCGGTGTAAAACATTGACAGTTGGCGCGCCAGGTAGGGGATTCGGTGAGATCTACACCAGCAATCTCGATGGATTCCACTTCTAGAGTTGATGGCGACAAATTCTTCCCTAGAGACACAATATCCTTCGGAAGCCTCGACTTCATCGCCGACCAGATCGGCAACCTTACCTTGGCCAAAGCAGATCCAATCCAACCAGCCGAGGAACCAGCCGACGTTGCGCCAGTTGGCCCACAGGACGCCGCAATCTCCTTCATCGACCTACTGCCGCAATCCTTCACTTCCCCGAGCATTGGGATAACTCTCTCCTTCGGTGTCCGACTCGCGCTAGGCCTCGAGCCAGCCCAGGTCAGGCTAGAAGGGGGAGAGATTGCCAATCTCCCACATGGACTCGGCAACGCCGCGGATCTACATCTCACGTGGCAGACCCGATCTCCCACAGTTCAGTTTGAAGAAGGCTCAGAGCCGTTTCAGATTGGATCTAGGGAGGTCGGAGTCGTTCTTACTCCGATAAACTACTTGGATTCCGACTCTAAGTCGGACAATGGTTTGAACACCAGTTCGGACTCTAGCTTGGCGAGTTCTCTCCCCCCCCCCCCCCCCCCCCGCGAGATCTTCATGGCTTCAACACCACCACCCGAGGTGGGCCGACTACAAGAGGAGCAATAGGAGGAGGCGCGCCGACTGCGACAACAGGAGGAGGCTGACCGCGAGGCTCGCAACGATGGGCTATGCAAGGCTGGGCGAGCCGCTCAGCGGCAGATTCTCCAGACTAAAGTCGGCGACCACGACGTCTTCGTCATGCCACAACAGAACATCGTGGCCGCTGCAACTCTGCTAGACACGCTCCAACTCGGGCCTGATCACTAGGCCACCCCGACTATTGCCAAGATCAAAGCGATGATTACAGCTGCTGCTTGTTAGCAACAACAGCAGTAGTCGGGTGACACCCTTGTACCGACCAACAGGTCGGGATCTCCAGCAGCGGGTTCATCTACATCGGCGCGGCGCCGGGCGGCCGGCTCAAGTCAGCCACACGAGGAATCGTGGCAAACGTCACTCGGCAACACCAACAACGACAACCGGTGGCGTCACCAGTATGACCGCCGGCCCAACCAAGATCTCCGAGTACGCCTACAACACGACCTCCGCCACACCATCAATGCCTGGCGCCACGAACGAGAAGAGGATGAGCGCCGCCGACTGGAGGATGAAAATGAGCGTTTCGGTCTCCACCACGAGCGGTTCAACCGCCGTAATAGGAGCCGGAGCCCTCTAGAAGACGAAGGCGTTCTAGCTTTCACTCACAAGCTCCAGGACGTCGACTGGCCATCGGGCTTCAAGCCTACGGGGATCGAGAAATACGACGGCAAAACCAACCCCGAGTCCTGTCTCACCATGTACACCCTGGCAATTCGAGCTGCCGGAGGTGACCATAAAGCCATGGCTAACTACCTCCCAGTTGCACTAGCCGACTCGGCGAGGACATGGATGACAGGGCTCCCGTGGCAGTCGATCAGTTCCTAGGGAGAACTCAGGGAGCGGTTCATCGCTAATTTTCAGGGAACTTACGAGAGACTGTCTTCTGAGCACGATTTATATCAACTACACCAGAAGAAGAACAAGTCTCTACGCGATTTTATTAAGAGATTCTTCGAGAAGTGCAACAAGATCCCAATGTTCAGAGATGAGGCTGTCATCGCCGCCTTCCGCAAGGGAGTAAAAGACGCCCCGTTCATCACGAAGTTCACTCGGAAACCACCATCCTCTGTTCGAGCTCTCTCTAACATGGCGAACAAATAGACCGACTCGGCTGAAGCGGTCACAGAGGCCCTCGACGAGAAGAGGGAGTCCCGACAGAAAGAACAAAAGGCGAAAGCTGACGAACCATCTCAAAACAAGAACGGTGGCTGCAAGCGGAAGTCGGATAACGAGGTCGCCAACATGGTGCGAACTCGGTTGCGGCCCGAACGCAACAATGACTACCAGAAAGTCATGAATGGGCCTTGCCCCTTCCACCCCAAGGGCAAGCACGCGGCCAAAGACTGCTTCATGCTTAAGAAGTTTGCTTCTGAGCAGGCTTCATCATCTGGCGTAGACAAGGACAAAGACAAGCCAGATCAGGGCCCGGCTGACGATTTTCAAGATCCCCAAGCCGAGCTTAACCACATCTTCAAAGGGCTGTCTGCCTACGAGTCCAAGCGGAAGCAGAAGGTTACAACGCGCGACATCAACTCAATTTCTATAGCAGACAACCCCCAATACTTGCGCTGGTCAGAGACGTCAATAACATTCACCCGCGCAGATCACCCAGATCGGGTTTCACACCCAGGGCGCTACCCACTCGTCCTTGTAACGCCCAAAAATTCACACCGAAATTCTGAACATTAATGTGTTTAAAATCCCTGCCTAGGAAAGCCAGGGTACACAAATCCAAGTGGACATACAGAGAGTCTTACAAACAGAGTAAAATTATATTACATAATGCAGCGGAAAAGGTAAAATAACATCTATGAACATCTGGCCTAGCAACAGCTTCCATGCCACAGGCACCTTGACGGTGGAGCCAGCCTATTCCTCCGGGTGATCCTCGTTAGACGTGTTCTCCAACGCTGAAGGGGGGAAAATGGAGCAAGGCTGAGTACCACCCACAGTACTCAACAAATCACACCCACAATTATGCATATGCACAGGGTACAAGGATGAGCTGGGGTTCATTTTTGCGTAAAAGCAGTTGCAACAGGTAGTAGTTCGTAAACAGTAAAAAGTTGATTTATTAACAATATTAATTCACCACTGATTAACGCTATACCACGTTAACTAGGCCCAACCATTCCCAACTGATTGACGCTACACCACGTCAACCAGTCTCCACTGGTGAACGCTACACCACATTCACCAGACACCTCCGGTTACCGTTACACCATGATAATCGGACTCCACTGATTAACGTTACACCACGTTAACCAGTCACCACCGGACAATGCTACACCACGCTGACCAGTTTTTCCCGATCAACGCTACACCACGTTGACCAGGCCGTGGTGATGAACGTTACACCACGTCCACCAGGTGTCACTGATGAGTGTTACACCACACTCACCAGTCTCCATCGACTAGCATTACACCACGCTAACCGGTCACCCCCGGTAAACTCCACACGTTGACCGGACTCGACACCTTCCACCACACCAGTTTTATAAAACTAGATTAATTATCTAGGGTGAGACTAATCACGGTGAGTCTTGGCCAATGTGCCCATTACCGCGGACGCAGCTATTCGAATAGTTTTACTCTGATCAAAGGTGTACAACTGTACCCACAAGACATAGCCCCACACACGTTCCCGTGTGCCAGTACATCACCACGATGTCCCGTGAGAGGCTGTGATAGGACCGTTCACGCCACCCCTCCCTAACCATCCACACCACGCTGAGGTTGCACCTGCCGACAGGGCATGCCATATTGGCCAGGCTACCCCCCTTGCGCCATGGTGAATCTGGCAGCCGATCAACCCTACCCCAAGCCGACCCAACTCCATCACGCCCACCCTCTTCTTCGGTGCCTAGGAGAGGGAGAAGAAACGCTTCAAGCCCAGCTGTTGCCCACGCTGGCTTGAGGCAAGTACGGGAAGTTGCCCAAGTGGTTCCCGCGAACCAGTTCTTAATTGCCATGGGTGTGACAATCAAAACCATACACCCACAGCCCACCACTTAGGTCCAAATTGGTTAATTCCTAACATTGTTTAGGTAATTTCCATCCACATGAAATATTGAAATAATGTAGTTTATTTGAGTAAACAAAGCAATTTAGCGAAAAATAGGTACAAAGTGATCAAGGTAACAGTGCGACTTGCCTTGCTCCGGCTCAAGGTACTCTGCTATAATCTCAAAATACGCGGGAGAATTACCGGCGTCGGATTCTACAACAAACAATACATAAGCAATTAAAAACAGTACATTGGGCTAACAAACATGGACTGAAAGTATTTTTAATGAATTCTTGGCATTTTTCTGGATTTAATGAAATTTGAATGGACTTAATCGGAGTTCGTATGAATTAGTTATGATTTATTGAAGTTTTACTATGATTTTCAGCGCAAAAATAATTAACAAGCGATTTAATGCGCATTAATCCGATTTATGGTGTCACTAGAGAGAGAGAGGCGGCGCCGACCAGTGGGCCCCACCGATCAGCGGCGCACAGAGGCTGGTGCACGGTGGACTGGGTCCACCACGGCCGAAGGCGAGTGCACCACGTGGCGCCAGCACAGGCGACCACGCGGGCGAGCGCGCGAGCGGCCCCAATCTGCCCCCGGCAGATCGGATGGCCCCGAGGAATGGCGGCCGAAGGTGGCCATCCTGAGTGGCGGCGGGTACGCGGAGGGACGAAATGGAATGGGGAGACGGAGGGGAATCTCACCAACGGCTCGCGGCGGTGAGCGACGGCCAGAGGACGACGGCGGCGACGAAGAAGCGGTGGCGGCTTCGGGACAACATTGGCGACGAAGCTCCGATGGCGGGGAACTAGCGAGAGGCGGCGGCCGAGATGTCCTGGAAGATGAGGAGGACGGGAAAGGAGTTAGGGCAGAGAACGGAGGCGCGGCGCAGCGGAAATTGCCGGCCGGAGAGGAGACAGAGGGCCGGAACTCACCACGCTCAAGGGCGAGGCATCCTGGTGAGCTTCGGCTTCCACGAAGTGGTGGCCAAGGGGTGACGCGGCACTGCGGAGGTGCTGGCGGTGGCGGTGTGGCTTGGTGGCATCCGAAATGGCGGCAAGCGATGGCCGGAGTCGGTGAAAAGCGGCGGAGGCTCGGTGCGTGTTGGCGACGGGGTTCTAGGGCACGGGGAGACTCGGCGTGTTGGGGAAAAGGCGGAGGACAGGGTGGAGAGCGCTTTTATGCACTCGGCCGAGTGAGATCGCGGCCGAATGGCTCCAATCGTGCATGGGTGTTAACGCCAAAATTTGGTAAGGCCCTGTGTCAGATTCGGTCAAAGGAGAGATTGCAGTCAACTGACGAAGAAGAGGCCGGAGTCGGGAAGGAGCCGTGAAGACCGTTACTTGGCAGTTATTTACTGTACCTATTAATTAGGCAGGTGTTTATCTTTAGGAAACCTGACCTCGTGTCCGGTCAGGATTAGTTAGCATTTTTCTGTTATGGATAGGAAATCATGTATCGCGTCCTATAAGGACTCATGTAACTCGGGGTATAAATACGTACGCCCGGGCACCTTGTAAATTATCACAACAATCAATACAAACATCGGCGCATCGCCACCCCTTCGACGGGATCCTGCTTCTCGAGCCGGGCTGCATCGGTTAGGTCCGAACTCCTGCGAGAGGGTAAGTCTCGTCACCCCGGCTACCTATCGGCTAGGACTTCCTCGGTTAGGTCCGATATTCTAGTCGGTTTATGGTAGTCGGCTTACCATGATATATTTATTTTATCTATGGCTGCATCAGTTCAGTTTGATCTCATAGATTGATTAGGTATATCACATCACGCGTGCGTAGATCGTATCGGCTTACTGGGAGCGGTTTATCATCAGTTTGTGCTGCATCGGTTAGGTCCGACCTACTAAACTGCTAGCGATAAACCGATCCTGCTAAGTCGATGCTTTACGCGCAGGCGTCTTATCGAGGTGTATAGCCGGTAAGTTATCTTCATCACGATCGCATTATATCTATCGGCCCATTGAGGTATCGTTATCATCATCGGTCTGTGCTGCAACGGTTGGGTCCGATCTACTAGACTGACGATAATAGCTTTACTCTTGATGAGCCGATGGGTGTTATGCGATGTTGTTATCGGAGTGCTTAGCCGATAAGTTATCTGTTGAAGCCGACTACATTTATTCATTGTCTTATTTTATAATCGGCTTCTAGCCCTTTTATTCATATGCTCTGTTCGATAGTCGGCTGGCTCATCAATTGTCTATCATTTATGTCATTGCATACCTTATTACATATTCTTGCCTGTATTATTGTTACGATCGGCTAAAGGCTAGCCGATTGGTTTATTCTGCCGATCCAAGTGCAAGTACAAGCAGGTTCCCGGGCACGACCCCAAGCGAGGTCCCGGGCACGAGCTTAGGTAAGGACCCGGGTACGAGCCCGGACAGCGGATGAAGACCCCGGGAGCCGATATAAGCAAGGGCCCGAGCATGGGCACATTTTCACGGCAATACCAGTAACACTAAACTATGATCGGCTAGAGTTTATTTGATTTATTTACTTATGCATTCTGCCTGTTTATTTTGCCAAGTTTATAGCCGGTTTTTGAATATCCCTTCGATGATCGGCTAGCGCCATACTTGTTTATTATTATGCTATTGCTCCTGCCGTCATCGGCTTCTAGTCGATGTATAAGTGCTACAGTGCTTATCGGCCATCGACCGATGAAACGAGTCTAGATCGGCTTCCAGCCGATTGGCTCATTGATCTAACATTTTCCTCCTTGTCAATTACAGGGTCAAATTGACTGGCATGCCTACGAACCTCAAAATTTTAGGACCTGCACTGGAGTAAAGCAAATCTCCCAGGCCTTCGCGTGTCAACCCGACGCCGAACCAGATCCCGACGATTTTTGGCGTCAACACGCTTTTGGCACGCCTGGTGGGACACGAAGTTTCAACACGAAGTTTCAACACAAAGTTTCAACGCAAAGTTTCGACAATCAGACCTGCAACATGGCTGGGAAAGAGATCAAGACAGATAATGTAATTCCAGTCAGCATGGAGGATTTAACAGAAGAGCAGAAACAGCAGATTGAACAAACTATGGCCAACTTTCAGAAGTTGTGCTTAGAGTCCTTTAGTATGACAAGGCAAGGGCCGATTCAGAAATCCCAATTTCCGAAGCTAGTATTGGTTGGAGAATCAAGCCATACACAACCCGAGAGCCCACCGATTAAACCTTTGCAGGAGATGGTCAATGAGGCTGTACACCACGCGCTCATTAATCAGTCGGGGATCTTGGTAAATACATTACATAACCTCATCAAGAAGACTGTTGATGGATCGATTGCCCAAGAACCAACTCGGGGTCCTGTTTACCTCCCACCGAAGGTTGAACCAACTCAGATTGCTTACAACATCAGCCGAGATATACCAGAACACATATTTACACAGAACCAGGCTGGGGGGCAACAGGATATTCCTGCTGGGTACCATCGGACTGCCTACTATAGAGGATATCAGCAGAATTATCCAGGAGGCGGGGCCGATCCAGGCAGTTATCAGAAGGATTATTATAGACAAAATCGGCAACCAACTCAACCGGTACAGTACCACCAGTATCAACAGGAGAATCCAAGGGAAGAAGACTTATCGGTACGAGTTGAGGAAATAATGAGGGAACAGTTCGGGATGAAGCCCAGAGAACAAACGTTTATGTATCGGCATCCATATCCCGAGTGGTTTGACAGGGTCCCGTTACCACACCGATACAGGGTCCCGGATTTTTCTAAATTCTCAAGGCAAGATGATACATCTACAGTGGAACATGTTAGCCGATTCCTGGCACAGTGCGGGGAGGCATCGGCTGAAGAGGCCCTGAGAGTTAGATTTTTCCCCTTGTCCTTATCCGGGTCGGCTTTCGCATTGTTTTCTTCATTACCACCGAATTCAGTTCGGGGGTGGGCCGATCTAGAAAAACAGTTTCACAAATACTTCTTTGCTGGAATCCATGAGATGAGACTGACAGATTTGACGTCGGTTAGGCAACGACCAGATGAAACAGTACCGGAGTACATCCAGCGATTTCGGGAGGTTAAAAACCGATGTTACAGTCTGAACCTGAGCGATGGGCAGCTGGCCGATTTGGCTTTCCAGGGACTTTTGGCGCCGTTCAAAGAGAGATTTTCATCCCAAGAGTTCGAGTCCCTGGCGCATCTGGTGCAGAGGGTATCGGCTCATGAAAGCCGATTTCAAGAAGCGAAGAAGGACAAATTTCAAAGACGAGTTGCCTAGGTACAAGTTTATTCATCGGACTCAGACGATGAGGAATCCAATGCTGAGGTTGGATTGGCGGAGTGGGCCAGGAACAAGAAATCGGTATCGTGTCCGTGGGTCAAGGATATCAGCAAGGAGGAACGGTATGATTTTGATATCAGTAAGGCCGATAAAATATTTGACTTGTTGTTACAAGAAGCAGATACAACTACCGCCAAATCACGTTATTCCGTCAGCCAAAGAACTAAAGAAGAAGAAATATTGCAAGTGGCACAATGCGATATCGCATCACACCAACGAATGCAAAGCTTTTCGGCAACAAATTTAATCGGCAGTCGAGCAAGGACGAATCAAGTTTGAAGACAAGAAGCCGATGAAGTTTGATAGGCACCCGTTTCCCGTGAACATGGTATACGCGGGATCATCATCAAGGGATCAGGCCGATGGAACAGGACGTCAAAGGTACAAGCCAAGGGTCACTTCATCGGATATGATAGAAAAATATTCAAGGTACGAGGAACAGAGGGATGAGCCAGAGATTTATAATCCGCATTGGAACTGCCCGTTCTTCCGATTCTGCTAGGATCAGGGGATGAGATTGCCATCAGTAGAAGATTGTCCCGGGTGCAGCAGTGCAGGGAATCGGCATGATCGCCAGCGGGAGTTTTTGCGAGATCGGTCGCTTGGGAAAAGAGCATCGGTTCATAGCCGATTAGGGCCGATCCATGAAGAGTTCCTTGAAGAGGATAGAGAAGATGAAGAGGAAGTACATGAAGGACAAGTCCAGAATCCTCAATGGTGCCCTAGTGGGATATTCATGAAAAATCAGAAGAGGAGGGCACAACGTTTACGACACCGAGAGCAACAGGAAGAACAGAGTCAAGATCAGGGAAAGGCCGATCATCGTCACAAGAAAACTAAACAGGTTTGGCGCGTGAAGGAAAAAGATGATGAACCTGATCAATCGGCCCTAGCAAATATGGTGTTCTTTTTGCCTCGGGAGTATAGAGCACTTTCATCAGATGAAGAAGGCGATGAGGAGATTTTTGCTCAGCTAACGTTACAACCCGATCAGGCTATATTTGACAAACCTGAGGAATCAGAGCATCGGCACCTAAAGCCATTATACATCAAGGGTTATGTGAATGGGAAGCCGATGGCAAAGATGCTGGTTGATGGGGGAGCAGCAGTTAATCTCATGCGTCATGCCACATTCCGAAAATTGGGGAAAACTACCGAAGATCTGATCAAGACAAATATGGTGCTAAAGGACTTCGGTGGGAATTCATCAGAAGCTAAAGGTGTGTTGAACGTGGAGTTGACAGTAGGGAATAAGACATTACCCACCACGTTTTTCGTCATTGATGGGAAGGGGTCGTATAGTTTGCTGCTCGGCAGGGACTGGATTCATGCAAACTGCTGTGTGCCCTCGACAATGCATCAATGTTTGATACAATGGCAGGGAGATCAAGTCGAGGTAGTGCTAGCAGATCGGTCGACCAATATTGCCATGACCGATCTACCAGTCTGGGAAGCCGACGGTGTTGACTGCCTATCCGGAAAAATATGGGAAGGAGATTACCTTAAAGTCACTAGCCAGGGGATACAGCCGATTCAGCAAGTCGGCTCTGAATTGTTACTCTGATGGGCTCTATTGAAGACTTCGAGGGGAAACTGGGGCAAGGATTTACGTCGGCTGATGATTTGGAAGAGATTGATATAGGACCAGGAGATAAGCCAAGGCCGACGTACATAAGCAGAAAACTAAGTCCTGAACTTCGAGAAGAATTGATAGCATTATTGAAGGAGTATCGGGATTATTTCGCCTGGGAGTACCATGAGATGCCAGGATTAAGCCGATCGATTGTTGAACATCGGCTGCCCATTAAACCAGGATATCGGCCATTCAAGCAGGCTCCAAGGAGATTCAAGGCAGAATTATATGAGCCGATCAAGGTGGAGATCACAAGGTTATATGATGCCAAGTTCATAAGGCCGTGCCGATATGCTGAGTGGGTTTCTAATATCGTCCCGGTGGAGAAGAAAAATGGAAAATTGAGGATATGTATTGATTTCCGGGATCTGAATAAAGCTACCCCCAAGGATGAATACCCAATGCCGATAGCGGATTTATTGGTGGATGCAGCCTCAGGCCACAAGATTATCAGCTTCATGGACGGCAATGCGGGGTACAATCAGATTTTTATGGCTGAAGAAGATATACATAAGACTGCGTTTTGGTGTCCAGGAGCTATCGGCCTGTATGAGTGGGTAGTAATGACTTTTGGATTGAAAAGTGCCGGTGCGACTTATCAAAGAGCGATGAATTATATATTTCATGATCTCATCGGCTTGTTGGTAGAGATTTATATTGATGATGTGGTGGTCAAGTCTAAAAGTGAGGAAAGCCATATAGCCGATCTACAAAAAGTGCTGGAGAGAGCCAAGAAATACGGACTAAGAATGAATCCCAATAAGTGCGCTTTTGGTGTATCGGCTGGGCAATTTTTGGGTTTTATGGTTCATGAGCGAGGGATTGAAGTTAGTCAGTGAAGTATCAGAGCCATTGAGACTACAGAGCCACCAAGCAATAAGACAGAGTTGCAATCGTTGATCGGCAAGATTAATTTTGTGAGAAGGTTTATATCAAATTTGTCAGGGAGAATTGAGTCTTTCACGCCGTTGCTGAAGTTGAAGGCCGATCAAGAGTTTGTGTGGGGGGCAGCACAGCAGAAGGCATTTGATGAAATCAAGAATTATCTGAGTTCCCCACCTATTTTAATTCCGCCGCAGAAAAGAATGCCGTTCAAATTGTATTTGTCAGCCGATGAGAAATCCATCGGATCTGTTTTAATACAGGAGTTTGAAGGAAAAGAGCGAGTTGTGTTTTATCTGAGCAGAAGACTTCTGGATGCTGAAACGAGATATCCTGCGGTGGAGAAATTATGCCTGTGTTTATATTTCTCGTGTACGAAGTTAAGGCATTACATCCTATCGGCTGAGTGTACAGTAGTTTGCCAGGCCGATGTGGTCAAATATATGTTGTCGGCTCCAGTCTTGAAAGAGCGAGTTGGCAAGTGGGTTTTTGTTTTGACGGAGTTCGACTTAAGATATGAATCGGCTAAAGCAATTAAGGGACAAGCAGTGGCCGATTTCATTGTGCAACACAAAGGGTCTCATGAGGATTATGTGGAGCCGATCCCATGGACTTTGTTTTTTGATGGATCGGTTTGCAAGCATGGATCTGGTATCGGCTTGGTTATTATATCGCCTCGGGGGGCAAGTTTTGAGTTTGCTTTTACAATTAAACCTTATCGGACTAACAATCAGGCAGAGTACGAGGCGGTATTAAAAGGGCTTCAACTTTTAAAGGAAATCGGAGCCGATGTCGTAGAAATAATTGGCGATTCTTTATTGGTGATCAAGCAGTTGTCTGGAAATATGAGTGTAGGGATGATGTTGAGTCATATTATGAGGAGTGTACAGATTTGTTAAGAGATTTCAAGATAGTATCAATAGATCATATTCCCAGGGAGCAGAACATAGAAGCCAATGATCTTGCACAGATTGCTTCAGGGTATCGGCTGAATAGGCAGGTTGAGGTTGAGATAGCCGATATTGATATCCAGAACAAGGCCGATGACTAGAGACAGGAGTTAGTTGATTACTTGCAAAATCCATCGCAATTGGTTTCCAGGAAGATTCGGTATAAAGCTACTAAATATGTGCTGCTTGATGGGAGTTGTATTATCGGACTTTTGAGGGAGTTCTGCTTAGTGCCTGAATTTGGAGGAAGCCAAAGTGGTTATGTGCGAGGTGCATGCAGCATCTGTGGGACTCATCAATCGGCGCATAAATGAAAGTGGTTCTGAGAAGAATAGGGTATTTTTGCCGACAATGCTGGAGGATTGCTTAGGTATTATAAAGGGTGTCAAGATTGTCAGAAATTTGGAAATATACAGCGAGCACCAGCATCGGCTATGAATCCTATCATCAAAACCGTGGCCGTTCAGAGGTTGGGAATTGATATGATCGGCCAGTTTTTCCTCCATCAAGTAAAGGGCATAAGTTCATATTGGCGGCAACAGATTATTTTACCAAGTGGGTAGAGGCAGTTCTTTGAAGAAAGTTACGTCCAAGGAAGCGATCGAGTTTGTAAAGGAGCAATATATTATCGGTTTGGATTCCTCAGACATAACTACTGATCAGTGGTCTATCTTGTTGTCTGATGAGTTTCAACAGTTTGCTGCCAGTATGGGAATCAAGCTATTAAATTCGTCGCGCCTTATTATGCTCAGGCCAATGGCCAGGCAAAAGCTTCTAACAAAAGTTTGATCAAGTTGATTAAGCGAAAATTGATGAACAGCCACGGCGATGCATACTACATTAGCCGATTCACTATGGCATATCGGATGGCATGTCATGGATCTACTCGGGTGCCGCCGTATCAGTTAGTATATGCCATGAGCAGTTTTACCGTGGAGACTAACATCGGCTCTAGGAGAATTTCTGCAGAATCAGTTGACGGCCGATGATTATTATAACTTAATGACAATGAACTTTAAGATTTAGCTCAGAATCGGTTGAGGGTGTTGGAAAGGATCAAGAAAATAAGCTAAGGCAGTTCGCATTACAACAAAAAGTGGTGAATAAGTCGTTTGCCGAGGAGATCTTGTGTGGAAGTATTTTGCCATCGGGTCCAGAGATAATAAGTTTGGAAAATGGTCGCCTAATTGAAGGCCCTATCGGATTAATCGCTGGTGGGCCTATCCTTC
>RYFJ01004432.1:0-51390 GCA_003991445.1 Oryza meyeriana var. granulata
AGGTGATCGGGTCTTGGGTGATCAGAAGGCCAGATCGTGAGTGTCGATGCTCCACCAAACGAGAGTTATCCTTACTCTAACGGAAGATAGAGGCACCCGTTCCCATCATGATTGAGCGCGCGAGTTCAATTTTCCCACTTTGTGGGTCCCCACGCCCATCAAGAGCCAAGTTTGGCCACTTTGTGCTGAGTGAGACTCCGTGCCTTTAGGCTCGACGAAAGAGCACCTGTCCGCAAACCCCGAGACCAAGGCGAGACAAAGTGGGCAGGAAGCTAAGTATTTGGTGAGATGAACTTTGACAGTGTTCCACTAACAATTCAAAGCATGGGGGCGGAGTGCGTTCTCGTCTCCCCCACGGTGAGGTACTCCGTACCGTCATCTAGCTCCACTTCCACGCCCATCAAACAACATGGGCGAGTACGAGGCCATGGCCCTCGGGTACCTCATGACAAGCATATGGGCCACTCGGACAGAGGGATGAATGGCCAAGCCTTGTAATTAGAGATATAATAGAGCTTGCAACTTAGCCTTATACGATAAGGAATATACAGTCCAAGTCGGGCAGAAACAACTCTCTTAAGATTTAGATCCCTGGCCGTTCTAGTTCCGGCTGGGACTCCTACTTATCTGTACCCCTGTCCCCTATATAAGGGAGGCAGGTCCCCATGAGGCAAGATACAGAGAAGCATTCATCAGAATCATACATCCTCAAAGGAAATACCACAATTGGACGTAGGGTATTACCTCACATCGAGGGTCTGAACACCAATATAAACTTCCGTGTGTTTCTTTGTAGCCCCACCGAGTTTCGATCCACACGAGTAGCCTATAAGCATATTGCCGGTGTAAAACATTGACAGTTGGCGCGCCAGGTAGGGGCTCCGGTGAGATCAACCTCAACAAGCTCAATGGATTCCGACCAACACGAAAAAAAATGTCGATGGCAGCAAATTCTCCCTTGGAGACACGATCACGTTTGAAGCCTCGACCCCCAAACCCGCTTCATTGCTGACAAGCTCAGCAAACTCACCCTAGTTGACTCGGACTCGATCTGATCTGATGGGGAATCAACCGACTCCGTGCCAGTCGGCCCACAACGACGCCGCAGCAACCCTCGTCGACTGCTGCGGCGATCTAGCCACTTGCCCGGGTCTCGCGGACAACTCTCCCTTTGGCGTGACTCAGGACTCGCCTGAGCCAGCCGAGGTCGGCTAGGAAGGGGAGAGATCGTCAATCTCCCATGCAGACTCGGTGACACCGTGGACATCTACAATCTACATCCAACGCAGCAGACCCGATCCCCTACGGTTCAATTCGGACACGGCCCAGAGCCGTTTGAGATTGGATCTAGAGAGGTCATAGTCGTCACCACCCCGATGAACTACTCAGATTCCGACTCCAAGTCGGACAACAATTCGAACACCCATTCGGACACCAGTCTGGCAAGCTTCCTTCTGCAACGAGAAATCTTCATGGCTTCAACCCCTCCACAGGAGGTGCGCCTAGTACAAGAGCAGCAAGAAGAGGAGGCCCGCTGGCTGCAACTACAGGAGGAGGCCGATCAAGAGGCTCACAACGATGAGCTACATAGGGCTGGGCGAACCGCTCAGCAACAAATCCTCTAGACTAGAGTTGGCGACAATGACGTCTTCGTTACTCCTCAACAGAACATCGTGGCCGCCGCAACTCTATTGGATACACTCCAGTTCGGGTGAATCATCTGGCACCCCGACTATAGCAGAATAAGCATGATTACTACTGCTGCATGCCAGCAGCGCCAACAGTTGGGCAATACCCTCATATCGACTAGCCGGTCGGCTTCCCTAGTGGCAGTCTCATCCCCCTCAATGCGACACCGAGCGGCCGGCTCCAGTCAGCTAAACACAGAGTCATGCTAGACGTCACTCGGCAACCCCAACAACAAACGGCAGTGTCAAAGCGACTATCGGGACAACCAGGATCTCCGAGGTCGACTACGGCATGATCTTTGGCAGGATATCAATGCTCGGCGCCGTGAACGAGAGGAAGACAAGCAACGCCGACTGGAAGACGAGAAGGAGCACTTCAGCCTACACCACGAGTGGTTTCGCCGCCGTAGTCGAAGTCAGAGTCCTCATGAAGATGAAGGAGTACCGGCCTTCACCCACGAGCTACAACAAGTCGACTGGCCGTCGGGTTTCAAGCCTACAGGCATCAAAAAATACGACGGCAAGACCAATCCCGAGTCCTGGCTCACAGTCTACACTCTGGCAATCCGAGCAGCCGGAGGAGATCACAAGGCCATGGCTAACTACCTCCCAGTCGCTCTGGCTGACTCAGCGAGGACATGGCTAACAGGACTTCCTAAGAGATCAATTGGCTCCTACGGAGAACTCCGGGAAAGCTTCATCGCCAATTTCCAGGGGACGTAC
The DNA here is from genome assembly GCA_003991445.1 of Oryza meyeriana var. granulata. Classification (NCBI taxonomy): domain Eukaryota; kingdom Viridiplantae; phylum Streptophyta; class Magnoliopsida; order Poales; family Poaceae; genus Oryza; species Oryza meyeriana. The sequence continues at coordinate 2,412 of RYFJ01004432.1, forward strand.
GAGAGGCCATCTTCCGAGCACGATCTGTATCAGTTGTATCAAAGGAAAAATGAGTCTCTTCGTGACTTCATCAAGAGGTTCTCTGAGAAGAAGAATTCTATCCCGAAGATCAAGGACGAGGTTGTCATCGCCGCCTTTCGAAAAGGAGTCAAAGACACTTCATTCATCACTCAGAAGCCTCCCAACTCTGTCAAGGCTTTATTCGACATGGCAAACAAGTACGCCGACTCGGCCCATGCTGTTGCTAAGGCCATCGATGACGAAAAGGCCCCTTGACAGAAGGAACAGAAGGACACCGATGATGCGACCCTGACTAAAGCTGGGAACCGCAAATGCAAGTCAGACGGCTTCATTGTGGCAGTTGGTCACAACCGTCTTCGACTTTCAACAATTGGAGATTATCAAAACAACAAGTGACATGCTCGAGGGCTCAAAAGCTCAAATGCAAGGATGGCATCCCCACTCCCAAATACCGAACAGCTAAGTCGCTTTTTGATAAATATTTCCTCACTTGGCTTTGCCAATGCCGTAGCCGCTTACACCTAATAGGTGTACAAGCTGCACATTATTTTCTGTTTTTTCTCTTAATGATTGCAAAAGTACTCGAGTAGCATAAATTTCCGATCCGTGAAATTTGCTTCATGAAAGACGAACTCAAGTCAACCGAAAACGTTTGTCTGGGAAAGAGCCATGAGCTAACTCCCGACGCTAGGGGGCTATGACTAGTCGGGCAGAGTGCTTAAACGTAAAGGGTCAACTACTCGGGGAAATTAATATCAAAAAGAGGAAGAACATGTATTTACATATATTGTAAAATACATAAAATTTCTTCGGGTGATTGTTTTCATCATCAGATACTACTCGTCCGATGTGTTTATAATGCAGGGCCAGTTCCGGATACGCGTGACAGGAACTTGGGGCTACGAGCCTATCTCCTATGCTCGGGGACTGGACCAGTCTGCCAAGAATCACTCGGAATGCTCCATGAGGGCAACTAACCGAGTACTTGCGCCAGTCGGGACGTCATCTTCCCAGGCTACACTCCATATGTGGGCTAGTAACTGACCTCCAGTGTGGAGGCCATGGGCCCCAGGTACCTCATCACAAGCATATGGGCCACTCGGATGGAGGCTGGGCCGAGTCTTGTAGTTAGAGATATAATAGCACCCAGTAGGCTTTGCCTTGTATAAAAAGGAATGTTCAGTCTTAGTCGGGTAAGGTATATCTCTAAGGAAATCCCTTGGCCATATCTGGCTGGGATTCCTATCTTGTACCCCTGTCCTCCAGTATATAAGGGGAGGCAGGGTGCCCCATGAGGGCACGTGATCATTGATCGACACAACTCCTCAGAGGAATAACACCACAACTGGACGTAGGGTATTACCTCACATCGAGGGCCTGAACCAGTATAAAATCTCTTTGCGTTCCTCTGCAATCCATTGAGTTTCCCCTCGCCGAGTAGCCCTATAGTTATATTGCTGGTGTAAAACATCGATAGTTGGCGCGCCAGGTAGGGGCCTTGGCGATTTCTTCATCAACAAATTCGATGGATCCAACAAGCGGAGTCGATGGCAACAAGTTCTCCCCTGGAGACACAATTTCTTTCAGAAGCCTCAACTTCATTGCCGACAAGATCGGCAATCTCACCTTGGTAAAAGCAGATCCAATCCAGCCAGCTGAGGAACCAGCCGACGTTGCGCCAGTTGGCCCACAGGACGCCGCAATCTCCTTCAACGATCTACTGCGGCAATCCTTCACTTCGCCAAGCATTGGGACAACTCTTTCCTTTGGCGTCGGACTTGCGCTAGGCCTTGAGCCAACCCGGGTTGAGCCAAGAAGGGGAGAGATCGTCAATCTCCCGCACGGATTCGGTGACGCTGCGGATCTACATCCCACGCAGCAGACCCGATCTCCTGCGATTCAGTTTGGACATGGCCAAGCGCCGTTTCAGATTGAATCTAGAGAGGTCGGAGTTGTTCTTACTCCAATAAACTACTCAGAGTCCGACTCCAAGTCAGATAACGGTTCGAATGCTAGTTCAGACTCCAGGCTCGCAAGTTTCCTTCTGTCCCGCGAGATCTTCATGGCTCAACACCACCATCGGAGGTGCACCGACTACAAGAGGAGCAGCAGGAGCAGGCACACCGTCTGTGACAACAAGAGGAGGCTGATAGCGAGGCTCGCAACGACGGGCTACGCAAGGCTGGTGAGCCGCTCAGCAGCAGATTCTCCAGACTAAAGTCGGCGACCACGACGTCTTCGTCACGCCACAACAGAATGTCGTGGCTGCTGCAACCTTGCTGGACACGCTCCAGCTCGGGCCTGATCACCAGGCCACCCCAACTATCTCCAAGATCAAGGCGATGATTACAGCTGCTGCCTGCCAACAACAACAATAGTAGTCGGATGACACAATAATACCGACTAACCGGTCGGGATCTCCAGCGGCGGGTTCATCTACATCAGCGCGGCGCCGGGTGGCCAGCTCGAGTCAGCCACGCGAGGAGTCAAGGCAAACGTCACTTGGGAACACCAACGACAACTGGCGGCGTCACTAGTATGACCGCCGGCCCAACCAAGATCTCTAAGTACACCTACAACACGACCTTCACCACACCATTAATGCCCAGTGCCACGAACAAGAAGATGATGAGCGCCACCGACTGGAGGACGAAAATGAGCGCTTCGGTCTCCATCACGAGCAGTTCAACCGCCATGGTCAAAGTCCGAGCCCTCACGAAGACGAAGGCATTCCAGCTTTCACCCGGGAGCTACAGGACGTTGACTGGCCGACTGGCTTTAAGCCCATAGGGATTGATAAATACGACGGCAAAACAAACCCCGAGTCCTGGCTCACCATATATACCCTGGTAGTTCGAGTTGCTGGAGGCGACCACAAAGCTATGGCTAATTACCTCCCAGTCACATTAGCTGACTCAGCGAGGACATGGCTGACAGGGCTCCCGAGGCGGTCGATCGGTTCCTGGGGAGAACTTAGGGAGCGGTTCAGCGCTAATTTTCAGGGAACCTATGAGAGGCCGTCTTCTGAGCACGACTTATATCAACTACATCAGAAGATGAACGAGTCTCTTCGCGATTTTATCAAGAGATTCTCCGAGAAGAGCAGCAAGATCCCAATGATCAGAGACGAGGCCGTCATCGCCGCCTTCCGCAAGGGAGTGAAGGACGCCCCGTTCATCACGAAGTTCACTCGGAAACCACCATCCTCTATCTGGGCTCTTTTTGACATGGCCAACAAATACGCTGACTCGACTGAAGCAGTCGCAGAGGCCCTCGACGAGAAAAAGGAGTCCCGACAGAAAGACCAAAAGGCGAAACCTGACAACGAGCCATCCCAAAACAAGTCCGGCAACCACAAGCAGAAGTCGGACAACGAGGTGGCCAACATGGAGCGAACTCGGTCGCGGCCCCAACGCAACAACGACTACCAGAAAGTCATGAATGGGCCCTGCCCCTTCCACCCTAAAGGCAAACACGCGGCCAAAGATTGCTTCATGCTTAAGAAGTTTGCTTCCGAGCAGGCTTCATCATCTGGCGTCGACAAGGACAAGGACAAGCCAGATCAAGGTCCGGCGGACGATTTCCAAGATCCCCAAGCCGAGCTCAACCACATCTTCGGAGGGCCGTCTACTTACGAGTCCAAGCAAAAGCAGAAGCTTACAGCGCGCGATGTCAACTCAGTTTCTACAGCAGACACCCCCCAATATCTGCGCTGGTTAGAGACGTCCATTACGTTCACCCGCGCCGATCATCCAGATCGGGTTTCGCACCTAGGACGCTATCCACTCGTCCTAGACCCGATCGTGAAGAATATCAGATTGATGAAGGTTCTCATAGATGGAGGCAGCACGCTCAATATCCTCTTCGCCAAGACCCTGGATGAGATGAAGATCCCTCGTTTAGATCTGCGGCCGAGTACGGCGCCCTTCCACAAGATAATTCCCGGCCTGTCTTCAACACCACTCGGGCAGATTACCTTGCCGGTTACCTTCGGCATGTGGGATAACTTTCGCATAGAAAACATCTGCTTCGAGGTCGCCAACATCGAGACTGCGTACCACGCGATACTCGGACGGCCGGCGCTCGCCAGATTCATGGCAGTACCACACTATACGTATATGGTGCTTAAGATGCCAGGGCCAACAGGAGTCCTTTCGCTCCGCAGCGATGTCAAGCAAGCCTTCACCTGCGACAAGGAGAGCTGTGAGTTGGCTCAATCCCAAGAAGCGGCAGTCGGGCGCAATAGCATTCAACAAGCTGTCACAACAGAAGTCGAGGAAGACCCAGTTTCGGCCAAAAAGGCAGCAAAGTCAGGAATTTCAGCGGACTCAGACACAAAGAAGATCCCCCTGGACCCTTCCGACCCCTCCAAGACTGCCCTAGTCGGGACCGGACTCGACCCCAAATAGGAAGACGCGCTCGTCACCTTCCTCCAAGCCAACAAGGATATCTTCACGTGGAAATCGTCCGACATGCCGGGCGTACCAAGGGAGGTGATCGAGCACACCCTCAACGTGAAGACAAATGCCAAACCAGTCAAACAACGGCTATGGTGCTTCGCTCAAGACTGTAAAGATGCTATTCAGGAGGAGATAACCAAGCTTCTCGCAGCCAGGTTCATTAAAGAGGTCTACCACCCAGATTGGCTGGCAAACCCAGTTCTGGTCCGAAAGAAAAACGGTAAATGGCGCATGTGCGTTGACTACACCGATCTCAACAAGGCATGCCCCAAAGACCCGTTCGGTTTACTGAGAATAGACCAAGTGGTGGACTCAACCGTAGGGTGCAACCTTCTCAGTTTTCTCAACTGCTACTCGGGATACCACCAAATCAGCCTGAAGGAGGAGGACTATCTCAAAACGTCTTTTATCACGCCGCTTGGAGCGTACTGCTACATCACTATGCCGTTCGGTCTGAAAAACGCTGGAGCAACGTATCAACGGGCGATTCAGCGGTGTCTACACACTCAGATCGAGCACAACGTGGAGGCCTACATCGACGACGTGGTGATCAAGACCAAGTCCAAAGAAGACCTCATCGCTAACCTAGAAGAAATGTCGATGCTTTGCACCGGCAATAATACTATGGGGGTACTCGGCGAACTGGAATTCGGTGGATTGCAGAGGAACACGAGGGAATTATACTGGTTCAGGCCCTCAAGGTGAGGTAATACCCTACGTCCAGTTGAGGTGTTATTCCTCTGAGGTGGATTTGTGATCAATGATCTCGGTTACCCTCATAGGGCGCCCAGCCTCCCTTTATATACTAGGGGACAGGGGTACATGGTAAGGATCCCAGTCGGATACGACCAAGGGATTTCCTTATTAGAGATAGAATCCTATCCGACTAAGGCTATGTTTCCTTATTGTACAAGGCACAGCCTGCCGGGTGCTATCTTATCTCTAATTACATGATCTGGCCCATCCTCTATCCGAGTGGCCCATGTGCTTGTAGTGAGGTACCCGGGGCCCATGGCTCCCACAGTAGCCCCTGAGACCTTCATAGTTGAGTCACAGCTGATGCCGAGTGCTCTTCCTCCACGGTGAAGGTTACCCGAGTGCGATGCTCCCGAGTACTCTTTGTCCGAGTAAGTCTTCCCGAGTCCTGCTTCATGTCAGCTGGCAGCGAGGCTATGAAGGGCTTCATGTAAATATATGAATAGTGTGCGCCGAATAGGCGCACCTATTAGGTGTAGCCCCCGACTTTGTGCTTAATTGTGAAGACAATTAATCATAAAGTCAAAGATCTTTAACCTGGAAGTCTTTCCCGAGTAGATTACTACTGGTATATGAGACTCTTCGGTATCATGTCAACCGGAATATAATTTATAGTCTTGCCGAGTAGGAGGCTACTCGTATATAGGACTCTTCGACTTCATGTCAGTCGGAATGTGTGTTTATAGTCTTGCCGAGTAGGATACTACTCGTATATGGGACTCTTCAGCGTCATGTCAGCTGGAAAGGGGGTGTTTATAGTCTTTCCCGAGTGGCGTCCCACCCAGAAGTTAGACTCATCCGCGTCATGTCAGCGGGAATGAAGATTTATAGTCTCTCCCGAGTAGTACACTACTCGAAAGTTAGACTCTTCAGCGTCATGTCGGCTGGAATAACGTTGCTCAGGGCAACTGGTGACCACGCATGTCGGCCAAGTACCACTTTATGAAAAATAAATCCATTGCGTGGTTAGGTGTACTCGAGAGAGATACCTGCATCCCCAATTTTAATGAAGACCAGCTTGTGATCCTTGTAAGGATATATCCTCGAGACCTGGTGGATAAGACAGATACCCAAACATATTTGTTTAGCAATAAGGCTCTCATGAAGCATATCTGTTTACCTCATCGGCTCCTGTTAGTAGCATCAGCGCTATAATTTCAACTCAGCCTGCGGGCGGCCCACAAGAAGCATGCTACTGTAGGAACTCATGTCTTGTCGGCCCAATACCAACTGTGCAGGCCTGGGCCCATCTAGTCGGTACAGGCTATAAAAGGATGGGGAGAGAGAAAAAGATTCCATCGTCTTCCCCAAAGCAACCAATCTCTTCATCTTCCACCTTCGCGCCTAGCTTTTCGCCTCCCGCCCGGCTAGGGTTAGCAGCAGCCGTTCCCCACCCGGACTCGGCGCGATTTCAATCCTCCTCGTTTATTCCAAGCCCCGATTTGCTTTCCCCCAAATCTCAACACCTCCAGTCATGCCGAAAGCGACGAATCCTGCGGGTGCGCCAGGGAGTTCTTGGCCGATCTCGGATTGCGGCTCGGTGAAGCTGAGACGGTTGGAGAGCGAGCTGAAGTTGCCCAGCCAAGAAGTGATCCGTTGGCGGTCGGCGAGGGATGAGTCGAGCCCCAACCCCCGGCCTGGTGAAACGGTGGTTTTCGCCTCTTTCTTTGATCGGGGCTTGTGTCTTCCGTCGTCTGATTTCTTCCGCCGCATCCTTGATTTCTACGGGCTGGAGTTGGTGCATTTAAATCCCAACTCAATCCTTCAGATCTCCATATTCGTTACTCTTTGCGAGTGCTTTCTGGGTGTTGAGCCCCATTTCATCCTCTTCCGACACTTGTTCCATGTCAAGCCCCAGCCTTCCAAGAGTAATATCAGTGTGATTGGGGGGGCTGGTCTTCAACTAAGGAGTGATGGGAAGAAAACATATATCGATTTGCCCTTGAAATCTTCTCTGAAGGGCTGGCACAAGGAGTGGTTTTACTGTGCCGATCTAGCTCCTTCCTTGCGCCCGTTTACTGGTATTGCCGCGGTGGTGTTGCCAAGCTGGTCTTCGGAGCCAACCTTTGAAGAACTGGGCCAGGCACACATATTGCTGACGAAGATAGATGACCTCAAGAAGGCCGGCTTGACAGGGCCCTGGGTGGCTCGTCGTTTCCTGACGAGGCGCGTCCAGCCGCTGAAGCTGAGAAGCGCTTTCGGCTAGGCCTTCAGAGGTAAACACGATCCCGACCGGGTGAGCAGCGAGACAGCGGACAAGGGGGCAGTAACTGATACCTTGTTCGGCTACTTCTCCGAAGGGGTCGTTGCCACCGAAGATGATAACCGCCGAGTTGCTGCCTATAGCTTCATCCGGCCGCTGACCAAGGTAACCTTCTACTTTCTTCTGTGGTGAACGCCTGTGGAACGATGATTGTTCAACCTTGCGTGATGGTATCTTGTCGACTTGATTGTAGTTGCATGAGGAATTTGATGAAGATTCTCGTCCATTGTCTGCGGTCGCGTCGAAGAAGAGGCCAAGGAGTCCCTCTGATGCCCAACCCGACTCCAAGAGAGCGGGGAAGAAGCCAATTTTATATCGGGGCGAGGGGGCCATGACAGCGCGTGCCATGAGCGGTAGCTTGAAGATAAAGGACACCACTGCCACAACGCCCACGCAGTCGAGTCCCAGGCTGAGAGCAGCTGGCTTGGGCTCGACGTTGTCGTGCTCAGCAACAGCGCCGCCAAGGGGCCAACCAGAGCAGAGGCCGATTGGGGCGAAGGAACCCGAACCAACCGTACCAGAGTCGAGGCCGACTCAGGCCGATATGCCTCTGCCGTCGGCGACACCGTCCGGGGCGAGTGCCGATGCTAGCGCTTCGCCGGGGAGCGGGCACGCTAGCAGGAAGCTGAAGTTTTCCAAGAGGTGCGCTACTCCGAGCATTCTGTAGTCGTTGTATGTTAAAATACAGTCCTGATGTCTTGCTTCGTTGTGCAGGAAGCGGGCCGATATCGACCTCAAAAAGGTCAACCCATCTGCCCTGCTTTATGAGCCCGTCCCAGCCGAGTCAGCAGCGGCGAACACACCTGCTGAGCCGGCGGCCAGCCCGGTCGCTGAAACCGAGGTGGCTCCGACTACAGGGCCACTACCGCCACTCGACCGAGAGGTGGCTGTTGAAACTGAGGCCCCAGCCCCCGAGGCACCATACGTCGCGGAAGCGGGGGACGGATCCCCCGAGCCGGTCCCCAGTGTTGTAGGGGAAGGCGACGCCGAGGCCAGGACCGTCGCCATCATGGTTATCGTCATCGCCATCGTCGCCGTTGCCGCCGCCACCGGAGATCCCACATTTGCCTCGGATCGAAGCTCCCCCACGTGTGGATGCCCCGGACCTTCTCGTGGACCACTCGCGGACGGCACTATGAAAAGCTTCAGACTCGATGAAGTCGTCCGCAAGGAGAGAGCGGGAGAGCCTGCTTCGTGCCGCCATCAACGGGTCCCAAGGGGTCGCGATATGATTCTTGTAGTGAAGCTCCAGCAATCTTCTTGTCTGATGTTTGACTCTGTCGTCGGTTTGTTCCTTGTCCTAAGCAGAAGCTCGTCGACGCAATGAGGGATTGACAGAGATCCTGGTCGAGATGGCTCCCCACCTCCGGAATTACAACAGCTCCGGGCATTGAAGGCCGAGATGAGGCGCGTCACACGAGAAGGAGCCTGGCTGAAAGAGCGGCGCTGATCAGCTCAGGGCTGAGGACATGGGCCTAGCCGAGAAGATCAGAGGTAAAATCCTCGAGCATATCTCCCCGACTGGACCGTTGGTGTAATCATTTCCAGCTACGTCGATCCGACTGTCTTGGTGGTGTCATGACTGCGGATTGAGCTGCTTGGCTTAATCTGTGGTGCAGATCGAGCGGAGAGGGAGTCGAGTGAAGGAGGGAAGAAGCCAGGCGAGCTTGAGAGTCAAGGGCCACTGCAAAAGAGCACCGATGGCGGGGAAGTCGATTGCAGGCCGTCGTCGAGTCGGTCAGGAAGGCGAACTGGAGAAGAGTGGCGGGTGGAGGGCTGATACGAAGTAAGTCTCAACCGATTGTGATCTGCAATACATAGTCCCTGTGTGTGGGAGATGACAGCTTACTTGCGGGCTGATCTGGGCAGGGCATGAGACATCAGGCGCAGTTACGGTTCTAAGGAGGGATAATAATCAGTGGAGTCGGGAGGCCTCGTGGGTCCGTGCAGGGGCTTCCTTTGACCTTGTGGATCCGCTCAGTGGGGACAGCTGTAGCAGAATTCCCCTTCAAATATGGGCGCGTTCGGGGGACGCGCGGTGCCCTGAAAAGGTGTCAAAAGAGCGGGTTGCGCGGCGTGGCAGCCCTAGCAATGACCTAAGTATCTAACGAGGGCGGAATTAGCCATCGGGGAGGGATTTTGCGAGGGACGGCGGAGGAGCTGGAGCTGATATCACAGGCGAAGCCGACTGTGAGGTTACACGGCCTGGGTCTGTAAAGGCATATATTTTGTAGCGTGTATACATATGCTTTATATACGATTGTGTGGATATATTGTGGTGGCAAATCTTATTATTCGTGGTTGTCATTAGTTTAGACCCGCCATAGTAGCAATGCCCGAGTTAGTTTGATTTAATTGATAGAAATCGGTTCGAGGAAGATGGTATATGGGCACGCATCAGTCATAGGCAAGGTTATCAGAGTGTGGAGATAAGCTTGTATGTTATTGACAGAAACAATATACATGAGCGACTCACTCTCGATTGGAACAAGCGGCATAGTGAGTCAGAAAAACTGTACACATGAAAAGTAAGCACTAGTATGAAAGGAGTAGCTTTTCTATATTCCATGATTGTGATAGAAGGGCCGTCTTGGTCTTCAGTCGGCTAGGCGCCTGGGCGGTGATCGGTATAATGAGGCCGGTTCCAGTATGGGGGATAGTTTTGCTGTTTTGTGGTTTGTATCTTTTAGAAGGATCTGCCCAAAAAGGCGCGGCGAGGACATTGGATGGTGGGTAGGACGCAGGCTTGAAGATACCTTCTGACTGGATTGTTTGCGGCGTTCTTGTTCTTCAGCTGATGCTAATTTCGAATATCGGGTGTTGTTGAGTCGTCTTCGGAGTAGGCCGGACTCGGGAGAGCCGAACTGTATCTCGGTCGGTAGCATGGCCTCAGTAGTAGAACAGGAGAAAGGGTTGACTGTTCCCGATAACCGTGGTTTTGAGACAGAGAAGGATGGTAGTTCTTGTACCACCGCCCCGGTATGGTTGTAGTCGGTCGTATTTCCTGAGACTTTGATGCTTGTAGACCATGCGTTGGCTCGCTCAATGCCCGTTGCTTCTGGGTTGCACAGACGATAAGTCTTGTGCCGAAGTCGTCAGAATATTGGATAGGCTGCCGGATGAGTGCCGTTGTGGTTATCTGGGTTAGGGACCAAACCGGTTAGTAATACTCAAGATGGAAAGTCCTTTGCTGTGCGCTGTGATTGTTGCGACAGGTTTGGCTCATCCTTGGTGAATTTTTATCATGCGACGTAAATGTGGTGAAGCCTCTGGGTTTTTTGAACGGCCGACATGTCGAGCCCTATTGTGTGAATGGCCAAGAGATAGGGATATCTGGAGTCTGGGCGGGAAGAATTTGTCCTGTTTGCGAAGAACTGGATACCTTGACTTGCGAAGATATTGTGGCGTCTGTGATGCGGTGGGCAGAAGAATCCCTGCGGTAAGCTTTCGTCTAACGTCTGGATCGCAGCGTGGTTGCAATATGCCGGTGGATGATGAGGATATGCTGTTGCCTTCCTCGGGTGTGACACAGCGCCTGAGGAACTGGATGGCTCCTTCGGTGCAGGTCTTCTCCGACTGAGGAAGTTTTTGCTTCGACACTTGATTTGCTCGGCTTGGATTGGATCTTCTGGGAGTTCATCGGTCAGGAGGAACTTTGGAACAGGACCCTCCAGTCTTGACTATGTGCAGGCATTCGTCGGGTGGTGGGGTAGGCTCGCCTCCGATGCTCTTGTGCCGGGTTCTCTTGATGATGGATCCATAAGTTGCTCGCAAGTTCAGTCGGAACCGTTTGCTGGATCCATGTTTGCCAGCTCATCGGCGGTCGTTGTATTGACGGCAGACGTCGTGTGATTTCCAGCCCGTCGAATTTTTTCCAACTGCGGACCTCCTGACAGAAGCCGCATCTGTGTCGTCGGACAGGTCAGTCTTTTCCATGGAATCTGGTTGACCACGGTTGGGAGTTCCGGCACCAACCGTCGATATGCCGAGTGATTGGCGTGCGGAGCCGGTGAACAGAGTCGTATCGGCGACGTTGTGGGTAAGCCGGGGAAGTGGATTTGTAGTACGTACTTACTTTTTGCTATGGGGGACGTCAGTATGACTCAGCCGGCCGCCGATCCGTAGGGAGTGAGTACATTGTCCAGTATCTAGCTTTGTTGTGGTTTTGGGAGTTGAACTTCTGTTACCTCGGACGATCCACGAAGTCGGTAGAGCTTGAGAATTTGATAGCTGTTCGTGGTGAAGGTATGTAAACGATACTCGAGTTGCCGATTTAGCGATCGCCCGAGATGGCTCACGCGATTATGAGGACTCCGAGTGGGAACGTGTGACACTGATCTTGATGTGCTTGAAAGTAGTGCAGCTTTCGGACTGTGATGAGTAGGCCGTATAGAGCGTTTCTGGACTGGGGTATTTGTTTTGAGTCGCAAGGACGTGACACGTAGATTGGCCGTTGTATTTTTTGAGATGACCCTGTTCGGATCGTGCTAAGCAGTGCTGACTTGTGTTGTTGCTTGAGATAAAAGCATTAGTGTTCTGGGGAGGGGTGGAGCTAGCCGGGGGTGATGTGAGGGACTTTTTGAAGTCTTATCGACAGGCTTGCTGGGCTTTCGGGGTCACTGAAGGTGTCGGCTTTTTGAGGACTTGAGAGGGCATGCCGTTCGCAGTGGGAGATAACGGATTGAGTGCGCATGAGCCTGTCAGCTTCTGGATGTTTCTGGAGGTTGGTCGGGGGATGTTTTGATTTGGCGTTGGCTTTCTCCGGGTTAGCCTCGATGCGCGGTTTGCGAGACGATGAAAGCGAGTACTTCCAGACGGTCACGCCGAAGGTGACTGTGGGTTAACTTCATCTTGTTTCGAAGGTTTTGAAGGTTTCTTCCAAGTCGGCAATGAGGTTCTTGTCTGGGATTTAGACTTGATCACCACATCGTCGACGTAGGCTTCCACGTTGCGCGCCCGATCTGAGTGTGCAGACACCGCTGAATAGCCCTTTGGTAGGTTTGCGCCTGCGTTTTTCAGTCCGAACGGCATTGTGATATAGCAATACCGCTCCAAACGGCGTGATGAAAGATGTTTTAAACAGTCTTGCCCTCAAGCTAATTGATGCTATCGAATAGACAGTCGAGAAAACTGAGTAGGTCGCACCCCGCGCGTGGAGTCAACACCTGATCTATCCTGGAAGACCAAATGGGTCCCTTGGGGCACGCTTTGTTGAGGTCGGTGTAGTCGACGGCATATGCGCCGTTTACCGTTTTTCTTCCGGACCAGGACTGGGTTGCCAGCCAGTCCGGGTGGTAGACTTCCTTGATGAAGCCGGCTGCGAGGAGCTTGGTGATTTCATCTGCGCCGGATAGCATCCTGGCGGTTGAGCAAGCGCCGCAGCCGTTGTTTGACCGGCTTGGCGTCGGCTTACGTGTAGGGATGCTCGATCACCTCCCTTGGTACGCCCGGCATGTCGGACGGTTTTCCACGCGAAGATTCTTTGTTGGCTTGGGAGGAAGGTACGAGGCGCTTCTTCCTATTTTGGGGTCGAGTCCGGTCCCGACTAAGGTAGTCTGGAGGGTCGGAAGGGTCCAGGGGATCTTCTTCGTGTCAGAGTGTCGCTGAATTCTCGACTTTCGCTGCTTTTTTCGCGCGAACTGGATCTTGATCGACTCTTCAGATGTAGCGGCTTTGCCGGATGCTGTCGCGGCCCGACTGCGCTGTCTTGTGTTTGAGCCAGCTCGCAGCTCTCCTTGTCGCAGGTGAAGGCTTGCTTAGCGTCGCTGGCGGTAGAGAAGGACTCCTGCTGGCCGGGCATCTTCAGCACTCATGTATGTGTAGTGCGGTATCGCATGAATTTGGCGAGGGCCGGTCGTCCGAGTATCGCGTGATACGCGGTCTCGAAGTCGGCGACCACTCGAAGGAGATGTTTTCTGTGCGGAAGTTGTCCGCGATGCCCGAAGGTCACCGGCAAGGTTATCTGCCGCGGAGTGGGGTTGAATGACGACGGGATTATCCCATGGAAGGCGCGGTGCTCCGGCCTTCTCCGTAGTTCTGAACGAGGAATTCTCATGCTCGTCCAAAGTCTGGCGAACAGGATGTTGAGCGCACTGCCTCGTCGATGAGGTTTTGTCTTCAGCCTAATATTTTTGCGACCGGTCTAGGACGAGTGGGTATCGTCCGGGTGGGAAACCCGATCTGGGTGATCCGCGCGGTTGAAGGTGATACGCCATCTCTGACAGCGCAGGTATTGGGGGGTATCCCGTTGTGGAGACCGCGTTAATATCCCGCGCTGATAGCTTCTGCTTGGCTTGGATTCGTACGCGAGTGGCCCCCCGAAGATGAGTGGTTGATTCGGCTTGGGGGTCCTGGAAGTCATCAGCCGGACCCGAGTCTGGCTTGTCTTGTCCTTGTCGCCGACGGCAGATGATGAGCCTGCTCGGAGGCAAACTTCTTGAGCATGTGGCAGTCTTGGCTGGTGCGGCCCTTGGGTGAAAGGGCAAGGCCCGCTCATGACTTTCTTGGGTAGTCGTTGTTCGCTGGGCCGCGACCGACTACGCTCCATTTGTTGAGCACCTCATTGTTGACTTGTCCGCTTGTCGGCTTGCCAGGCTTGTTCTGAGGCGGCTCGTTGTCGGCTTTTGCCCTGTGTGTCTTTTTGTCGGGGTTCCTTCTTCTGTCGAAGCCTCCAGCGACGGCTTCAGCTGAGTCGGCGTATTTGTTGCGCATGTCGAAGAGAGTCCCGGACAGTGGATGGTGGCTTCCGAGTTGAACTTCGCGAGTGAGCGGGGGCGTCTTTTAACTCCGCCCGTTGCGGAAGGCGGCGATGACGACCTCGTCTTGATGCTCGGGATTTGACTGCGCTTTTCGGAAAATCCTTTTGAGAATTCTCGTAGAGACTCGTTCTTTTTCTGGTTTTTATGCAGTTGGTAGAGGCGTCGTGCTGGGAAAGCCGTCTCTCGTATAGGTCCCTGGAAGTTAGCGATGAACCGCTCCCTGAGCTTGTCCCCAGTAACCGATCGACCGCCTTGGGAGGCTGTCAGCCATGTCCTCGCGAGTCGATAACGCGACTGGAAGGTAGTTAGCCATGCTCTCTGTGGTCGCCCCCCAGCAGCTTGAACTGCTAGGAGTAACGGGTGAGCCAGGCTCTGGGTTGGTCTTGCCGTCGTACTTTCATTTCCGGTAGGGGCTTAAAGCCTGACTGGCCATCGGACGTCCTGTAACTTCCCGAGTAAAAGGCTGAATGCCTTCATTATCGTGAGGACTTGGGCTTCGGTTTTTGGCGGTGTAGCCGCTCGTAATTGGAGACGAAGCGTCGTGTTCATCCTCCAGCCGGCGGCGTTCGTTTCTTTTCGCGTTCTTCGCGCCGGGCCCTTAGGGTGGGCGGAGATCGCGTGTAACCGGCAATCGAGGTTCTTGATTGGGTCGGCGGTCGTACTGGTGACGCGCCGGTTGTCGTAGTTGGTATTGCCTTGAGTGTTGTTTGGCGGGATTCTTCATGTGCGGGTTGGAGCCGGCTGGCCCGTTGCGTCGTGCGGATGCAGATGACTTCCGCCGCTGGAGAGGCCGTTTGTCCGTCGGGTCGGTATGTGAGTGTTGCCTGACTGTTCTTGCTGCTGGCAGGCGGCGGCAGTAATCATCGCCTTGATCTTGGCGATGGTTGGTGTGGGCCTGATGGTCCGGCCAACTGGAGCGTGTCCAGCAGAGTTGCGGCGGCACGACCGTTCTGTTGTGGGTGACGAAGACATCGTGGTCGCCGACTTTGGTTCGGAGGATCTGCTGCTGCGCGGCTCGCCCAGCTTGTCGAAGCCCGTCATTGCTGAGCGTTGTCGGTTGGCCTCCGCTTGTTGTTGTATTCGGCGCGCCTCCTCATGCTGCTCCTCTTGCAAGTCGCGCACCTCGAGGTGCGTTGAAGCCATGAAGATCTCGCGAGGGAGGAGGAACGCTTGCCAAGGTGGAGTCCGAGTTATGCTCGAACCATCCGACTTAGTGTCGGACTCCGAGTAGTTTATTGTACCCGAGTTAGGACGACTCCGACCTCCCTAGATCCAATCTGAAACGGTTCATGACCGTGTCCAAACTGAATTGCTGGAGGTCGGGTCTGCTGCGCGGGTTGTAGATGCACAGGTGTCGCCGAATCCGTACGGGAGATTGACGATCTCTCCCCCTCTTGGCCTAACCCGCGCTGGCTCAAGGCCTAGCGCGAGTCGGACGCCGAAGGAGAGAGTTGTCCCGATGTCGGCGATAGTGAGGGACTGTCGTAGTAGATCGTCGAAGGAGATGGTGACGTCCCTGGGGCCGACTGGCGCAACGCCGGCTGGCTCCTCGGCTGGCAAGATCGGATCTGCCCTCAGCCAAAGAAAGGTTGCCGAGTTGATCGGCGACGAAATCAAGGCTCCCGAAGGTGATGGTGTTCCGTTGGAGAACTTGTCGCTCCTGACTCGCGTTGATGGGATCCATCGAATCTGTTGATGAAGAACTCGCCGGCCCCCTACCTGGCGCGCCAACTGTCGATGCTTTGCACCGGCAATAATACTATGGGGGTACTCGGCGAACTGGAATTCGGTGGATTGCAGAGGAACACGAGGGAATTATACTGGTTCAGGCCCTCAAGGTGAGGTAATACCCTACGTCCAGTTGAGGTGTTATTCCTCTGAGGTGGATTTGTGATCAATGATCTCGGTTACCCTCATAGGGCGCCCTGCCTCCCTTTATATACTAGGGGACAGGGGTACATGGTAAGGATCCCAGTCGGATACGACCAAGGGATTTCCTTATTAGAGATAGAATCCTATCCGACTAAGGCTATGTTTCCTTATTGTACAAGGCAAAGCCTGCCGGGTGCTATCTTATCTCTAATTACATGATCTGGCCCATCCTCTATCCGAGTGGCCCATGTGCTTGTAGTGAGGTACCCGGGGCCCATGGCTCCCACAAGAAACCTTCCGCAATCTTCAAAGATTCAAGATGAAGTTGAACCCAGAAAAGTGCGCCTTCGGTGTGCCATCCGGCAAATTACTCGGCTTCATCGTCTCGCATTGAGGCCAACCCGGAAAAAGTCAACACAATCATGAACATGGCTCCCCCAACTAACCAAAGGGACGTCTAGAAGCTGACAGGCTGTATGGCGGCACTCAGCCGGTTTATTTCCCGAATGGGTGAACGGGGTATGCCCTTTTTCAAGCTATTGAAGAAAGCAGACAACTTCCAATGGACTCCCGAAGCCCAGCAAGCCTTCGAAGACTTCAAGCAATTTCTCACCCCCGTGTTGGCGTCACCCATGCCCCAAGAACCGCTGATGCTATATTTGGCGGCAACTACTCAGGTAGTCAGCACGGTGATGGTGGTCGAGCGATCCGAATAGGGTCACATCTAGAAAATTCAACGGCTAGTTTACTTTGTCAGCGAGGTCCTTGCCGACTCAAAAACAAGATATCTGCAGGTCCAAAAGATGCTCTATGGCCTACTCATCACTGTCCGAAAGCTGGTGCACTATTTCCAAGCACATCAAGTCACGGTGGTCACATCGTTTTCACTCAGGGACGTCCTACACAACCGCGAGGCCACTGGCCGAATCGCTAAATGGGCCCTCGAGTTGATGGCGTTTGACATCACCTTTCAGCCACAGACAGCAATCAAATCACAAGCTCTAGCTGACTTCGTGGCCGAGTGGATGGAGGTTCAAATACCAACATCAACAGCGAAGCTAGAGTACTAGACAATGTACTTCGACGGTTCTCTATGGATCGGCGGCGTCGGGGCAGGCATCGTACTGACATTGCCCACAGGCGAAAAACTCAAGTACGTTCTTCAAATCCACTTTCCGGCTTCCCACAACGTCGCTGAGTACGAGGCACTTATCCACGGGCTCCGCATTGCTATATCACTCGGCATACGTCGACTGGTTGTGTGCGGGGATTCTCAACTCGTGTTAAACCAAGTTATGAAAGACTGGACATGTCTCGACGACACCATGGCGGCATACTGTCAGGAGGTCCGCAAGCTAGAAAACAAGTTCGACGGGCTAGAGATAACACATGTACTACGGCAATACAACGATGCGGCAGACGAATTGGCAAACATGGGATCCAAGAGAGAGGCGGTTCCGACAGGGATCTTTGTCGAGCAACTTACGGAGCCATCAATCAAAAAGAAATCAGTACTAGACCAGTCGGGAGAAGAACCTACCCTAGCTACAAACGAGGTGCTGCACATATGTCAAGATTGGTGGACTCCCGTTCTCAAATTCCTCCTGGACGATGAACTCCCAAAAGATCGCAGTGAAGCTGAATGAGTCAAACATCAAAGTAAGAGTTTCTTAGTCGTCAGAGAAGACCTGTACCGAAGAAGTGGATCCGAGGTCCTCATGCGCTGCGTCACCATCGAGGAGTGCAAGCAGATCCTACACTCGATCCACTCAGGCATATGTGGCAACCATGCCGCATCCAGGACGTTAGTCGGAAAGGCTTACCGGCAGGGATTTTTCTGGTCAACAGCAGTAACAGATGCCAAAGACATTGTTCGCACATACGAGGGTTGCCAGTTCTATGCAAGACAAACCAATCTCCTAGCCCAAGAACTTCAAACAATCCCAATCTCTTGGCCCTTCGCAGTATGGGGGCTTGACATGGTCGGGCCTTTCAAGAAAGCGCCAGGAGGGTTCACACACTTGTTCATCGCAGTAGATAAATTCACCAAGTGGGTCGAGGCCAAACCCGTCGCAACCATATCAGTGGCACGAGCAAAGGACTCCATCATGAGTATACTATACCGATTCGGGGTCCCCAACTGCATCATCACCGACAACGGCACTCAGTTCACAGGCGGCATTTTTCAAGATTTCTGTGAAGAATTTGGCATCAAGATCTGCTATGCATCTGTGGCACACCCGCGGAGCAATGGGTAGGTTGAACGAGCCAATGGTATGGTCCTACAAGGTATTAAGGCCAGGATATTCGACCGACTACAACCATACGCGGGCCAGTGGGTCCAAGAGCTCCCATCTGTTCTCTGGTCTCTCAGAACCACTATCAGTCGGGCAACAGGGCAATCCCCTTTCTTCCTGGTCTATGGTGCCGAGGCTATGCTACCAACCGAGTTAGAGTTCGGCTCTCCACGAGTTCGGGCTTACGCAGAAGACATCTCAAATAATACCTGATTGGCCGAATTAGATCAGTTGGAAGGAGCGAGGGATATCGCAACAATCCAGTTGGAAAGGTATCTCCAAGGCCTGCGTCGCTACCATAACCGCAATGTCCGTGGCTGCGCCTTTTTGGTCGGAGATCTCGTCCTGAGAAAAATACAAACCACCAAAAACAGGCACAAACTATCCCCTCTCTGGGAAGGGCCGTTCATTATAGCTGAGGTCACGTGGCCAAGTGCCTACCGACTGAAGACAAAAGACGGTGCCCTCATCAGCAACTCATGGAATATAGAACAGCTACGTCCTTTCTATACCTGAGTTTTACAATTTTCATGTGTACAGTTTTTGTCTGACTCACTACGCCGCTTGTCTCAACCGAGTAGTGAGTCGGGGGCTGCATGGATTATATGTGCCTTGTCAATAATATACGAGCCCATCTTACTTAAGTTATGAAGTTATACTACGACTTTCCTATGTCTGCCTGAGTACAGCTCTCTGCGGCAAACGATTTTATTAAGTTCCTATAGACTAACTCGGCGTAGACTACACAATCGGGTAAAACTAATGACCATTGCACATATATTTACACATGTTTTTTACAAAAGTTTGTACATAACCGACTACATGATATGTTGCTCTCACAGACTCAGGTCTCGGGTGATTGTCGCTGCAGTCGGCCTCGCCTTGGCTATCAGCTTTAGCGCCTCCTCAGGCGTCGTCTCCTCGGCAAACCCCTCCCCAATGGCTTCAATATCTGCCCTTGGGTAGATGGATTTGGTCATTGCCAGGGTATGGGCCACGCCGGCAACAACATGCTCATCCGAGAACCTCTTCAGGGCACTCGGTGCATCCTTAAGGCGCGTCTCAACTTGAAAGATGGTGCTGGAGCTGGTTCCCTCGTCACGAGGATCCATTATGTCAAGGAGCCCTTTCACGGACTTGCTGAGGGTCTCCCATGACTCCTTGACAACTCTTATCTCCTCCGCGAAGGCCTGAAACTGGATTTGGGCATTGGCTCTAGCAGCTACCTAGGTTCACGACCAAGTAAACTTATCAGGCAAAACCGCAGACGGAATAACTAAAGGATTGGCTAAGATCACAGTCAAGACGGAGACTTACTTTTGTAGTCGGCCTCCCACTTGGCGATGGTTTTTTCCAGTTCGACCCTTTCCTTCTCGAGCTCGGTGTTGGCCCTCTTAAACCGGCCCTCTCTTGCTCAAGCTCGTCATTGGCCTTTGTCAGGTCGGCCTTGTCTTTTTCAAGGTCGGCCTTGGCTTTTTCGGCCTCCTCCAGCCTGGATTCTCCTTTTGTTCAGGCCTTCAGCTCGGCTTCGAGGGCTGCACATCAGAGTGGTCAAATACCCCAGATTGTAGTCATGGCACAACTAGGCAGTCGGAGAATGACCTAGCCAGAGAAAAATACTAAGGGCTTAGTCGGGAGGATGTATTCAGGGGATGTACCTCTAATCCTCTTGGCTTGGTCCCAATTTTCGATTTTGAGTGTAGCGACAGCTTCCCTCAACCAAGTCTCCTTCTCTTGGCTACTCTGCTCCACTTTGGCTTTTAAGTCCCGGAGCTATTGCAGTTCCTGGAGCCCGGGAGCTAGCTAGGTCAGAATCTCGCTCATCTGCTCTGACTGATCGACGATCTTCTACTCAGAGAAAGAACAAAGTAAAGCAGGAGTAACTATCAAGGCATCCGAGTAACGAAGACAGACAGAAACCCGTCGCAATGAAGGCCTTACTCAGGCCCCCTCGGACGCGGCAATCGTGGCGCAAAGGAAATCTTTGCGCTCCTTTCGCGCCGCCACTTCATCAAGCTTGTGTTTCTTCGCCTCCCCACTGGAGTCCGTCCAACGGAAGGTTCTTGGGAACTTCCGGGGAGGAGCTTCAAGCCTGGGGAGGTCCACTCTCTCCACCGATGGCGCCGAGGACGACGACGATGACAACGACCAAGACGGAGACGGGGTCCTGGCCCCCACCTCAGCGGCCTCGGGGGCCTTGGGGGCTAATTCTGGTGCATCGAGGGCTGGCCTTGGGGTGTTAGGGGCCGGCTCTGGGGCGTCAGGGCTTGGCTCAGGGCCTGGAGCAGCAGCTTCGACGACTACACCTTGGTCGGCCGGCGTTGGCGGCCCTGCAGTCGGGACCGTCCCAGTTCCTGCAACAGGGATCGCGCCAGCTCAGCAGGTGCGCTCGCTGGTGCTGGCTCGGCTAGGGCTGGTTCTACAACAGGAGTGGCCGAAGTGGCGTCCTTGAGATCGATATCGGCTCGCTTTCTGCGTAACAAACCAGACGTCAACACGGCACCACTATGCCAGACAAGATTTTTAGAAGATCCGGAGCAACTTACCTCATGGAGAACTTAAGCTTCCTTCCGGGTGATCCAGGCCCTAGCGGTGCGCTGTGGCTAGTGTTGATCCAGTCGGCATGGCAATCGACGGCGGCGTTGTCGCCTGAGTCGACCCTGCTCGCGGTGCGGCCGGCTCAGGCACTCGGGTACTTGGCGGCGCTTGCTCTGATCGCGTACTCGGTGGCATTCTTGCTGGGCTCGATGAGGTTGAGCTTGGCCGTACTGGCCCCGGCCCGGGGCTTGACACCCTGGGTGCTACGACGATGGTGTTCTTTATTCTCAGACTCCCGGCCGCGGCACTCAGCGTCACAACCTTCTTGCCCTGGTCTATAACAGGCCTTTTCCCTGCTCTCTTGGAGTCGGGTTGGGCGGTGGAAGGACTTCTCGGCCTCTTCTTCGACTTCGTGGCCGATAACGGGCGGGAGTCATCATCAAACTCCTCGCACCACTACAGATAGTTCAACAACATACATCAAACAATACTGGGCAATTACAGACACATGTTCATAGGCATTCATCGCAGAAGAAGGATGAAGGTTACCTCGGGGCGGGGTCGATTGTGGTTATAAGCTGCGATGGTGCATTTTGCATCCTCGGTCTCGATTACCCCGCTGGAGAAATAACCGAACAAGGTTTCAGTTACCTTCTGCTGGTCAGCCGACTCGTGGCTTTCTTGGTCAGGGTCATGTTTCCCTTGGTAATCCCAGCCGAATGCACTCCTCAGCTTCAGTGGCTGCATGCGCCGGTTCAGAAAGCACATGGCCACCCAGGGCCCGGTTAAGCCGGCTCGCTTGAATTTCGCCAGTTTCTCCAGCAACTGATGTACTTGGCCCATCTCTTTGAAGGTTGGATCCGAAGACCAGTTGGATGAGACTACTGGTGGCGAGCCGGTGAACGGAGGCAGGGAGGGTTCCAGATTAGAACAGTAGAACCACTCCTTATGCCAACCTTTCAAGGAGGATTTCAAGGAAAGATCGATATATGTTTTCTTCCTCTCACCCCTCAACTGAAGACCAGCTCCCCTAATCACCTGAACATTATTCTTGGAGGGCTGGGGCTTGACATGGAACAAATATCTAAAGAGGTTGAAGTGGGGTTCCACACCCAAGAAGAACTCACAAAGAGTCACAAATATGGAGATTTGAAGGATTGAGTTGGGATTCAAATTCACCAACTCTAATCTGTAGAAGCCAAGGAGATGGTGGAAGAACGCGGAAGAAGGAAGAAACAAACCACGGTCAAAACAAGAGGCAAAGACAACAGTTTCGCCGGATTGGGAGTTTGGAACTGACTCACCCTTGGCCGGACACCAGTGGATAATGCCCTGGCCTTGTAGCTTCAATTGACTCTCCAGGAGCTTCAGCTTCACCAAGCCGCAATCCGAAGTTGGCCAGGCATTCTCTGACACACCCGTAGGATTCGAGGCCCTCGGCATGATTGGGGCAGAGAAATTTGGGGGAAATGCGATTGGAGGCTTGGAATTGACGAGAAGGATCGGAATTGCTCGAGTTCTAGTGGGGAGCAGCGAGCAGCAGTGAGCCCTAGCAAAGCAGGAGGCGAAATTTTGGCGCGGAGGCAGAAGATGAAATGATTGGTCGCTTTGGGGAAGATGAAGGAATCTTTTTCTCTCTCCCTCAGCCTTTATAGAGCTGATTCCGACTAATGGGCTTAGGTTTACGCAGTTGGTACTGGGCCACCAAGATATGAGTTTCTACAGTAGCATGCTCATAATGGGCCGCTCGCGGGCTGTGCTAAAATCGCAGTGCTGGTGCTACCAACAAGAACCGATGAGGTAAACAGGTATGCTTCATAAAGGCCTAATTGCCAAACATATATGTTTGGGTATCTGTTTTATCCACCAAGTGTCAAGGATATATCCTTATAAGGATCACAAGCTGGTCTTCATTAAAATTGGGGATGCAGGTATCTTTCTCGAGTACACCTGACCACACAATGGATTAATTTTCATAAAGTGGTACTCGGCCTACATGCTTGGCCACTAGTTGCCATGAGCAACATTATTCCAGCCGACATGACGCTGAAGAGTCTAATTTCTGAGTAGTGCACTTCTCGGGAGAGACTATAAATATCTTTTCCAGCTGACATGACACTAATGAGTCTAACTTCCGAGTGGGACGCCACCCGGGAAAGACTATAAACCCTCTTTTCCAGCTGACATAAAGCTGAAGAGTCCCATATATGAGTGGCATGCTACTCGGCAAGACTATAAATCATATTCCGGTTGACATGATACCGAAGAGTCTCACATACCAGTAGTAATCTACTCGGGAAAGACTATAAGGTTAAAGATCTTTGACTTTATGTTGAATTGTCTTCACAATTAAGCACAAAGTCGGGGGCTACACCTAATAGGTGTGCCTATTCGGTGCACACTATTCATACATCAACATGAAGCCCTTCATAGCCTCCCTCCCAGCTGACATGAAGCAGGACTCGGGAAGAAGAAGCACTCGGACAAAGAGTACTCGGGAGCAATGCACTCGGGCAATCTTCACCGTGGGGGATGAGCACTCGGCATCAGCTGTGACTCAACTATGAAGGTCTCATGGGCTACTGTGGAGGCCATGGGCCCCGGGTACCTCATCACAAGCATATGGGCCACTCGGATGGAGGCTGGGCCGAGTCTTGTAGTTAGAGATATAATAGCACCCGGTAGGCTTTGCCTTGTATAAAAGGGGTTCCTTGGCCGTATTTGGTCGGGTATAATGTTCAGTCTTAGTCGGGTAAGGTATATCTCTAGGAAGGAAATCCCTTGGCCGTATTTGGCTGGGATTCCTATCTTGTACCCCTGTCCTCCAGTATATAAGGGGAGGCAGGGTGCCCCATGAGGGCACATGATCATTGATCGACACAACTCCTCAGAGAAATAATACCACAACTGGACGTAGGGTATTACCTCACATCGAGGGCCTGAACCAGTATAAAATCTCTTTGCGTTCCTCTGCAATCCATTGAGTTTCCCCTCACCGAGTAGCCCTATAGTTATATTGCCGGTGTAATACATTGACATCCAGCGCCAGTCGGGGCTCGGGTACCACTTGGCTGGGTGAGGTACACCCATGAGGGCCACCAGCCAAATCCTACGCTAATGCTAGGTTCAGGTACCTTATTTGGTCACAACTCTGCTGGGTAAAGTACGCCCCATGAGGGTCGCCAGCTGAATTCTTTGCTAATGCACGGTTTATGTACTTTATTTAGTTAATAACCAATCTCCGGCACCAGTCGGAGCTTGGGTACTACTCTGTTGGATAGGGTACGCCCCATGAGGGTCGCCAGCCAAATCCTATGCTAATGCGAGGTTCAGGTACCTTATTCGGCTACAATTTTGTCAAGTCAGGTATGCCCCAAGAGGGTTGCCAGCCGAATCGTGCGCTAGCGCAGTGTTTGGGTACCTATCTGGCAAAAACATGGCAACAAGCTACTACTGGAGCTTTCAGTCAGGACCACCATTAAACCCGGAATCTATGGAGGTGCTCATTATTATTCAAGACTAGAAGACCCCAATCCTTCTATTACAACGAAGCCGAGCAAATCAAGCGACGGAGCAAAACCCTTATCATAGTCAGAGAAGACCTATATCATCGAAATGCATCCGGAGTTCTCTTGCACTACGTCACACATGAGGAGGGCAAGCAGATCCTGCAATATAGCTACTCGGGCATCTGTGGCGACCATACTGCATCTAGAACGTAAATCGGAAAGGCTCGCGGACAAGGATTCTTCTGGCTGATTGAGGTTACTGACACTGGAGTACTCATCCTGACATGCGAGGGATGCTTCTTTTATAGGGCTGCGCTGGGTAGGTCGGTTTAGGCTGGCTTATTTGGTAGCAGGCCACAAGATATGAGTTTCTACAGTAGCACGCTCAATCTGGGCCGCTCGCTGGCTATGTTAAAATCATAGTGCTGGTGCTACTCACAAAAACCGATTAAATAATCCGATATGCTTCATGCTAAGCCTACAACCGGGTGTATACACTCGGGTATTTGCATTATTTACCAGGTATTGAGGATATATCCTTATAAGGATCACAAACTGGTCTCCATTAAAATTGGGGATGCAGGTATCTCTTAAGTACACCTGACCACATATTGGGTTAAAATCCATAAAGTGGTACTCGGCTTACATGCTTAGCCAACAATTGCCATGAGCAAACATTCTTCCAGCCGACATGCTGCCAAAGAGTCTAATTTCTGGATAGTATACTATTCAGAAAAGATTATAAATAATTTTTCCAGCTGACATGAAGCTGAAGAGTCTAATTTTCGAGTGACATACTACTCGGGAAAGACTATAAAATATTTCCGGCTGATATGATGCTGAAGAGTCTCATATACCAATAGTATACTTCTCGGGAAAGACTGCAAGGTTAAAGATCTTTAACTTTATGTTTAATTGTTTCACAATTAAGCACAAAGTCGAGGGACTACACCTAATAGGTGCACCTATTTGGTGCACACTATTCATACTTCTACATGGAGCCCTTCATAGCCTCGCTGCCAACTGACATAAAGCAGGACTCGGGAGAAGAAGCACTCGGACAAAGAGTACTCGGGAGCAATGCACTTGGGAAAATTTCACCGTGGAGGAAGAGCACTTGGCATCAGCTGTGACTTAACTATGAAGGTTTCAGGGGCTGCTGTGGAGGCCATGGGCCCTGGGTACCTCATGAGAAGCATATGGGCTACTTGGACAGAGAATGGGCCAAGCCTTGTAATTAGAGATATAATACAGCTCGGCAGACTTAGCTTTATACGATAAGGAATATACAGTCCTAGTCGGGCAGAACATATCTCTAAGAGGAGATCCCTTGGCCATAGTCCAGCTGGGACTCCTACTTTGTACCCCTGTCCCCCAGTATATAAGGGGAGGCAAGGCGCCCCATGAGGGCAAGATACAGAGATTCATCAGAATCATACATCCTCAAAGGAATACACCACAACTAGACGTAGGGTATTACCTCACATCGAGGGCCTAAACCAGTATAAACTTCCCGTGTTCCTTTGTAGTCCACCGAGTTTCGATCTGACGAGTAGTCCTATAATCATATTGCTGGTGTAAAACATCGACAATCGTCCAGCTCCATTTCCATGCCATCAACAACATGGCGGAGTACGAGGCCCTGCTCACTGTCACACACTGAGTTTCCCCTTAAATATAGCCACACAAAATATACCTAAGAAAATGTCCCAAGAAAAATAATTTAAATTGGCTAAATGAATTAATTAAATGTGAAAATGCAAAATAATAAATTATCATGGCTAGGAATATTTTTCTTATATTCCTCTTGCCAAAATACATTAATAGGATTTTTATTAGAATTTTTAGAGCACTGGAAGTATTTTTAATAAATCAAAAACCAATATCAAAATTAAAATCTCACTAGAAAATCCTTTTTTTCCTCCCTTTTTCTCTTTCTTTTCTTTCCCTCCCGCTGGGCCGATGGCCTAGCACTGTTCCTAGGCCTGTCGCGGCCCGCGCGCGCGTGCACACCCCGTGGGTCCCCTTTGTCAGCCGCTCTTCACCGCTACCCCTCGTCCTCTCTCACTACCAGCTAGGGCCGCCCACCAGCGACCGCCCGCTCCCCTCTCTCCTGCTGACGTGTAGGGTTAGGGCCCACACGTCAGACCTGTCGTCTACCTTCGTCCGGATCGGGCCGAGGGGAAAATTTTTCCCCTCCATCTGATCTCCGCCTTTGCCCGTCTTCTCGCGCGCCTGCTCCGTGTTTAAACCCTGCGGACTGGGTCACCGCCCGTTACCCCCATGTCCTCCGCCCCGCACGCGCACGACCCCGTGCAAATTTTGCGTGTCCCGCCCTCGCCGCCGTTGCCCTCAAGCCGCAAGATTCGGCCGCCTCGGCCATGATCTCTCCAGCCCGAGTCCTTAAAAACCTTCGCCGTCCTCCCCTCTCTCTTTCCCCTCAGTTGTCCACACCTGCCGAGTACCCTAACCCCTTCACGCCGAGTTCCCGAACCACCGCCACGCTCCGCCAACTCTAGTCACACGTCACTGTCGCTATAGCCGTCACTGACTACCGCGCTCGCGCTCGCTAGCTTCGCCGCACCCCGTTGCATCTTGTCCGGCAGTCGGCCACCTCGGATTCCCACCAGAACTCCATCCTCTCTGTCATCCCCATTCGTAAGCCTCTCCGCCAGCAGTCGGCCGTGGATTTCTGTCGACCCACTCGGTCTTTTCCCCTCCTAACACATTCAACACCTTCGCCAGGACCTCCCGCACCTCGTTCGCGTCTCTGTCGTCGCTTTGAGCCGCTGGAACCCCGTTGGCGTCGGCATCCTGAACCCCGGCCGCCGCCAACTCCCTCTGTTCACCATCGTTTGCCACACTCTAGTCACCGCAAGCCCTCGGTGAGCATTCCATCATCTTCCCCGTCTTCCCCGCTACCCCTCTCCGTCCTCTGCCGTGCCGCATGGTTGCCGGCGGTGACCATTAGGCCGCTCGCCCCGCCGCGGCACGGTCGCGTCGGCGAGGGCTAGCCCCTTTCGTCCGGGACCATTTGATCTGCCTCTGGGCAGATCTGGACCAGCCGCGTGGCACCCCGCGGGCGCCTGCTCCCCCTTCATGTCGGCGTCACCTGGGCACCGCGTCAGCTCATTGGCCCGCCGTGGCTGCCGCGTGCCAGCCCCGTGGCCATTTTCCCATTGGGCCACGGTGGACTTGGTCCACCTGCGCCGCTCCCCTTGGGGCCACTGGTCGGTGGGGCCTGCCTATCGGCGCCGGCTCCTCGGGGACTGGTGACGCCATTAATTCATTTTATTGTGCAATAAATCATTTAATAATTAATTTTACATGGGAAATCACTGTAAAACTTCAAAAATTCATAACTAATTTTTACGAAATCCGATTAAGACTATTCAAATTTCATTAAATCCAGAAGAATTTCAAGAATCCATTAAAAATACTTTCAGCCCCTGTTACCATGTCCACATGTACTGTTTTTAATTGTTTGTGCACTGTTTGCTATAGAATCCGACGCCATCGACTCTCTCGTGTACTACGAGGTTGTAGCCGAGTACGTCGAGCCGGAGCAAGGCAAGTCACACTGTAATCTTGATCATTATGTACCTACTTTTGCTAAAATGTTTTGTTTATTTAAATAAACATGCATGTTTTTATTATTTCATGTGGTAGGGATTATGACCTTTATATAGATAAGATTATGCCTTAGTTGTTGAATCTTGTTCTTTGTCACCTGGGTAACACCATGGTTAGAATATTATTCTTAGAATGCTTAGCTATGCTTAGAAACTATTAGTTCACCTGGGAATTATATATTATCATTTACATTCATGGTTCGACTCTATGTCGGGAAATGTAATATTGGACATATTACTAATAAATTACTAAAATTTGACCCAAATGGTGGGCTGTGGGTGCATGGTTTTGCTGGTCGCACCATGGCAATTAAGGAACGGTTTGTGGGAACCCCTTGGGCAATTAATCGTACTTACCACAAGCCAGCGTGGGCAACGGCTGGGCTTGTAGCGTCTCTTCTCCCTCTCCTAGGCATCGATGGTGAGAATGGGCGTGATGGAGTTGGGTCGGCCTAGGGATGGGTTGATCGGCTTCTGGATCCATTGTGGCACAAGGGGGGTAGCCTGGCCGATGCAGGGTGTCCTGGCAGCAGGTGCAACCTCAGCGTGGTGTGGATAGTTAGGGAGAGGTTGCGTGAACGGTCCTGTCACAGCCTCTCTCGGGGTGTCGTGTTGACACGTCGATGCACAGGAACATGTGTGGGGCTATGTCTTGTGGGTACAGTTGTACACCTCTGGCCAAAGTTAAAAATATTCGAATAGCCACGCTTGCGGTTATGGGCATATTGGTCAAGACTCACCATGATTAGTCTCGTTATAATAAGTTGACTCAAAATTTGCTTTAGTGATAGGATGGACGGTTGGGCCTGGTTAACATGGTGTAACGTTGACCAGCAGAGGATTAATATTGTGTAATAAATCAACATTTTTACTGTTTGCAAACTACTAATGTTTGCCAAGGCTTTTATGCAAATAAACCCCTAGCCTACCTTTGATTCCCATGCATGGTGCATTTTGTGGGTGTGATTTGTGGAGTACTGTGGGTGGTACTCAGTCTTGCTCTTTTTCCCCCCTCTCAGTGGTGGAGTATCTGTCTGACGTGGATCGTCAAGAGGACTAGGCTGGGTCCGCTGTCAAGATGCCTGTGGAATGGAAGCCTCCGCTTGGCTAGTTGTTAATAGGCTTACCTTTTTCTTTACCGCTGCATTTATGTAATATAATTTTATTCTGTTTGTAAGATGAACTCTGTATGGCAACTTGGAATTGTGTACCGTAGCTTACCTGGATAGGGATTTAATACACATGAATGTTCAGAATTTTGGTGGTGAATTTCTAGGCGTTACAAGTTAGTATCAGAGCTGAACTTGACCATAGGACCAACCAAATGGAAACCCTAAGAGCCCTCTGAAATTCTCATTTGCATATGCTTCTTGCACTTGGAGTTATTTCGGAAAAAGTGGGAATTTGTTCTCGGATTGGGATAAAATCTTGACCTTTTATTTGACTGAAATTTTTGAGTTAGGTCAAGTTTGGGGTGGAAATTTCATTTAAGGGTTATGGCATAGGTGTCCAAATTTTGGGAAAACATTGGTTAATCGGGGTGATGTATGATTTAAGGCATGCATAAAATATTTCTACTGGCTTTGTAATTATTATTTAACATTTATTCGGTACTATTTGGTTCTGCTGTATTATACCGTCGGTCTCAAGTTTACATACAAAATTATTTCATGCATAAAATCGTTGTTTATTTTCAAATTATTTACTGTTCACTCTATTTGGATCTGAGCATACATTGATTCTCCCTCCTTGTTTTCTATAAACCAACGTGGTGCAGACATGGGTGGATTCATCGAAGAGCTTCGTATGATGAGCTTCACTTTGGGGTACAACCATGCCCTGGGGTACACTACAATGGAGCCTATGGAGGGTGAGCTCCCGCACCGGGTACGCTTGGAGCTGCTAGGTGAAATGTACCTCCTACCAGCCATGGAGGTTGAGATCGGCGGGTGTACCTACGATCACGCCTGCCAGAAGGCAGCTTTCTGTCTGATCAGAGAGCTACGCCGGAGGCACCACCCTACCCTCCACACAACCGCCTACCGCTACCTCCCCAGTCGGGCTCACTACCAAGTCTACAGCACCTTCCAACCGGCTGACAACAAGAACGACACCACCATCGTCCACATGAGGCGGGCGATGTGGGCCATGGACTACATGCATGCCAACTGGGTGTGCAGCCCACGACCGGGAGGATGCCAACCGGATGACCATCATTGGTCTCCAGAACCAGATCGACCGTCTGAAGAAGGAGGTCACGGAGTTGAAGGGATAGCCGCCACCCGGTGGGGCCAGGATTCGTCTGACCTTGAGGAAGAGGATCCTTCCTCCGGTGCGCATTCAGTTGACCCCCAAGAACGGGCCACACGTACCGCCAGCTCCACCAGCACCAGCAGTGCCAGCTCCACCAGCACCGCCAGTGCCAGTGCCAGCACCCGCTCCAGCCTCAGCACTGGCACCAGCACCGACAGGCGGCATGATTAGCGTGACGTCAAGTGACGGCAGCTCTCAGGGAGGCACCAGCATCCATGGGGGCTTCACCTCCACCAACAACAGCAGCTCCCTCAGTGGATCCCGCACCCACAGCGAGGCCAGTTGCTCGGCTCACGGTAGTGAGGACTACATGAGCGGATCTAGGAGCCGCACCAACGACGAGGTGGGCGACAAGCAAGAGTCAGAGTACAACTCGGATGACCGTAGGAGCCGCTCAGAGCACTAGGCACACCATCCTTAGTTTTCATCATTTTCCTTAGTTTGATTTCATGATTAGTTGTAATGTTAGGATGTTTGCTTGGGGTTAGTTGGTGGCATACTGTCTGTTGTGGTATGTCCACTTTAATTAGGAGTTTAACTGGTTTTTCCTCATGTTTCTAACTATGAATTTCAGTTAATTTAATTCAGTCACTTAATTATCACTCCTGTTTCTGAGCCATTCGTTTTTCTCCTTTCCTCCCATTTCCATCTCCCCTTCAGATGGTGAACACAAGGAATGGTAACCGTGCTGCCAGTGACACCAGCGCTACCAACCAGCAAGATGGAGCACCCCAGAACCCCGGAGCCCCCAATTACATGCCACCTCCGCTACCGGAGAACCCAACGCTTGCACAGGTTCTGGCCAACCAAAACCAGATGTTGGCAATCATGATGCAGCAAAACAATCTGCAACAGCACCACCAACAACCTCACATCCTAACCATCGCTCCTCAGCCAAAGCTGCCTGAGTTCTTGAGGGTCAGGCCGCCAACTTTCTCTAGCACCACCAATCCCATGGACACCAACAATTGGCTGTTGGCAATCGAGAAGAAGCTCAATCTCCTCCAGTGCAACGATCAGGAAAAGGTCGCTTTTGCAACACACTAGCTCCAAGGTCCCGCATCAGCTTGGTGGGACAACTTCCTTGTGACTCGCACTGCTACCACCGAGGTCACCTGGGCTGAATTCTGCCACAACTTCCGGAAGTCTCAAATTCCGGCAGGAATCGTGGCACGGAAGAAGAGGGAGTTTAGGGATTTGGTGTAGGGAAACAGGACTATCATGGAGTACCTCCATGACTTCAACCGCTTGGTGTGCTATGCGCCCGAGGATGTCCGCACCGATGCGAAGAGATAGGAGAAGTTTCTGGACGAACTGGACGATGAGCTGACCAACCAGCTCCTCTCAAGTGACTATCCAGACTTCGAGAAGCTGGTGGATAAGGCGATCCGCCAGGAAGATCAGTGCAACAAGATGGACCGCAAGAGGAAAGCGGCCCAGTTCCGAGCTCACCAGGGGCAGCACCAGAGGCCACGGGTGATGCTAGGGCATCAGGGTGGACCTTCCACCATGATCGTCCACCAGCAGCGTCTGTTTCACCCAGGGCACCTCGGAGGCAACAGCAGCAACAGCAGGCAGCACAACCGTCATCCCGCTCCGCACCCACCAATGGCGCTAGCACAGTAGAGTCAGCCACAGAAAGATAGCAGGGGCAAGACCCTCATCTGCTTCAACTGCAATGAACCGGGCCACTTCACCGACAAGTGCCCGAAGCCAAAGCGCATGGGACCCGGCCTGCAGCTCCCCAGAACCCCAACGCCAACACACAGGTGATAAAGGGGTATGTTAATCATGTCTCCGCGGAAGAGGCACAGGCTGCACCGGAGGTAGTACTGGGTACGTTTCTTGTGAACTCAATACCTGCAACCGTACTTTTTGATTCTAGTGCAACGCATTCCTTCATATCCAAGAAATTTGTGGGAACACATGGGATAAAAGTGGTGGAACTTAAAACCCTATGCGAGTTCATACACCTGGGAACCGCATGACCACAGCTCACTATAGCCCATTAGTGGGCCTAGAAATCCAAGGATCACCCTTTCTAGCCAATCTCATCCTCCTAGAATCCAAAGACCTAGATGTCATCCTAGGGATGGATTGGTTGACCTGACACAAAGGAGTGATCAACTGTGCCGACCGCACCGTTACAGTGGCCAGTTCGGAAGGAAAGGCAGTTACCTTCAAGTCACCGGTGCCACAGAGACAGGAAGCAAGCTTAAATAAGGTCGTAGCAGAGCAACATCCGAAAGTGGGAAGAAGCCAGAGCAAAAAATAGAGAAAATTCCGATAGTGAGGGAATACCTGGATGTGTTTCTGAAAGATCTACCAGGGATGCCACCAGAAAGGGAAATCAAGTTCAGAATCGATTTGGCACCAGGAACAACGCCAATATACAAAAGGCCGTATAGAATGGCACCGAACAAGATAGCAGAAGTCAAGAAGCAAGTCGACGACCTGCTACAGAAGGGTTACATCCAACCAAGCACATCGCCTTGGGGTACACCAGTCATCTTCGTGGAAAAGAAAGACAAAACAAAGCGGATTTGCGTGGACAATCGCACACTAAATGACGTCACCATTAAGAACAAGTATCCCTTGCCAAGGATTGATGATCTTTTCGATCAATTGGAGGGTGCCACTGTCTTCTCCATGGTAGACCTGCGATTAGGCTATCATCAGCTGAGGATCTGAGAAGAGGATATTTCGAAGACAGCTTTCACCACTCGGTATGGGCTGTATGAGTGCACCGTTATGTCCTTTGAACTGACAAATGCACCGGCCTTCTTCATGAATCTGATGAACAAGGTGTTCATGGAGTTTCTGGACAAATTCGTGGTGGTTTTCATCGACGACATCCTTATCTACTCGAAATCAACAGAAGAGCATGAGCAACATCTCCGTTTGGTTCTTGAGAAGTTGAGAGAGCACCCGGCATACGCCAAGTTTAGCAAATGCAAACTTTTGGCTGAGAAAAGTGCAATTCCTCAGACACATCATCACCGCCCAAGGAGTTGCTGTGGATCTAATGAATGTAGAGTCTATTACCAATTGGAAACTGCACCAAACAGTGACACAAGTGCGGAGTTTTCTTGGACTTGCGGGCTATTACCGCCGGTTCATCGGGAACTTCTCAAGGATTGCAAGACCCATGACACAATTATTGAAGAAAGATGTGAAGTTTGTTTGGACGACCGAGTGCAACCGCAGCTTTGAAGAACTCAAAAGGAAGTTAGTTTTGGCACCGGTCCTGATCTTGCCAGACCCAAAAAAGACTTCCAGGTGTACTGTGATGCATCTTGCCAAGGGCTAGGATGCATGTTGATGCAAGAAGGTAGAGTTGTGGCCTACGCATCGCGTCAGTTACACCCCCATGAGGGCAACTATCCGACACATGACCTAGAATTGGTTGCAGTGGTCCATGCTTTGAAGATTTGGTGGCATTACCTCATCAGTAACTGCAGCGAGATCTATATGGACCACAAGAGTTTGAAATACATATTTACCCAGCCCGACCTGAACCTCCGTTAGAGAAGGTGGCTGGAATTGATTAAAGATTATGATGTGGGAATACACTACCACCCGGGTAAAGCCAACGTCGTGGCAGATGCTTTGAGCAGGAAAAGTTACTGTAACACTGCTCGAGTAGAGACATCGTGCAAGGAAATGCAGCAGGAATTTGAACACTTGAATCTGGGCATTGTCGATCATGGATTCGTGGTAGCCCTAGAGGCCTAGCTTACATTCTTCGATCAAGTTCACGAGGCACAAGCAAATGATCCAGAGATTAAAGAACTCAAGAAGAACATGAGAGTTGGAAAAGCCCAGGATTTCACGGAAGATGAAAACGGGACAGTATGGATGGGTGAACGTTTGTGCGTCCCAGAGAAAAAGGAGTTCAAAGACTTAATACTCCGGGAAGCTCATGAGACTCAGTACTCATTCACCCCGGAAGCACCAAGACCTCAAGATAAAGTTTTGGTGGGCCAGTATGAGGAGAGAAATCGCAGAATTCGTGGCACTTTGTGATGTGTGCCAGCGAGTCAAAGCAGAACACCAATGGCCTGTCGAACTTTTATAGCCACTTAGAGTCCCAGAGTGGAAGTAGGAAGAGATCGGGATGGACTTCATCACTGGTTTGCCCCACACATCTTCAAGATATGACTCAATCTGGGTGATCGTTAACCGACTCACCAAGGTTGCTCATTTCATCCCCGTGCATACAACATATTCGGGTAAAGGACTGGCAAAACTTTACATGGCTCGTATAATGTGTCTACATGGCGTACCCAAGAGGATTGTATCCGACGTGGTAGCCAGTTCACTTCCAAGTTTTGGCAGAAGTTACAAGCAGAACTGGGAACTCGACTAAACTTCAGCACAGCTTATGATCCACAAACCGATGGTCAGACTGAAAGAGTCAATCCGATATTGGAGGATATGCTAAGGGCTTGTGCGTTGGACTTCGGAGGGACATGGGATAAGAGCCTACCCTATGCCGAGTTCTCGTACAACAACAGTTACCAAGCGAGCTTGTAGATGGCACCATACGAAGCTCTATATGGCAGGAAGTGCCGTACACCCCTTTTCTAGGATCAAATGGGTGAACGCCAGGTATTCGGAACCGACGCACTCAAAGAGGCAGAAGAGAAAGTGGCTATAATACAGGAGCACTTAAAGACAGCTCAGTCCAGACAGAAGAGTTACGTCGACAATCGTCGCAGAGATCTAAGTTTCGAGGAAGGAGACTATGTGTATCTTCGTGTCACCCCACTCTGAGGAGTTCACAGATTTCAAACTAGAAGGAAGCTAGCACCTCGTTTCGTGGGACCCTACCAAGTGCTAGCTCGTAAAGGCAAAGTTGCATACCAGTTGGGCCTCCCAGCTTTAATGGCAGGTATACACGACGTGTTCCACGTGTCACAACTAAAGAAATGTTTGAGGATACCCACAGAACAGGACAATCCAAAGCAGATCGAGATCCAGGAAGACCTCACCTATGTGGAAAAGCTGATTCGGATCTTGGAGATCAGTGAAAGGAACACCCGAAGCCGGGTGATTAGGTTCTGCAAGGTACAGTGGAGCCATCATTCAGAGGAAGAAGCCACATGGGAACGAGAGGATGAATTGAAGTCCGCCCATCCACACCTCTTCACCAGCACGTCCGAATCTCAAGGACAAGATTCCGTTTAGGGGGGGAGGTTTGTCACACCCTGAGCTTCCCCTTAAATATAGCCACACAAAATATACCTAAGAAAATATCCCGAGAAAATAATTTAAATTGGCCAAATGAATTAATTAAATGTGAAAATGCAAAATAATAAATTATCATGGCTGGTAATATTTTTCTTATATTCCTCTTGCCAAAATACATTAATAGGATTTTTATTGGAATTTTTAGAGTACTGGAAGTATTTTTAATAAATCAAAAACCAATATCAGAATTAAAATCTCACTGGACAATCCTTTTTTCTCCCTTTTTCTCTATCTTTTCTTTTCCCTCCTGCTGGGCCGACGGCCCAGCACTGTTCCTCGGCCTGCACGGCCCACGCGCTCTTGCTTGTCAGCCGCTCTTCCCCGCTACCCCTCGTCCTCTCTCACGGCCAGCTGGGGCCGCCCACTAGCGACGGCCCGCTCCCCTCTCTCCCGCTGACGTGTGGGGTCGGAGCCCACACATCAGACCCATCGTCTACCTCCGTCCAGATTGGGCAGAGGGGAAAATTTTTCCCCGCCGTCCGATCTCCGCCTTCGCCCGTCTCCTTGCGTGCCCTCTCCATATTCAAACCCCACGGACTGGGTCGCCACCCGTTACCCCCACGTCCTCCACCCAGCACGTGCACGGCCCCGTGCGAATTTCGTGTGTCCCGTCCTCACCGCCGTTGCCCTCAAGCCGCAAGTTTTGGTCGCCTCGGCCATGATCTCTCCTGCCCGGGTCCTTAAAAACCTTCGCCGTCCTCCCCTTTCTCTTTCCCCTCAGTTGCCCACACCTGCCGAGTACCCTAACCCCTCCGTGCCAAGTTCCCAAACTACCGCCACACTCCACCGACTCTAATCGCATGTCGCCGTCACTACAGCCATCGCCGACTACCACGCTTGCGCTCGCTAGCTTCACTGTGCCCCGCTGTGTCTTGTCCGGCAGTCGGCCGCCTCAGATTCCCGCCGAAACTACATCCTCTCCGTCATCCCCTTTCGGTAAGCCTCTCTGCCGGCAGTCGACCGTGGATTTCCGTCAACCCACTCGGTCTTTTTCCCTCCTAACATGTTCAACACCTTCGTCAGGACCTCCCGCACCTCGTTCGCATCTCTGTCATCGCTATGAGCCACCGGAACCCCGTCGGCATCGGTATCCCGAACCTCGGCCGCCGCCAACTCCCTCTATTCGCTGTTGTTCACCACACTCCGGTCGCCGCAAGCCCTCAGTGAGCATTCCATCATCTTCCCCATCTTCCCTGCTACCCCTCACCACCCTCCACCGTGCCGGATGGTTGCCAGCTGCAACCATCGGCCGCTCGCCCCGCCGCGGCGCGATCACGCCTGCGGGGACTAGCCCCTTTTGTTCGGGGCCGTCCGATTGCCTCTGGGCAGATCTAGACCAGCCGCGTGGCGCCCCCACGAGTGCCTGCTCCCCCACCACATCGGCGCCACCTGGGCACCACGTCGGCTCATCGGCCCGCCGTGGCTGTCGCGTGGCAACCACGTGGCCATTTCCCCGCTGGGCCGCGGTGGACTTGGTCCACCATGCGCCGCTCCCCCTGGGGCCACTAGTTGGTGGGGCCTGCCTGTCGGCGCTAGCTCCTCGGGGTCCGGTGATGCCATTAATTCATTTTATTGTGCAATAAATCGTTTCATAATTAATTTTACATGGGAAATCATTATAAAACTTCAAAAATTCATAACTAATTCTTACGAACTCCGATTAAGTCCATTCAAATTTCATTAAATCTAGAAAAATGTCAAGAATCCATTAAAAATACTTTCAGCCCCTATTTCCAAGTCCACATAAACTGTTTTGAATTGTTTGTACGTTGTTTGCTATAGAATCCGACGCCATCGACTCTCCCGTGTACTACGAGGTCGTAGCTAAGTACGTCAAGGTGGAGCATGGCAAGTCACATTGTAATCTTGATCATTTTGTACCTATTTTTGCTAAAATGTTTTGTTTATTTAAATAAACATGCATGTTTTTATTATTTCATGTGGTAGGGATTATGACCTTTATATAGATAAGATTATGCCTTAGTTGTTGAACCTTGTTCCTTGTCACCTGGGTAACACCATGGTTAGAATACTATTCTTAGGATGCTTAGCCATGCTTAGAAACTATTTGTTCACCTAGGAATTAAATATTATCATTTACATTCATGGTTCGACACTATGTCGGGAAATGTAACATTGGACATATTACTAATAAATTACTAAAATTTGACCCAAATGGTGGGTTGTGGGTGCATGGTTTTGCTGGTCGCACCCATAGCAATTAAGGACCAGTTCGCAGGAACCCCTTGGGCAATTAATCGTACTTACCACAAGCCAGCGTGGGCAACAGCTGGGCTTGTAGCGTCTCTTCTCCCTCTCCTAGGCATCGATGGTAAGAATGGGCGTGTTGGAGTTGGGTCGGCCTGGGGATGGGTTGATCGGCTTCCGGATCCATTGTGGTGCAAGGAGGGTAGCCTGGCCGATGTGGGGTGTCCTGGTGGTAGGTGCAACCTCAGCGTGGTGCGGATGGTTAGGGAGAGGTTGCGTGAACGGTCCTGTCATAGCCTCTCGCGGGGTGTCATGGTGACACGTCGGTGCACGGGAACGTGTGTGGGGCTGTGTCTTGTGAGGACAGTTGTACACCTCTGGCTAGAGTGAAAAACTATTCAAATAGCCACGCCCGTGGTTATGAGCATATTGGTCAAGACTCGCCGTCATTAGTCTCCTTATAATAAGTTGACTCAAAATTTGCTTTAGTGATTGGATGGACGGTTAGGCCTGGTTAACATGGTGTAACATTGACCCGCGGAGGATTAATATTGCTTAATAAATCAATATTTTTACTGTTTGCAAACTACTAATGTTTGCCAAGGCTTTTATGCAAATAAACCCCTAGCCTACCTTTGATTCCCATGCATGGTGCATTTTGCGGGTGTGATTTGTTGAGTACTGTGGGTGGTACTCAGTCTTGCTCTTTTCTCCCCTCTCAGTGGTGGAGTATCTGTCTGACGAGGATCGTCGAGAGGACTAGGCTGGATCTACCGTCAAGATGCCTGTGGAATGGAAGCCTTCGCTTGGCTAGTTGTTAATGGGCTTACCTTTTCCTTTTCCGCTACATTTATGTAATATAATTTTATTCTATTTGTAAGATGGACTCTGTATGGCAACTTGGAATTGTGTACCCTAGCTTTCTTGGACAGGGATTTAATACACATGAATGTTTAGAATTTCAGTGGTGAATTTCTCAACTAGTGGCCCACCAAGTCATGAAGGAGTACCCGTGCACAGATCCATAGATGGCAGCATACGTGGATGAAGTCAGAAAGATGGAGAAGCACTTCGACGGCTTGGAGCTGCACCACGTCCATCATCGTGACAACATGCTCGCTGACGAGCTCATGCGGCTGGCGTCATCACACGTGCCAGTCCTGGCTGGATCCTTTGAAGAAAGGCTCACACGGCCATTTGTCTTAGCTGCCTACCAAGACGAAGGGGATGCCCCGCGTCAAGGCGAGGCGGCCCAGGCGGCTCCTTCAGTAGGGAAACCTGTCAAGGAGTCACTGTTCGGCGAGCGGCCTGCACTTGTCGGGAGTTCTCAGGAGCCCTTGTGGATTGACGAGATCCAAACGTACTTGAAAGAAAGTACTCTTCCTGATGATAACGTGGCTGCAGAGAGGATCGCACACTAGGCGAAGCATTATGTCCTGGTAGATGGGGACCTCTACCGGCGTGGCTCAATGGTGTCCTCCTAAAGTGCATTGTAACGACCCGCTTTCCTTTTCCCTGTTGTAACTGGTTTTCTGGATCTTAATCTTTTCCTATCCTGTCAGCTGTGCCTCCGTTTTCCCTCTCCCCGGCCAGCCGACTACCTTCTCTCTTGTGCCGAGTAGAGTTGCTACTCAGTCCTTGTACCCTGCCCTTATCCTTGTCTTACTCGGACCCCTTTGCTGCCGAGTGAGCACTGTGATGTGGCCGACTACCTTGTTGAGACCTGTTGCTTCTTTGTCCCCCGAGTTGCACCCACCCGTTGGACGCCGACTACCGAAGTAGTGAAGAATCAATCTTCACCTAACCGCAGCATCGCTTGGACCAGTGGTCAGTCCGAAGCCCGGTCAGTGAGATTTCTCCAACCTGTCCTAGCCTTGACCTTAATGTCTCATCGCAGCTACAGTGCCTGCCAACTCCTCTGACCAGTTGGACTCCAAAGTCACTTCCTGTCATATCCCTGTCAGTTCATCTTGACTTCCTTGCTCCACCCGTTGCCTAGCTCCACCGTGCCTCAACCTTGCACGTCGCTATATATATATATGGCCAACCGTGCCCCCTTCTTCCTTTGTTTTGCAAACCGGCCAGCTCCAGCTCTGCTAAGTTTTCATCCTCTCAAGCTTTGGAGCTCTGTCGCCCTGGTTCGCAAGCCTGGTTCAGCCGACTGCCCCCTTTTCTGCAGCCGACTACTTCTTGATCCTTTTTCTTGGTGTTTTACTTCTCCTGCTTATCAGTGTTTCTTTCTGCTTGTTCAGAACCTGAACCGGTGGACGATCCCGAAGCCACCTTCGCCGAAGAAGACCCCTCCTTGGAACAAGGCAAGCCTCTTTGATCATATTGTTTCCCATATATGCAAAACTATGTTGTTTGGAAAATATATGCATGCTTAGTTTACACCTCTTTAAACTGTTGGCCTCGGTTTGCAAGCGCAACCGATGGACCTACCCAGTAGTAGCACTTATTTTGGTAGAATGTTGATATATTCCCCCTTGAGAGCCCCACAAATAGCACGCTAGCATCCTATCTGAGGATACGATGCCGAGTAGAATGGCTTAGCTCTGCAACGTTGTTTGTCGTTGGGAAAAATGATGGGATTTACTAAACAGTTTGGAAAACCCGATACCTTGTGTATCGGCGCGTTTTGTGAAATAAAGGAAAGATTTGTGAAAATCTTGATGTACAGAGACAGTGCCTGTGTGGCTTGGCTATGTATTATCATTAAGGATCGATTCCCATGGCGGTAGATTTGTTTGTCAGTGATTTGGTGAAAAGTGTTTGACGGAAGGAACCGTGACCTGAGTTTGCCGAGTAAGCAAACGGAAGGCCTGTGTGGCCAGAAACGGATCTGTGTGGTCGGGGTGTTAAGCACCATAAACAAGTGTATGAAAAGTAAACAGGATGAAGATCATGCTCCCGGGTTGTAGCCAGGGTAGCAAGTTTAAGCCCCCGGGTTGTAGCCAGGGCGGCAATTCAGTCTTCGGTTGTAGCCAGAAGACGGTGATGAGCACGCTCCCGGGTTGTAGCCAGGGCACAGTGTTCTAGCTAGCTGGTTGTAGCCAGCCTAGCGGGCATTTACTGCCATGATCATGCTCCCGGGTTGTAGCCAGGGCAGCGATGATGAGCCCCCGGGTTGTAGCCAGGGCGGCCGATTAGCTAGCTGGTTGTAGCTAGCCTAGCGGGCATTTAGTGCCATGATCATGCTCCCGGGTTGTAGCCAGGGCAGTGATGATGAGCCCCCGGGTTGTAGCCAGGGCGGCCGATTAGCTAGCTGGTTGTAGCCAGCCTAGCGGGCATTTAGTGCCATGATCATGCTCCCGGGTTGTAGCCAGGACAGCGATGATGAGCCTCCGGGTTGTAGCCAGGGCGGCCGATTAGCTAGCTGGTTGTAGCCAGCCTAGCGGGCATTTAGTGCCATGATCATGCTCCCGGGTTGTAGCCAGGGCAGCGGTGATGAGCCCCCGGGTTGTAGCCAGGGCGGCCGATTAGCTAGCTGGTTGTAGCCAGCCTAGCGGGCATTTAGTGCCATGATCATGCTCCCGGGTTGTAGCCAGGGCAGCGATGATGAGCCCCCGGGTTGTAGCCAGGGCGGCCGACTAGCTAGCTGGTTGTAGCCAGTGTAGCGGGCATCAAGTGCCACAGCTGAGATTTGGTTGTAGCCGAGTCTCAGGGTCAACGAGTGGTTGTAGCTACTCGGGAGATAAAGGACCAACAAATGCAAAGTAAAAGATAATAAGAACATGTATGTTTACTCTTGATTCCTTAAGTGGTGAGTTGTTCAAAAGCAACTTGCGGATTGGATGGAGGCGTGAGCCTCTGTCCGCCAACTAAAATTTGGAACTCACTAGTGTTTGCAAAGAAAAGAGTTTAATAAGGCAGTCTTTCGCAAATGAAACCCTTAGCTCTTCTTGTCTAACCAACATGGCATCATTCCCGGCTTGCTGAGTACGAAAGTACTCACCTTGTTCATATATATGTATAGTAGGTTTTGGAGTGGAAGACGAAGATCCGACTGCTGCCGAGTTCCTCCAAGACCAGGCCGACTACGAAGACCTCTGAAGGTTTCGAGCCTAGTTCCCAACCGAGCCTGTGGAGTAGTTTTGTCCAGCTTCCGCCCTGTTCTGCTGTTTCGCTAGTTTACCAGTTGATTATTTTGCCCATCCCGGGTCTGTCCTGGATGGATCTCCTTGTACGTATATGTAAGTACTCTGTTTATGTATTATTGTAACTCTGTGTTGTATCATTGTTGTGCGTACCCGACTACTGATCCTAGGATCGGGTGCCTTATGCACATGGTGGCCTTCCACCTAGTCGGGAGGCGCCACAGCGGTGGTATCAGAGCAAAAGGTTGGCCCTAGGAACGAAACCCCACCCGTGTAGATGTCTTTGAGGATCTTATTTTGAAAACTATACTATTTGCAAAAGACTAGGACTTGTCTGGGTACCTCTCCCTGCTTTGTAGAATTTGGAAATGTTTCTAAACTCTTGGCTGTTTCCCTACCTTGGGTTCCTGCGCAAGCTCTTAGGTTCCAGTGCCCCATCTGTCATCTTTTCATTGAGGCTGGGTTCCCGAGTATATTCCTTGTTCTGCTGCTTGAATTCATCTTGCTAATCTTGTTGCTCCTTCATCTGTTCCATCGGTTTGGTTGCCGATATCCTTGCTGAGCCCCTCTTCCTTTGGTTGCCCTTTTCTAGGACCAGATGGCAGAACGTCAGCGCCGTGCCGTCCGTACCCCGGCCCGCTTGGGTTTTGAAGACCAAGGTCCAGTCCGCAACAACCTGCTTACTGCCGCGGAGGAACAAGAAGTGGAGCAGACCCACGATCGGATGTCAGGAAGTGGCCGTGCAGCCGGCCTTGGTACCTTCGACGCTGCAACAGCAAACCCTGGAGGATTGCCTCAACCTCCTCACCTTCCAGCAGACCCCCAGCAGCTTATGGCCATCCAGACCCAGATCTTGCAAGGCATTGCTCAGAATCTGGCCGCAATGCAGCCTCTTCTCCATCAAGCTCGACCAGAACAAGTCAGTAGCCGCTCCAAGCTTGCCGACTTCATGAGGTCCCGTCCAGCCGAGTTCTCGCAGACCGCTGAGCCAATGGAGGCTGACGACTGGCTGAAGGATATGGATAGAAAGCTGAACCTAGTGCAGTGCACACCCACGGAAAAGACCCAGTTTGCTGCACATCAACTTCGTGGTTCCGCAGCTGACTGGTGGGAAAACTACTGTGCTGCCCATCAAGATGCCGCCAACATCTCCTGGCCCGAGTTTGCGGAAGCCTTCAGAGATGCACATGTCCCAGAAGGAGTAATAGACATCAAGAGAGAAGAGTTCAACAACCTCAAGCAGGGACATTCCAGCATCAGCGAGTACCTGAGCAGGTTCAACCATCTAGCTCGCTATGCACCAGAGGACGTGAACACGGACAAGAAGAAGATCAGAAGGTTTCTGAAAGGGATGAATGTGGCAATGAAGGTCCAGCTTCTTGCCCATGACTTCCCTACCTTCCAGCACATGGTTAACAGAGCCTTAGTGGTTGAAGATGCGAGGAAGGAGATCGACGTTTTTCGCAAGCGCAAGGCCTCCCAGATGCAGTCTCGTAGTGGTCCGAGTTCTAGGCCCTATCTCCCAGTCCTTCCCGTCAGTTTGCCCCATCCCAGTTTCAAGAGCGGGTGTTTCGCTCGTCTGTTTCTCGCCCGACTTCTTCTGTTCAGTCCCGACCCCTCAGTGCAAATACCGGTGCAAGTCGCCCTACCTCAGCCGGCCTTCAGCGGAAGAGTATTCCGAGTGCCCCGGGAAGCCGATGCTACAACTGCAACGAGTTGGGTCACTTCGCCCGACACTGTCCCCAGAAGCAAGACCCTGCAGTCCCTGGACGCCCTAACGCCAGCGCTTCAAGAGCCCCTGTGTTCAGTCGAGGACAGCCGACTACACATACTAATGGATCTGCCTCCCGTGCCCTCCGACCTTTGGACGTGGCCGAGTCAATCATATCTAGTCAGAGACAGCCCGAGAAGCCTTCAGATGTGGTAATGGGTACGTTTCTTGTCAACTCCGTACCTGCAGTTGTTCTGTTTGATTCTGGAGCATCGCATTCCTTTATTTTCTCAATCTTTTGTGGATAAGTATGGTTGGGATGTTCGAGGTCTTAGTATACCTATGGTCATACACTCCCTGGCAAGGAGTTTTAGGTCAGACCAAT
Source organism: Oryza meyeriana var. granulata (assembly GCA_003991445.1). Taxonomy (NCBI): domain Eukaryota; kingdom Viridiplantae; phylum Streptophyta; class Magnoliopsida; order Poales; family Poaceae; genus Oryza; species Oryza meyeriana. The sequence goes on from RYFJ01004432.1 coordinate 46,485, forward strand.
CTTGCCCTGGAGTTACCTTGGTAATTAAAGGAGTTAGTTTCTCAGCCAACCCCATTGTCCTGGAATCATAAGGCTTGGATTTGATTCTTGGCATGGACTGGTTAGCTAAGCATAAGGGCCGAATAGACTGTGCAACTAGCACCATAACCTGCAGTGCCCTTTTGGACAAGAAGTGAAGTTTGCCTCCCTTGGAGACCCTAAGAACCGACCCCTCCTGAGCTCCATGCAAATAGTCCCTTTGAAGAAGTGCCGGTGATCAATGAGTACCCTGATGTCTTCCCAGACAGTTTACCCGGAATGCCCCTGATAGAGAGATTGAATTCTCTATAGAGTTGCTACCCGGCACAGCACCCATATCCAAGAGACCCTATAGAATGGCGGCTAATGAGTTAGCCGAAGTGAAAAGCAGATAGAAGAACTTGAGAGCCTAGGTTTTTGTGCGACCTAGCACATCACCTTGGGGAGCTCTAGTGCTCCTAGTGGAAAAGAAGGATAAGACCAAGAGGATGTGCGTTGATTATCGCGCACTGAATGGAGTAACCATCAAGAATAAGTATCCTCTACCAAGGATAGATGATCTGTTCGACCAGCTGCAAGGAGCTAAAGTTTTTCTCTAAGGTTGACTTGAGATCAGGATACCACCAATTGAAGATCAGATCTGAAGATATACCCAAAACAGCTTTCCTGACCCGATATGGATTATATGAGTATACGGTGATGTCCTTCGGACTCACTAATGCTCCAGCTTTCTTCATGAGTCTTATGAATAAGGTATTCATGGAATATCTCGACAAGTTTGTCGTGGTATTTATGGATGATATCCTAATCTTCTCCAAGGACGAGCAGAACATGTTGGACATTTGAGAATGGTTTCTAGGAAAGTTTAAGAGAGCACCAGTTGTTTGCCAAGTACTCGAAGTGTGAGTTTTGGCTAGACCGAGTTGCTTTTCTCGGCATGTGGTCACTGCCCAAGGAGTAGAAAGTGGACCCGGGGAAAGTGAGAGACGTGCTTTCTTGGAAATCCCCGACTACGGTCACGGAAGTGAAGAAGTTTCCTAGGTTTGGCTGGTTATTATCGGAGATTCATTGAAGGATTTTCAAGGATTGCCAAACCCATGACAGAATTGCTAAAAAAGGAAAAGAGGTTTGAATGGAGTGACGCCTGTGAGAAAAGTTTCATGGAGTTTAAGGAAAAGGCTGACTACCCCACCTGTGTTGATCCTTTCGGATATCAGGAAAGACTTTGAGGTATACTGTGATGCATCCCGACTAGGCATAGGCTGTGTGCTTATGCAGGAAGGAAGAGTGGTTGCGTATGCCTCAAGACAGTTAAGACCCCATGAGCTGAACTACCCGACCCATGACTAGAGTTGTCAGCAGTAGTGCATGCCTTGAAGATATGGCGACACTACCTGGTTGGAAACCGGTGTGAAGTATACACCGATCATAAGAGTCTGAAGTACATCTTCACTCAGACGGAGCTTAATCTCAGACAAAGAAGATGGCTTGAGTTGATTAACGGATTACGAGCTTGGAATACATTACCACCCTGGCAGGGCAAATGTTGTTGCCGATGCCTCAGTCGGAAAGTCCATTGTAATGCCATCTTGACCCCGCCCCTTCAACCCGAGCTTAAGTCGAGAGCTGGAAAAGCTAAGGATAAATATGGTCAAGCCAGGAACGCTGGCGACTTTGCTGATTCAGCCTACTTGGAGGACCGGATCAGAGAAGCTCAAAAAGTAGATGAAAAGATTGTATCTCTAAAGGAAAGCATGACCCAGGGAAAAGCCCCGAGTTCTCCATCGACAGCAAAGGAACTGTTTGGTTTGGGAAACGCATTTGCGTGCCCGACAGAAAGGAAATCCAAGACTTGATCTTGAGAGAAGCCCATGAGTCCGCTTATTCCATCCACCAGGAAGTACCAAGATGTACAAGGATATTAAGGATCATTACTGGTGGCCTGGAATGAAGCGAGATATTGCCGAGTATGTCGCAGTTTGTGACATTTGCCAAAGGGTTAAAGCAGAGCATCAGAAGCCAGCAGGATTGCTTCAGCCCTTAAGGATACCCGAGTGGAAATGGGAAGAAATAGGAATGGATTTCATCGTTGGATTACCTAAGACCCGGCAGGACATGATTCCATCTGGGTAATAGTGGATCGACTGACCAAGTCGCCCACTTTTATCCGTCAAGACAACCTACCCGGCCAAGAAGCTAGCCGAGCTGTATCTGACCAAGGTTATCTGCCAACATGGAGTCCCAAAGAAGATAGTGTCTGACCGAGGAGCTCAGTTCACCTCCCACTTTTGGCAAAAGTTGCATGAGACAATGGGACACTAACCTGAATTTCAGTACCGCATATCACCCCAGACGGATGGACAAACCGAGAGAGTCAACCAGATCGTGGAAGATATGCTAAGACATGTGCCTTGGATTTTGAAGGACCTGGGATCTCTGTCTGCCTTATGCCGAGTTCTCCTACAATAACAGCTATCAAGCCAGTATCCAGATGGCCCCCAATGAAGCTCTATATGGACGCAAGTGTAGAACCCCATCTGTTGGACAGACGTAGGAGAAAAGATGGTTTTTGGACCAGACATTTGAAAGAGGCAGAAGAGCGAGTTAAGGTTATCCGAGAGCGCTTGAAGACAGCCCAAACCCGGCAGAAGAACTATGCAGATAATCGGGAGACGAGAGCTCGAGTTTCAGATAGGAGACCATGTGTATCTCCGAGTATCACCCCTACGAGGAACAAAGAGATTTGGAATGGGTGGAAAGCTAGCGCCTCGCTATATCGGACCTTACCCTATTGTCGACAGACGCGGAGTAGTGGCGTATCAACTGAGGTTACCGAAGAACTCTCTGAGTCCACGACGTGTTCCATGTGTCCCCAGTTGAAGACATGTCTTCGCATCCCAGAAGAGCAAGTTCCGTTGGAAGAGATCAACGTACCAACGCAACCTTACATACAAGGAACGCCTATTCGGATTTTGGAGACAAGGACAGACATACAAGACAAAAAGGCAATCAAATTCTGCAAGGTGCAATGGAGTAATCATTCCGAAAACGAAGCTACATGGGAACGAGAAGATCGCCTTCAAGCTGAGTACCCGGAGCTCTTTGCCGAGTAGCCGAATCTCGGGACGAGATTCTGTTAAGTGGGGGAGGTTTGTAACGACCCGCTTTTCCTTTTCCCTGTTGTAACTGGGTTTCTGGATCTTAATCTTTTTCCTATCCTGTCAGCTGTGCCTCCGTTTTCCCTCTCCCCGGCCAGCCGACTACCTTCTCTCTTGTGCCGAGTAGAGTTGCTACTCAGTCCTTGTACCCTGCCCTTATCCTTGTCTTACTCGGACCCCTTTGCTGCCGAGTGAGCACTGTGATGTGGCCGACTACCTTGTTGAGACCTGTTGCTTTCTTTGTCCGAGTTGCACCACCCGTTGGACGCGATACGAAGTAGTGAAGAATCATCTTCACCTAACCGCAGCATCGCTTGGACCAGTGGTCAGTCGAAGCCCGGTCAGTGAGATTTCTCCAACTGTGTCCTAGCCTTGACCTTAATGTCTCATCGAGCTCAGTGCTGCAACTCTCTGACAGTTGACTCAAGTCATTCCTGTCATATCGCCGTTGTCATTAGTTCATGCTTGCTTCTTTGCTCCACCCGTTGCCTAGCTCCACCGTGCCTCAACCTTGCACGTCGGCTATAATATATATATGGCCAACCGTGCCCCTTCTTCCTTTGTTTGCAAACCGGCCAGCTCCAGCTCTGCTAAGTTTTCATCCTCCTCCAAGCTTTGGAGCTCGTCGCCTGGTTGCAAGCCTGGTTCAGCCGACTGCCCGTTTTCTGCAGCCGACTACTTCTTGATCCTTTTTCTTGGTGTTTTAGCTTTCCTGCTTATCAAGTGTTTTCTTTTCTGCTTGTTCAGAACCTGAACCCGGTGGACGATCCGAAGCCACTTCGCCGAAGAAGACCCCTCCTTGGAACAAGGCAAGCCTCTTTGATCATATTGTTTCCATATATGCAAAATAGTGTGTTTGGGAAAATAATGCATGCTTAGTTTAACACCTCTTTAAACTGTTGGCCCTCGTTTGCAAGCGCCAACCGGATGGACCTACCCAGTAGTAGCCTTATTTTGGTAGATGTTGATATATTTCCCCTTGAGAGCCCTACAATAGCACTCTAGCATCCTACTCTGAGGTACGATGCCGAGTAGAATGGCTTAGCTCTGCAACGTTGTTTGTCGTTGGGAAAAGATGGGTTTTACTAACAGTTTGGAAACCCGACCGATACCTTGTGTATCGCGCGACCGTTTTTGTGAAATAAAGGAAAGATTTGTGAAAATCTTGATGTACAGAGCAGTGCCTGTGTGGCTTGGCTATGTTTATCATTAGGATGATTCCATGGCGTAAGTTTGTTTGTCAGTGATTTGTGAAGTGGTTTGCAGGAAAGGAAGTGACCTGAGTTTGCCGGTAAGCAAACGGAAGGCCTGTGTGGCCAGAACGGATCTGTGTGGTCCGGGGTGTTAAGCACATAAACAAGTTATGGAAACGTAAACAGGATGAAGATATGCTCCGGGTGTCCAGGGAGCAAAGTTTAAGCCCCCGGGGTTGTCAGCCAGGGCGGCAATTCAGTCTTCGGGTTGTATGAAGATGGTGATGACACGTCCCGGGTTGTAGCCAGGGCAGCAGTGTTCTAGCTGCTGGTTGTAGCCAGCCTACGGGAATTTAAGTGCATGATCAATGCTCGGGTTGTGCCAGGCAGCGATGGATGAGCCGGGTTGTTAGCCAGGCGGCCGATTAGCTGCTGGTTTGTAGCCAGGCCTACGGCATTTAGTGCCGATGATCATGCTCCCGGTTGTGCCAGGCGAGCGTGATTGAGCCCCGGGTTGTAGCCAGGGCGGCCGATTAG
>RYFJ01001610.1:0-98849 GCA_003991445.1 Oryza meyeriana var. granulata
AAATAATCGTGACATCGGCAGACTGGATAAGGACCGCGCAATTGTATGCCGATAGTACCAACTGTATGAAAAATAAATCCTATTACTGGTTAGGTGTACTCAGAGAGACCGATACCTGTATCTCCTAATTTACAAATGAAGACCAAGCTTGTTGATCCTATGTAAGGATGTATCTCGAGACCTGGCGGATAAGACAGATACCAAACATATATGTTTAGCAATAAGGCTCTCATGAAGCAGCATATCTGTTTACCTCATCGGCTCCTGTTGTAGCACCAGCGCTATAATTTCAACTCAGCCGCGGGCGCCCACATGGAGCATGCTACCGTAGAACTCATTATCTTTGGGGCTGCTACCAAATCAAGCGCCTGAGCCGACCTATCCAGCATAGCTCAGGGAAAGTATCATCCATCGCATGTCAGGATGAGTTTTTGTGTGTTTTAACCGCAATCAGCCAGAGAAATCCTTATTCGCAAGCCTTTCCGACTTACGTTCTGGATGCAAACTGGTTGCCACATTACCCGAGTAGGTATGTTGCAGGATCTGCTTGCCCTCCTCAGTGTGACGGCAGTGCATGAAACTCGGATGCGCTTTGACGATCGTCAGTCTTCAGCTGACTTGTGGGAAAAGCCGAACAAGATACCCGAACCTTGCATTACTACAGACGGGTTCGGCTGGTGACCCTCATGGGCGTACCCATAATCCAACAGAGTTATAGCCAAGCTAGGCACCCGAATCTTGCATTAGCATAGGATTCGGCTGCGACCCTCATGGGGCTACCCAACCTGACAGAGTTGCGGCCAAATAAGGTACCCGAACCTAGCATTAGCGTAGATTCGGCTGCGACCCTCATGGGCGTACCCTACTTAGCCGAGTGTACACAGCCCCGACTGGCGCCGGGAAACGATTGTTAGCTCCCATGGAGCGTAGTCGGGAAAAGATCAACTCCCGACTGCGCAAGTACTCGGTAAGTAGCCCTCATGGAGCATCCCGAGTTATTTCGACAGACTTGTCCAGCCCCGAGCGTAGGAGATAGCTCGAAGCCCTGAGTTCCCTGTCACGCATTATCCGGAGCTGGGCTGCAATATAAAAATATCGGATGAGTAGCATCTATGATGAAAATAAGCACCCGAATAAAATGTATTTACAATGTATGTAAATACGTGTTCTTCCTCTTTTTGATATAATTTCCTCGAGTATTGACCCCTTACGTTTAAGCACTCTGCCCGACTAGTCATAAACGCCCCCTAGCGTCGGAGGTTGGCTCATGGCTCTTTCCCAGGCACGCGTTTTGGTGACTTGAGTTCGTCTTACATGGAGCAGAGTTTCACGGATCGAGATTTAGCTACTCGAGTACTTTGTAATCATTAAGAGCAAAAACGGAAAAAAGTAAATGCGCAGCTTATACACCTATTAGGTGTAAGCGGCTGATGGCACTAGCAAGGCCGAGTGAGGAGATGTTTATCAGAAAGCGACTTAGCTGTCGGTATGGAGTGGGATGCCATCCTCGTAGTTTGAGCTTGTGAGCCCCCCCGAGCATGTCACTTGTGTTCTGATAATCCTCAGTTGTTGAAGTCGAAGCGCGGTCGTGACCGACTGCCACAATGGAGCCGTCTGACTTGCGTATTAGCGATTCCCAGCTTTAGTTGGGACCGCGTCGTCTGTCTCTCCCGCTCTTCTTCAGGGTGACTGTTGTCATCGAGGCCTCGGCAACAGCGTGGGGCCGAGCGTCGCTACTTGTTTGCCATGTCGAATAGGCCGACAGATTGGAGGGCTTCCGCTGAATTGTCGATATGAACGAGGTGTCTTTGATCTCTCCCTTTTCGAAAAAGGCGCCATGACGACCTCATCCTGTGATGTCGATTGAGTTCCTCTTCTCAGAAAACCTCTTGATGAAAGTCACGAAGAGACTCAGTTCTTCCTTGACCAAACTGATATAGGTCGTACTCAGAAGATGGCCTCTCGTATGTTCCCTGGAAATTTGGTGATGAAACATTCCCGGAGTTCTCCCCAAGAGCCGATTGATTGCTTGGAATCCTGTTAGCCATGTCCTCGCTGAGTCGGCTAGAGCAACTAGGCAGTAGTTAGCCATGACTTTGTGGTCACCTCCAGCAGCTTGGATTGCCAGAGTGTATGCTGTGACCAGGACTCGATCGGTCTTGCCGTCGTATTTTTCGATGCTTGTAGGCTTGAAACCGACGGCCAGTCGACCTGTTGTAGCTCCTGGTGAAGCCGGATATGCCTTCGTCTTCATGAGGACTCCGACCCCGACTACGCGGCACCCCGAAAGCTCGTGGTGGAGGCCGAAATGCTCTTCTCGTCTTCCAGTTGCGCTGCTCGTCTTCTTTCTCTTCGCCGCGCGGAGCATTGGTGTCCTGCCGAGATCACGCCATAGTGGCCTCGGAACCCGTGTCCCGACGGTCACTTCGACGTTGCCGGTTGTTGTTTGGTTGCCGAATGACGTTGGCGGACTCCGGTGCAGCTGACTAGAGCCGGCCACTCGGCGTTCGCTTTAGGTAGACGAGACTGCCATTGGGGGATGCCGACCGGTTGGTCGGTATGAGGGGATCTTTATCCCGACTGTGGTGCATACTGCTGACATGCAGCAGCGGTAAGCATGGCTTTTATCCTTCGATCGTCGGGGGCCTGATATCAGGCCCAAGCTGGACTGTGTCCAGTAGGGTTGCAGCGGCCACGATTTCTTTCGGGGAGTAACGAAGACATCGTGGTCGCCCGACTCGGATGTTTGGAGGATTTGCTGCTAGCGTGTTTGCTCCAGCCTTGCGTAGATCGTCGTTGGGGCGTGCAGGCGTCTTGCTTCTTCCTCCTGTTTGTTCTTGCAGTCGGCAGGCCTCCTCCTCTGTGGCTCGTTCGTCGCATGATTCCTGACAATAGGAGTAGAGCCTCTGGATGCCATGAAAAATTTCTCGCGGCGGAGTGAAAAAGCTTGCCCGAGTGCGATGCCGACTTGGAGTCGGAATCCGACTGCGGATCGTAGTCCGACTGAGAGTCGTAGTCGGAATAGTTGATGGGGGGTGATTACACAACTCCGACCTCCCTAGATCCGATCTCGAGCGGCTCGGAGCCGTATCCGAGTCGAACTCCAGGGATCGGGTTTGCCGCGTCGATGTAGATTGTAGATATCCGCGGCGTCGCTGATCCGAATGGGAAGTTGACGATCTCTTCCCTTCTCGGCCCATCTCGGCCGCCTCAGAACCGAGTCCGAGTCGAACACTGAAAGGAAGAGTTTCCCTGCGACTCGGCGTTTTGGAAGAGATCGCCGCCAGCATGTCGTCGAAGATGGCGCAGCGTCGTGTGGCCGACTGGCGCGCCCGAGTCAGCGGGCCCGTTCCTCGGGTGGAATCGCTGTCCGTGATCGGCCGGTGGGTGAATTGCCGAATGGTCGCGACGAAGTCAAGGCTTCTGAATGCGATTGTATTCTCCGGGGGGGAGTTTGCCGCCGTCGATTCGGTTGCTGGATCCATCGAGCTTGTAGATGTAGATCGCGCCGAAGCCCCTACCTGGCGCGCCAACTGTCGATGTTTTACACCGGCAATAAATATATGGGGCTACTCGGTGGATGGAAACTCGGTGGATTGCAAAGGAACACAAGGAAATTTTATACTGGTTCAGGCCCTTGATGTGAGGTAATACCCTACGTCCAGTTTGTATGTATTCCTTTGAGGATATACGGTGGTAGTTCTGATGAACTGTATGGCCGTGTGCTTCTATGAGCTCTTCTGCCCTCATGGGGCGCCCTGCCTCCCCTTATATACTGGGGGACAAGGTTACAAGGTAGGAGTCCCCATCGGATTACGACTAGGAGATCTCCCCTTAGAGATATAACGTACCCGACTAGGACTGTATATTCCTTTCTATACAAGGCGAAGTCTGCCGAATCTAGCTATATCTCTAATTACAAGGCTAGGCCCATCCTCTATCCGAGTGGCCCATATGCTTGTCGTGAGGTACCCGGGGCTCATGGCACCCACATGAGCCGTCTCAAAACAAGTCTGGTAGCCGTAAACGGAAGTCGGACAACGAGGTGGCCAACATGGACCGCACTCGGTCACGGCCCCAGCGGAATAACGACTACCAGAAAGTCATGAGCGGGCCATGCCCCTTCCACCCCAAGGGCAAGCACGCGGCCAAAGACTGCTACATGCTCAAGAAGTTTGCTCCGAGCAGGCTTCATCATCTGGCACCAACAAGGACAAAGACAAGCCAGATCAAGGTCCGGCCGACGATTTCCAAGATCCTCAGGCCGAGCTCAACCACATCTTCGGAGGGCCATCCGCATACGAGTCCAAGCGCAAACAAAAGCTAACAGCGCGCGACATCAACATGGTCTCCCCGACGGACACCCCCCAGTACCTGCGCTGGTCAGAGATGGCCATCACCTTCAATCGCACAGATCACCCAGATCGGGTTTCCCACCCAGGACGCTATCCACTTGTCCTGGACCCGGTCGTCAGAAACATCAAGCTGAAGAAAACCCTCATCGACGGAGGTAGCGTGCTCAATATCCTGTTCGCCAAGACTTTGGACGAGATGAAGATTCCTTGTTCAAAACTACGATCGAGCACTGCGCCCTTCCACGGGATAATTCCCAGCCTGCCATCAACTCCACTCGGGCAGATAACCTTGCCGGTAACCTTCGGCATGCGGGATAACTTCCGCACGAAAAACATCTATTTCGAGGTGGCCGACTTCGAGACCGCGTACCACGCGATACTCGGACGACTGGCACTCGCCAAATTCATGGCGATACTGCACTATACATACATGGTGCTCAAGATGCCTGGGGCAGCAGGAGTCCTCTCCCTCCGCAGCGACATCAAGCAAGCCTTCACCTGCGACAAGGAGAGCTGCGAACTGGCTCAATCACAAGAGGGGACAATCGGACGCGATAGCATTCGGCAAGCTGTCACAACTAAAGTTGAGCAAGATCAAGTTCCGGCGAAAAAAGCAGCGAAGTCAGGAATTTCAGTGGACTCTGACACGAAGAAAATCCCCCTGGACCCTTCCGACCCCTCCAAGACTGCTCTAGTCGGGACTGGACTTGACCCCAAATAGGAAGACGTGCTCGTCACCTTCCTACAAGCCAATAAAGATATCTTCGCATGGAAACCGTCCGACATGCCGGGCGTACCAAGGGAGGTGATCGAGCATGCCCTCAATGTGAAGACAGACGCCAAGCCAGTCAAGCAATGGCTGCGGCGCTTCGCTTAAGACCGCAAGGATGCTATTCGGGAGGAGATCACCAAGCTCCTCGCAGCCGGGTTCATCAAGGAGGTCTATCACTCGGGTTGGCTGGCAAACCCAGTTCTGGTCTAGAAGAAAAACGGTAAATGGCGCATGTGCGTCGACTACACCGATCTCAACAAGGCGTGCCCCAAGGACCCATTTGGTCTTCCCAGGATAGATCAGGTGGTTGATTCCACGGCAGGTTGCGACCTACTCAGCTTTCTCGACTGCTACTCGGGATACCATCAAATCAGCATGAGGGAGGAAGACTGCTTAAAGACATCTTTCATCATGCCGTTTGGAGCATACTGCTATATCACAATGCCGTTCGGTCCGAAGAATGCTGGAGCAACCTATCAACAGGCCATTCAGCGGTGTCTGCACACCTAGATCAGGCGCAACATGGAAGCCTACGTCGACGATGTGGTGATCAAGACCAAGTCCAAAGAAGACCTCATCGCTGACTTGGAAGAAACCTTCCAAAACCTTCGAAGATTCAAGATGAAGTTGAACCCGGAAAAATGCGCCTTCGGTGTGCCATCCGGAAAGTTACTCGGCTTCATCGTGTCGCATCGCGGCATCGAGGCTAACCCGGAGAAATTCAACGCCATCAAGAACATGGCACCCCCGACTAACCTCAAAGACGTCCAGAAGCTGACAGGCTGCATGGCGGCACTCAGCCGGTTTATTTCCCGACTGGGCGAACGGGGTATGCCCTTCTTCAAGCTCCTCAAAAAGGCGGACAACTTCCAATGGACTCCGGAAGCCCAGCAAGCCTTCGAAGACTTCAATCAAATCCTCACATCACCTCCTGTGCTGGCGTCACCCATGCCCTAAGAACCGCTAATGCTATATCTGGCGGCAACCACTCAGGTAGTCAGCACGGTATTGGTGGTCGAGCGATCCGAACAGGGTCATATTCAGAAAATACAACGGCCAGTTTACTTTGTCAACGAGGTCCTCGCCGACTCCAAAATGAGATATCCGCAGGTCCAGAAGCTGCTATATGGCCTACTCATCACAGTCTGGAAGCTGGTGCATTATTTTCAAGCACACCAAGTCACGGTGGTCACGGCGTTTCCACTCGGGGATGTCCTTCATAATCACGAGGCCACCGACCGAATCGCTAAATGGGCACTCGAGTTGATGGCGTTTGACATCACTTTTCAGCCACGGACAGCAATTAAATCTCAAGCTCTAGCCGACTTCATGGCCGAGTGGACGGAAGTTCAACTGCTTACATCAATAGCAAAGCTACAGTACTAGACAATGTACTTCAATGGTTCTTTACGGATCGGCAGCGCCGGGGTTGGAGTCATATTGACCTCCCCCACTGGCGAAAAACTGAAGTACGTTCTGCAAATCCACTTCCCGGCTTCCCACAACGTCGCCGAGTACGAGGCACTTGTTCACGGGCTCTGCATCGCAATATCACTGGGCATACGTCGACTGGTTGTGCGTGGGGATTCTCAACTGGTGGTAAACCAAGTCATGAAAGACTGGACTTGTCTCGGCGATACCATGGCGGCATACTATCAGGAGGTCCGCAAGCTGGGAAACAAGTTCAACAGGCTAGAAATCACACATGTCCTGCGTCAATACAACAACGCGGTAGACGAGCTGGCAAACATGGGATCCAAGCGAACAGCAATTCCGACTGGAATCTTTGTTAAGCAACTTATGGAGCCATCAGTCAAGAAGAAACCAACGCCAAAGCAGTCGGGAGGCGAACCTACCCCGGCTACAGACGAGGTGCTGCACATATGTCAAGACTGGAGAACTCCTGTTGTCAAATTTCTCCTGGACGATGAACTCCCAGAAGATCGCGGTCAAGCTGAGCAGATAAAGCGTCGAAGCAAAAGCTTCCTACTACTCGGAGAAGACCTGTACTGAAGGAGCGCATCCGGTGTCCTCATGCGCTACGTCACCACCGAGGAAGGCAAGCAGATTCTGCATTCGATTCACTCGGGCATATGTGGCAACCATGCCGCATCTAGGACGTTAGTCGAAAAAGCTTACCGGCAGGGATTTTTCTAGCCCACAGCAGTAACAGACGCCAAGAACATTGTTCGCAAGTGCGAGGGTTGCCAGTTCTACGCAAGACAAACAAATCTCCCAGCCCAGGAACTCCAAACTATCCTTATTTCCTGGCCATTCGCAGTATGGGGGCTCGACATGGTCAGGCCTTTCAAGAAAGCGCCAGGAGGGTTTACACATTTATTCATCGCGGTGGATAAATTCACCAAGTGGATTCAAGCTAAACCCGTTGCAACAATCACAGCGGCACGAGCAAAGGACTTCATCATGAGTATACTATACCGGTTCGGGATCCCTAACCACATCATCACCGACAACGGTACTCAGTTCACGGGCGGCGTATTCCAAGACTTCTGCGAAGATTTCGGCATCAAGATCTGCTACGCATCTGTGGCAGACCCACGGAGCAACGGGCAGGTCGAATGAGCCAACGGCATGGTCTTACAAGGCATCAAGGCCAGAATATTTGACCGACTACAACCATATGCGGGCTGGTGGGTACAAGAACTCCAGTCTGTTCTATGGTCTCTCAGAACCACGGTTAGTTGGGCAACAGGGCAATCCCCTTTCTTCCTGGTCTACGGTGCCGAGGCTATGCGACCGACAGAGTTACAGTTCGGCTCTGCGCGAGTCCGGGCCTACTCAGAAGACATCTCCAACAATACCCGACCAGTCGAGTTAGATCAGTTGGAAGAAGCAAGAGACACCGCAACAATCCAGTTGGCAAGGTATCTTCATGGCCTACGTCGCTACCACAATCGCAATGTCCATGGCCACGCCTTTTTGGTCGGGGATCTCGTTCTGAGGAAAATACAAACCACCAAAGACAGGCATAAATTATCCCCAATCTGGGAAGGGCCGTTCATTATAGCTGAGGTCACCCGGCCAGGCGCCTACTGACTGAAGACTGAAGACGGCGTCCTCATCAACAACTCATGGAACATAGAACAGCTACATCCTTTCTATACCTGAGTTTTATACTTTTTCACGTGTACAGTTTCTCTGACTCACTACACCGCTTGCATCAACCGAGTAGTGAGTCAGGGGCTGCATGTATATACATGCTGTCAATAATATACGAGCTCGTCCTACTCAGTCACGAAGCTTTACTACAACTGTCTTGTTCGCCCAAGTCCAGCTTCTTACTTTGAACAATTTTATTATGTTCTAACAGAATAACACAGCACGGACCGCACGGTCGAGTAAAGCTAATGACGACTGAGTACATAAGCTTGGTGGCATCGCACATATATTTACACATGTTTCTTCACAAAAGTGTATACATACCGACTACATAACATGTTGCCCTTACAGACCCAGGTCTCGGGTAATTATTTTAGCAGTCGGCTTCGCCCAGGTAATCAGCTCCAGTGCCTCCTCGGGCATCGTCTCTTCGGCAAACCCCTCCCCGATGGCTTCAATATCTGCCCTTGCGTAGATGGACTTGGTCATCGCCAGGGTCTGGGCCACGCCGGCAACAACGTGCTCATCCGAGTACTTTTTCAAGGTACTCGGTGCATCCTCAAGACGCGCCTCTATTTGTGGGATCCTGCTGCAACTGGTTCCCACAGGGCTAGGATCTATGAGGTCAAGGAGCCCTTTCACGGACCCGACGAGGGCCTCCCTTGACTCCCTGATCACTCTTACCTCCTCTGTGTAAAACCGATACTAGGCCTGGACATTGGCTCTCATGTCTGCCTAGGTCCGCCGGCAAGTAAACTTGTCAGACTCGGCTACAGACGGAACAATTAATGAATTGGCTAAGATCACGGTCAGGTTGAGGACTTACTTTCGTAGTCGGCCTCCCACCCGGCCACGGTCTTCTCCAGTTCGGCTTTTTCCTTACTGAGCTTGACGACGGCCTCTTTCAACTCGGCCTTCTCCCGGTCAAGCTCGGTGTTGGCCTTCGTCAGGTCGGCCTTGACCTTCTCAAGCTCGGCCCTGGCTTCTTCAGCCTCCTTCAGCTGCGATTCCCTCTCTGTTCGGGTCTTCAACTCCGCTTCGAGGGCTGCATGATAGATTAGCCAAGAGCTCAACCGTGCAGTCATGACATAACTGGGCAGTCGGGAACAACGCAGCTAGATGAATACGACGATGGTTCAGTCGGGAAGATACATTCGGGGAGTTTACCTCTGATCTTTCCGGCTAGGGCCCAAGTCTCCTCCCTGAGCTGATCGGCGCCGCTCTTCAGCCAGGCTTCCCTCCCCGCGTGACGCTCCTCCATCTCGGCCTTCAATGCCCGGAGTTGCTCCAATTCCGCGAGGTGGGGAGCCATTTCGACGAGGATCTCCGTCATCGCCTCATTGCGGTCGACAAGCTTCTGCTCAGAATAAGAGACAACTCAAGGATGGAGTCAGACGTCAAAACAAGAAGATCACCAAGACTCTACCACAAGGATCATACCCCAACACCCTTGGACCCACTGATAGCGGTGCGAAGCAAGCTTTCGCGTTCCCTCCTCACGACGACTTCATCAAGCCTGAAGCTCTTCACGGTCCCGTCAGGCGCCGTCCATGTGAATGTCCGGGGCATCACACGCGGAGGAGCTTCGATCCGAGGCAGGCTTGGGATCTCTGGTGGCGGCGACAATGACGACGACGACCACGACGGTGATGGGGTCCCGGCCTCTGCACTGCCGTCCCCCGCAGCCTCGGGGACCGGCTCAGGGGCTCCGACAGCAGCCTTCGCAACAGGTGACGCTTCAGGGGCTAGGGCCTCAACCTCGGGAACCGCCTCTTGGTCGAGTGGCAGCGGCGACCCTCCAGTCGGGACCACCTTGGTCTCTGTGACCGGGCTGGCCACCGGCTCAGCGGTTGTGTTCACGGCCGCCGGCTCGGCTGGGGCAGGCTCTTCAAGGGGAGCGGTCGGATTGGTCTCCTTGAGATCGATATCGGCCCGCTTCCTGCACGACGAAACAAGACATCAAAACACTACTCCAACACGCAAGAATTTCAGAAGATCCGGAGCAGCGCACCTCTTGGAGAACTTCAGCTTCCTGCCAGGCGACCCGGGTCCCGTTGGAGTGCTAGCTCTGACGGTCGGCCTGGTCGGCGTTACAGTCGGCGGCGGCGCATCAGCCCAAGTCGGCCCTGATTCCGGTGTGGTTGGCTTGGGCGCCTCCGTCCTCGGCGGTGTCTGCTCCGGCCGGCCCCTCGACGGCGCTGATGCCAGGCTCGGCAATGTCGGGCTCAAACCCGCAGGTCTCAACCTGGGACTTGATCGCCTGGGTGCCGCAGCGACGGTGTCCCTTATCTTCAGGCTTCCCGCTGTGGGCACCCCGGAAGTGCATTATGAAGAGTAACTATTACGGCAACGCGAACTATCTAGATGAATGGGGTCTTGAATAAAACCCGAAAAAATGCGGTAACCATCCATCCTCATCGCAGACTTGCCATAATCTTTACCCACTCACAATACAAATCCAAAAATGCCGAGAAGTGTACAAAAGAGATAATCATAAGGATAGCTTGCCAGTCCTCCCCGTCATACGCCCGTCAAACCACTCGATGGTGGCGACCAAACACGATACGTACCCCAGAGGACTCGAACCATAATAGCTATCCCCCAACCATCTCAATTATACACAACTCATACTCATGTTCAGCTAGTCCCCAGGAAAGCGACTAGCCTCACACTTTCATCGCAAGCAATTGATAAAGATCACAAGTACTCTAAATATGGATAAACGAGCAGCAGAGTTACAAGTATTACATAAAGGGGTTCACACCCTAATTCATCACAGAGTATACAAATATAGCAGCGGAAAAATATAAACACAAAAGATAAGACCAGTGGTGCCAAACCCAACCACAAGGCAACCAACTGGGGCAGAGCTTAATTTCAACTACACATTATCCTCACCACCCTCGGCGGGATAACAGTAGATCACACCATCTTCATCGTTATCCTCACCTGAAAAGATGCAACGTGAGTACGAATGGTACTCCGCAAGACTTACACAGTATTAATAGTACAAAGGAGTAATGCTAGTCTCTACATCAAGGAATATGGCTATGTGACTCTGATTTTGCATAAAGCTGATTTTATTGAGCAAGTAATACTTGAAACTATAAGCATTTTGAGAAATAACACAATCTGAATTTTTAGGACAGCAAGCTTATAGTTCTGAAAATGAAATATAAATGAGCACCAACCGTGCTCTAACCATTACCCATGGGTCACCATTGCCCAAACAATTATGCTACACAAGTATATCCTTTCTCATGACTAAACCAAGTCATAATTAATATCCAAAAACCTTTTATAGAAACCCCTTTCATCCATGACTATCCTAAATCCTGATATAGTCACATAATCCCGTAACTATATCTCCCAAGTTTGTCGCTAACATACATTGACTAACACATCAAGCGGTCGTCCTGTAACCGTGGACACGGCTATTCGAATAGTTCTTACTCTGATCAGAGGTGTACATCTTTACCCACACGATGTGATAGAAGCCAAACGGCTACACTCTAGTTTGATCCGTACCCGTCGGTACCCACACTCTACACATTGAGTGCGGACTAGAGGTCACAACAGAACCTTTTGCACGCTTAGCCCCAACCACCTAAACCACGTCTGGGCCCCCGATGACTTAGCCGTGTGCGTGCGTGGTAGCTAAGGCGGGCTCACCGTCGCGGGAGGCACCTCCGGCCAAGTATGGATTCTCCAAGTGCAGGCTCGCAGTGCAGTCCCGCACGAGGTCCTCCAAAGGTCTCCCCTCACGACTAACGGACGGGCGTAGATGGTCATAGCCTCCCGTGCTACTGAGTTAAGCCGTCCCATGACCGGCGTGTGGAAGTACGTAGGGTGCTTAAATAGATGTCAACATGTTCGGTCCTTAACGACCCAGACGGAGCTACGTGCATCGGGGAAACACCATCCCTTCATCGCCCTATCATCCGTCCAAGTCAAAACATATTTTCAATTATTATTCAGAGGTTATTCTTTTCAGATTGGAACCCATTTATTCGCTTTAAACTAGTTTTGAACCGATAGCTCCATCTATCGGACTTTTTCTAAGTCTATAAGCATGGCTAAGCATTCGGTAAAATAAAAGTATCCCAAAGTCCTTAACCAGGGGTGACAATGTATAAACATGGCATCGATAACCAAGGAATGGAAATGCATACAATTGGGTAATATTGACTCTACCCGTTTTTCCCATTTTGAATAGTCTGAAGCATGCATATAGATATTGTTTTCACAAACAAATCAATTTATTAAAAACATAGGTTCAATATGCTTAGACGCTTACCTTGCTGCAGAGATGGGTCACTCTCAACCCCTGGGTTAGTCTCCACATACTCCGTATCCTCAGAATCTATCGATAAGAAGCAATATGCAAATAAGAAGCAATTAAACATGTCTATGCAACATAATCAATTAATTATGAGATAAATACAGTAGGTAGGGCATGACCTAACAAGAGTTTAGGAGAAAGAACCAAGTCATTTGCATCTCCGGATTGGGAGATACAAAAATAACAAGGTAGGAAGGCTGAAAATGGCTGTTTCGTAATTATTTATATTGTAACCTTAAGTTATTATAGTTAACTGACATTTTCTATTAAGATTTCATAAAGGCATGTATTTTTATATAAAAGAACATAACCTACTGGTTTTAACAAAATTGTGTTTACTCAATTTGGATTTATAGACATTTTATTATGAATTTTGGAGTCCCTATATATTAATGGTTATAGAAATACATTTTTGTGTACAAGACATATACAAAAGTTTTATAAGATACTTTACAAAAGTGACAAACATGATAAGAGGAGCTTACTGATCCTAAGTCCAAGTTATTTTTGAAAAAGGAATGAAACTTTTATGCACCTTGGAAATCTAGGAATATATTAATCTTTTCCTCTTTTATATCATTTAAATCTTAGTGTATGATTTATATAGACAAAGTATCATTTATGTAAGTATAGCTAAATGTCAGTTTACTGCATGAAAGGTCAACCATTTCTGGTTTTTACCAAACCTTAATTTAAAGTAAACAGAAAATGGTTAAATTCATATAAAGTTCATATACTTCATGATAATTATTATTTTTGAGAAATTTTAGGCTTTGGTTTCTCCAGATTTTATTCCACAGAATTAAAGTGCATAATATGGTGATCCCCACAAATTTTGTTCCATCAAATTTGGAGTTAAAATGAATTAGATATTGATTTTCAAAATTTAGCTATCTTTCTGTTGGAGAAACAATTCAGTTTAACATTTCTCTTCTTTTCTTTTCCTCTCTTTCTCTCTTACAGGTGGGGTCAGCGCGGCATAGGGACAAACAGAGCAGGCGCAGACCGAGACAAAGGAACGGACCATACGGACTAGGAGTGGATGGTCCGGCGTGGCGAAACAGAGGAGGTGCAAGCAGTTCGGGCTTCTCGGCGGCGACAACGGCGATGACGGCGTCGGTTGTAGTCGGGCCCCAAAGAGAAAAGATACAGGAGTTCATGGCGGAGCTAAGGGTGGTCTTCTTGACACCTCGGGTGACCGGAATCTTGCCAGCGGCGAGTTCTAGCGGCAGAGGCTTTCGGGACGTTGGGGCAAACCAAGCTATGGCCGGGTTCTGGGCAAACCAATGCATGCAGGAGATATTAGTGGACTCTAGGAAGCTCACCGTGCGGCTTGTCGAGACTGGGAAGCTTGGTGAAGTGCAGCGACTGCGATGTCTTTCGGCGGCGCGAGGTAGCTTCGGTTTTACCGTCGGTAGCTCGATCTAGCCCATGGATTACCAAGATGTCACGCACACAAGGTCAAGGACAGCTTGAGGTCACTCTACATGCAAGGAATCGACAATTTGCTCACCGAATCGACAAGAACGGCCGCGGCGAAGCGATGACCGGAGTTGGGGAAGACGGAGGCCGATCTCTAGCTTCACGGCGTCATTACTCAATTCCTTCGGCTAGCTAACTTCCAGAGGTGAGGCGACGATGTTGGCGCAGTGGCTCGGTCAGACTTGCTTCAAGGTGGCCGGAACGGCGAGATGACGCTGGTGGCGGCGCTGCAGAGTAGAAAGCGGAACACGGCGACTTCGACCGGTGATCCTAGGGCTGTAAAGTGTGAAAATGGAATGATTACAATGTGTAGATCACGTTCCTAGGGTTGACAAAGGATGGAACTCACCGGCGCTGGCTCAAACTCGATCGAACATCTTCGGCGGCAGGGAGGATGGCTCTGTCTCCAGTGATCTTTGGGGATACCGTCGGCTTTCTCGGTGGGAGCGTGAAGAGGATGAGGAGGAGGTTCTGCTGGCGAGATTAGGGGCGAAATGGTCGAAGTCTCCAAGGTTGGAGCTCATCTAGGTCTCTCTGTGCGCACTGTGAGGGAGGAGAAGAAGGAGGCAGCGACACCTGTGCCATGCAGGGCTGAGTTGCTCTAGTGCTACAGTGTTCAGGGTGGGTCCCACATGTAAGACAACACTTTTCTACACACTTGTGGCTAGCTTCACTCTATGACTTGTGGGTCCTTGGAGTTAATTCCTATGGAGAGGAGAGAGGCATGGGTAGAAATGGGGTGAAACTCACTGTCCCAAGACTGGCAGAGGCTTACAGGTGGGCCAGGGTGTTGTGGGTCCCACTGGTCAGTGACTTGAGAGAGGAGAAATCTCTAGAGACTAACTGTTGTGAGCTGTATGGACAGCTGTCTTGCATCTGTGATTTCAGCAGATAAATAAGGGAGATAAATTATGGGAAAATTACTGGAGATAGAGGAAGATATGTTTAACATGCTGACCAAATTTCGTTCCTACAAGTGGTCTGGTTTATTTTTGGCGAATTTGCAAATTGGGGTCACTGATCCAGTTTTTCTGCAGCTTGATTCATGTCCCTAGGGCTGTGCTCCTATTATTTCATGTGACTTCTTTGGGAATTAAATTGAGCCAAAATTACTAGTGGTAGAGTTCATGGTGTCAAAACTGTTGGTAGAATTGCGCTGCCTAATTAATCTTCATTTTTATTTGGTGAATTTTAGAAGTAACCCAACTTATTTCAGCTAGCTTCCTAGTTTAGCTGATTTGAGGGACTTGGTTGAAGTATTTATTGAAGTGATAAAATTATGTAAAATTTACAGTGGATTGATTTGGTGGGATAGTGTTCACAGGGATTTTTCCATGATTTTATGCGCAACCTAACATCTTCAGAAAATCCTTAGACGGTACAAATGCATATGTCAAGGAGAAGGATCCAGGCTGAAACTTGTTTGGAATTTTTAAGGGGTCTAAACTAATGAAATAAATTCTGGAAAAATTATATTGATTCATGATAAATAATCTAGTATTTGAATAAATTATTTTCCCATATATGTTTCTGTTCAGCTTGATACACTTTTTGGTGATGTTTGGTTATTGCCAATAGGGTTCTATTATTGCCAACTTTAAATTTTTATGAAGTGAAAATACAAGGATTTAAATTGTGCATTCTAATGACAGTAGGTCATGGTACTAATTACCTGAAGTTAGATTTGGGGCTGTGACACCCGCCATGGCATGCAGCGTCATGGCCCCCTCGCCCCGATACAAAATGGGCTTCTTCCCTGCTCTCTTGGAGTCGGGTTGGGTAGCAGAGGGGCTTCTCGGCCTCTTCTTCGACGCGACGGCCGACAACGGGCGGGAGTCTTCATCAAACTCTTCATGCCACTATAAGTGAGTCAACAAAACACATCACGCAATGCTGAACAATCGCAATTCCACAGGCATCCATCACAGAAGAAAATCAAAGGTTACCTTGGTCCGGGGCCGAATGAAGCTATAGGCCGCGACCCGGCGGTTATCGTCTTCAGTCGCGACCACCCCTTCGGAGAAGTAGCTTAACAGGGTCTCGGTCACTTCCCCCTTGTTCGCCAACTCGTTGCTTACTCGGTCAAGATTGTTTTTGCCTTTAAAGGCCCAGCCAAATGCACTCCTCAGCTTCAGCGGCTGGATGCGCCGGGTCAGGAAGCGACGAGCCACCCAAGGTCCTGTCAGGCCAGCCTTCTTGAGGTCATCTATCTTCACCAACAGTTGATGTGCCTGGCCCATCTCTTCAAAGGACGGCTCTACTGACCAGTTTGGTGAAACCACGGGTGGCAAGCCGGTAAATGGGCTCAAGGAGGGAGCCAGATCTGCGCAATAGAACCATTCCTTGTGCCAACCTTTCAAAGAAGACTTCAAGGGCAGATCAAGATATTGCTCCTCAGCTGCAGACCAGCTCCCCCAATCACATTGATATTGCTCTTGGAGGGTTGGGGTTTGATGTGGAACAGATGTCGGAAGAGGATAAAATGGGGTTCAACACCCAAGAAGCACTCACAAAGAGTAACAAATATGGAGATTTGAAGAATCGAGTTGGGGTTCAAATGCACCAAATCCAGCCCGTAGAAGTCAAGGATGCGGCGGAAGAAACCAGAAGATGGAAGGCACAAGTCCCGATCGAAGAAAGAGGCAAAAACTAACGTTTCACCAAGTTGGGGATTTGGGACCGACTCACCCTTAGCCGACTGCCAGCGAATCACCTCTTGGCTGGGCAACTTCAATTCGCTCTCCAGCCAATTCAGTTCACTGAGCTGCAATCTGAAATCGGCCAAGAACTTCCCGGCGCACCCGCAAGATCCGAAGCTTTCGGCATGACTAGAGGCGGTGAGATTTGGGGAAAAACAAATCGGGGGCTTGGAACAAACGAAGAGGATTGGAATCACCCGAGTTCAGGTGGGGAATAGTAGTAGCTAACCCTAGTCGGCGGTAAGCGAAAAGATGGGCGCGAAGGTGGAAGACGAAGCGATTGGCTGATTTGGGGAAGATGAAGGAATCTTTTTCTCTCTCCCTGCTTTTATAGAGCCGGTGCCGACTAGATGGGCCTGGGCCTACACAGTCAGCACTGGGCCACCAAGATATGAGTTCCTACAGTAGCATGCTCCATGTGGGCCGCCCGCAGGCTGAGTTGAAATTATAGCGCTGGTGCTACTAACAGGAACCGATGAGGTAAACAGATATGCTTCATGAGAGCCTTATGCTAAACATATATGTTTGGATATCTGTTTTATCCACCAGGTCTCAAGGATATATCCTTACAAGGATCACAAGCTAGTCTTCATTAAAATTAGGGATGCAGGTATCTTTCTCGGGTACACCTGACCACACCGTGGATTTATTTGCATAAAGTGGTACTCGGCCTACATGCGTGGCCATCAGTTGCCATGAGCAACATTTTACCCGCTGACATGATGCGGAAGAGTCTAACTTTCGAGTAGTGCACTACTCGGGAGAGACTATAAATATCTTTTCCCGCTGACATGAGGCGGAGGAGTCTAACTTTTGAGTGGGATGCCACTTGGAAAAGACTATAAATCCCCTTTTCTTGCTGACATGACGCTGAAGAGTCCCATATACGAGTAGCATCCTACTCGGCAAGACTATGAACACATATTCCGACTGACATGAAGTCGAAGAGTCCTACATACGAGTAGACTCCTACTCGGCAAGACTATAAAGTTTATTCTGGTTGACTTGATACCGAAGAGTCTCATATACCAGTATTAATCTACTCGGGAAAGACTTCCAGGTTAAAGATCTTTGACTTTATGTTTAATTGTCTTCACAATTAAGCATAAAGTCGGGGGCTACACCTAATAGGTGTGCCTATTCGGCGCACACTATTCATATATCTATATGAAGCCCTTTATATCCTCGCTGCCAGCTGACATGAAGGAGGACTCGGAAGAAGACTTACTTGGACAAAGAGTACTCGGGAGCACTGCACTCAGGCAATCTTCACCGTGGAGGATGAGCACTCGGTATCAGCTGTGACTCAACTATGAAGGTCTCAGGGGCTATTGTGGAGGCCATGGGCCCCGGGTACCTCATTACCAGTATATGGGCCACTCGGATAGAGGATGGGCCGAACCATGTAATTAGAGATAAGATAGCACCTAGCAGGCTTTGCCTTGTATAACGAGGAAACATAGTCTTAGTTGGATAGGTCTCTATCTCTAAGAAGGATATCCCTTGGCCGTATCCAGCTGGGATCCTTATCATGTACCCCTGTCCCCTAGTATATAAAGGGAGGCAGGGCGCCCCTCAGGGCAAGAGACAAGATCATCGATCATCAAACACCTCAACTGGACGTAGGGTATTACCTCACATCGAGGGCCTGAACCAGTATAAACCTTCTCTGTGTTCCTCTGCAATCCACCGAATTCACCTTCGCCGAGTAGCCCCATAGTTTTATTGCTGGTGCAAAGCATCGACACTCCCGAAGCCCAGCAAGCCTTCGAAGACTTCAAGAAATTTCTCACATCACCCCCTGTGTTGGCGTCACCCATGCCCTAAGAACCGCTAATGCTATACCTAGTGGCAACTACTCAGGTAGTCAGCATGGTGTTGGTGGTTGAGCGATCCGAACAGGGTCACATCCAAAGAGTTCAAAGGCCAGTCTACTTTGTCAGCGAAGTCCTTGCCGACTCAAAGACGAGATATCCGCTGGTCTAGAAGCTGCCCTATGGCCTACTCATTACTGTCGGAAGTTGGTGCACTATTTCCAAACACACCAGGTTACGGTGGTCACATCGTTCCCACTCGGGGACGTCTTGCATAACCGCGAGGCCACCGGCCGAATCGCTAAATGGGCGCTCGAGTTGATGGCATTCGACATCACCTTTCAGCCATGGACAGCAATCAAGTCACAAGCTCTAGCCGACTTCGTGGCTGATTGGATAGAAGTTCAAATGCCTACGTCAACAGTGAAGCTAGAGTACTGGACAATGTACTTCGACGGTTCTCTACGGATCGGCGGTGCCGGGGCTGGCGTCGTACTGACATCCCCACCGGTGAAAAACTTAAGTACGTTCTACAAATCCACTTCCCGGCTTCCCACAACATCGCCGAGTACGAGGCACTTATCCACGGGCTCCGCATTGCTATATCACTCGGCATACGTCGACTGGTTGTGCGCGGGGATTCTCAACTCGTGGTGAACCAAGTCATGAAGGACTGGACATGTCTTGACGATACCATGGTGGCATACTGTCAGGAGGTCGGCAAGCTAGAAAACAAGTTCGACGGGCTGGAGATAACACATGTCCTATGACAATACAATAATGTTGCCGATGAATTGACAAATATGGGATCCAAGCAAGAAGCGGTCCCGGCAGGGATCTTTGTCGAGCAACTTATGGAGCCATCAGTCAAGAAGAAACCAGCGCTGGAGCAATCGGGAGGCGAACCTCCCCCGGCGACAGATGAGGTGCTACACATATGTCACGATTGGCGGACTCCTGTTCTCAAATTCCTCCTAGACAATGAACACCCAGAAGATCATAGCCAAGCCGAACAGATCAAACGTCGAAGTAAGAGTTTCCTAGTCATCGGAGAAGACCTATATCGAAGAAGTACATCCGGTGTCCTCATGCGCTGCGTCACCACTGAGGAGGGCAAGCAGATTCTACAGTTAATCCACTCGGGCATATGTGGCAACCATGCCGCATCCAGGATGTTAGTCGAAAAGGCTTACCGGCAGGGATTTTTCTAGCCAACAGCTGTAACAGATGCCAAAGACATTGTTCGCACATGCGAGGGTTGCCAGTTATACGCAAGACAAACCAATCTCCCATCCCAAGAACTCCAAACAATCCCAATCTCTTGGCCCTTTGCAGTATGGGGTCTTGACATGGTCAGACACTTCAAGAAAGTGCCAGGAGGTTTCACACACTTGTTCGTCGCAGTGGATAAATTCACCAAGTGGATTGAGGCCAAACCCGTTGCAACCATAATAGCGGCACCATCAAACGATTCAACAATATACATCGCACGATGCTGGGCAATTATGGATACATGTCTACAGGCATTCATCACAGAAGAAAAGCAAGGGTTACCTCGGGATGAGGTCGGTTTCAGCTATAAGCCGCAACGGAACGCTCCGTGTCCTCGGTTTCGACCACCTCACTGGAGAAATAACTGAACAATGTTTTAGTCACTTTTTGCTGGTCAGCTAGTTCTCGGCTTTCTCGGTCGGGGTCATTTTTCCCTTGGTAATCCTAGTAGAATTCGCTCCTCAGCTTCAATGGCTGGACGCGCCGGGTCAGGAAATGCCTGGCCACCCAAGGGCCGGTCAGACCGGCTCTCTTCAGTTCCTCCAATCTTGCTAGCAATTGATGCACTTGACCCATCTCTTCGAAAGTTGGATCTAATGACCAATTGGGCGAGACTGCCAGAGGCAAGCCGGTGAATGGAGGCAGGGAGGGTTCCAGATCAGAATAGTAGAACCACTCCTTATGCCAACCTTTCAAGGAGGATTTCAAAGGAAGATTGATATATATTTTCTTCATTTCACTCCTCAACTGAAGGCCACCCCCCAATCACCTGGACCCTATTCTTAGAGGGCTGGGGCTTGATGTGGAATAAATGTCTAAAGAAATTGAAGTGGGGTTCCACACCCAAGAAGCACTCGCAAAGAGTCACGAATATAGAGATTTGTAAGATTGAGTTGGGATTCAGATTCACCAACTCTAATCCGTAGAAGCTAAGAAGACCGCAGAGGAATTCAGAAGAGGGAAGAAATAAACCCCAGTCAAAAAAAGAGACAAAAACGACAGTCTCGCAAGCTTGGGGATTTTGAAACCGATTCACCTTTGGCAGGCTCCAGCGGATGATGTTATGGCTTTGTAGCCGCAGCGACTTCTCTAGATTTTCCAGCTTCGACTGGCTGCAATCTATGGTCGGCCACGCCTCATCCGACGCCCCAACGAAATCTGGAGCCCTCGGCATGGTTGGGGGACAAGAAGATTTGGGGGAAATGTGGTCGGGGGCTTGGCATGGACAAAGGGAAGCGGAATCGCTCGAGCTTCAATGGGGAGGAGCAAGCAATGACGAGCGGAGCGGGAGGCAAAATTTCGGCGTGGAGCAGGGAAGACGAAACGATTGGTCGCTTGAGGAAGATGAGGAATCTTTTCTCTCTCCCCCAGCCTTTGTAGAGCCTGTGCCAACTCATGGGCTTGGGCTTACACAGTCGGTACTGGGCCACTACGGTATGAGTTTCTATAGTAGCACGCTCAATATGGGCCGTTCTCTGGCTGCGTTAAAATCGCAGTACAGGTGCTACCAACAAAAACCGATGAGGTAAATAGATATGCTTCATGAAGGCCTAATTGCTAAAGATATATGTTTGGGTATCTGTCTTATCCACCAGGTATTAAGGATATATCCTTACAAGGATCACAAGCTAGTCTTCATCAACATTGGGGATGCAGGTATCTCTCAAGTACACCTGACCACGCAATGGATTTATTTTCATAAAGTGGTACTCGGCCTACATGCTTGGCCAACAGTTGCCATGAGCAACATTATTCCAGCCGACATGACGCTGAAGAGTCTAACTTTCAAGTAGTGCACTACTCGGGAGAGACTACAAATATTCTTTCCAGCTGACATGACGCTGAGGAGTCTAACTTCCGAGTGGGACGCCACTCGGGAAAGACTATAAACACCCCTTTCCAGCTGACATGAAGCTGAAGAGTCCTATATACGAGTGGCATGCTACTCGGCAAGACTATAAATCATATTCCGGTTGACATGATACCAAAGAGTCTCATATACCGGTAGTATACTACTCAGGAAGGACTACAGGGTTAAAGATCTTTGACTTTATGTTTAATTGTTTTCACAATTAAGCACAAAGTCGGGGGCTACACCTAATAGGTGCGCCTATTCAGCGCACACTATTCATGCATCAACATGACGCCCTTCATAGCCTCGCTGCCAGCTGACATGAAGCAGGACTCGGGAAGAAGAAGCACTTGGACAAAGAGTACTCGGGAGCAATGCACTTGGGCAATCTTTGCCGTGGAGGATGAGCACTCGGCATCAGCTGTGACTCAACTATGAAGGTCTCAGGGGCTACTGTGGAGGCCATGGGCCCTGGGTACGTGTTGACACCGAAAATCACTAGCAGCGTCGAGAACGAGCTGAGGATCTAGTTCGATGCACTAGACACGCGAAGGCCTGGGAGATCTGCTTAACTCTAGTGTAGGTCCTAAATTCGAGGTTCGTAGGTGTGCCAGTCAATTTGACCCGCAATTGACAAGGAGATAAAAAAAGTTAGATCATTGATCCAATCGGCCGACAGGCCGATATAGAGTTCCTCCAGCCGATTGCCGATAGTACTTGTATATCGGCTAGAAAGCCAATGATGGTATAAGCAGATAATAAACCAGCCGATTGCCGATAACACTTGTACATCGGCTAGAAAAACCGATGATAATATATATAAATAAATATCAGCCGACTACCCGACTACCAATAGAACGTGTACATCGGCTGGAAAACCAATGGTAGTGTAGATAATCAAAATAATAATCAAGACAATGCAGTCGGCTTTATTTAATAAAAAGATAACTTATCGGCTAGACACTCCGATAAGACACTTGCATAAAATCTATCAACCTAGCAGGAACAACTTATCATTGGCAATTTAGTTGGTCAGACCTAACCGATGCAGCACAAACTGATGATAAATTACACCCAGTAAGCTGATAAATCTACGCACGCGTGATGTGATATACCCACTCGGGCTAAGAGATCAAACTTAACTGATGCAGCCGTAGACAGAATAGATACACCGTGGTAAGCCGACTACCGTAGATCAGCTAGAATATCGGACCTAACCGAGGAAGTCCTAGCCGATAAGGTAGTCGGGGTAACGAGACTTACCCTCTCGCAGGAGTTCGGACCTAATTGATGCAGCCCGGCTTGACAAGCAAGAACCTGTCGAAAAGGGTGGCGATGCGCCAAATTTTGTGGAGGCCATGGGCCCCGGGTACCTCATTACCAGTACATGGGCCACTCGGATAGAGGATGGGCTGGACCATGTAATTAGAGATAAGATGGCACCCGGCAGGCTGTACCTTGTATAATAAGAAAACATAGTCTTAGTCAGATAGGATTCTATCTCTAAGAAGGAAATCCCTTGGTCGTATCCGACTGGGATCCTTGTCATGTATCCCTGTCCCCTAGTATATAAAGGGAGGCAGGGCGCCCCTCAGGGCAAGGAGAACAAGAACAACCAGATCATTGATCGTTATACACCTCAGAGGAATAACACTTCAACTGGACGTAGGGTATTACCTCACCTTGAGGGCCTGAACTAGTATAATTCTCTTGTGTTCCTCTGCAGTCCACCGAATTCACCCTCGCCGAGTAGCCCCATAGTTCTATTGCCGGTGCAAAGCATCGACAGTTGGCGCGCCAGGTAGGGGCCTCTGGCAAATTCCTCATCTGAAGATTCGATGGATTCAATCAACGGAGTCGACAGCAACAAGTTCTTCCCCGGAGATGCAATTACCTTCGGAAGCTTAGACTTCATCGCCGATCAATTCGGCAATCTCACCTTGGTTGAGGCAGATCCAATCTTGCTAGCCGGGGAACTAGCCGACGTTGCGCCAGTCAACACCCAGGACGTCGCGATCTCCTTCCCCGACCTACTGCGGCAGTCCTTTACATCGCCGAGCATCGGGACAACCCTCTCCTTCGGCGTCCGACTTGCGCTAGGCCTTGAGCCAGCCCAAGTTGGGCCGAGAGGGGGAGAGGTCGTCAATTTCCCGTACAATTCCGGCGACGCTGCGCATCTTTATTCCGCGCAGCAAACCCGATCCCTAGCAATTCAGTTTGGACACGGCCAAGCACCGTTTCGGACTGGATCTAGAGAGGTCGGAGTCGTTCTCACTCCGATAAATTACTCGGAGTCCGACACTAAGTCGGATAGCGGTTTGAGCACCAGCTCGGACTTCAATTCGGCAAGCTTCCCCCTCTCCCGCGAGATCTTCATGGCTTCAACACCACCTTCCGAGGTACGCCGACTACAAGAGGAGCGATAAGAGGAGGCGCGCCGATTACAACAAGAGGAGGCCAACCGCGAAGCTCGCAATAACGAGCTGTGACAGGCTAGGTGAATCGCTCAGCAACAGATCCTCCAAACAAAGATTGGCGACCACGACGTCTTCGTCACACCGCAACAGAACGTTGTGGCCGCAGCAACTTTGCTGGACACCCTCCAGCTCTGGCCGGATCACCAGGCCACTCCGACTATCGCCAAGATCAAGGCGATGATCACCGCTGCTGCCTGTCAGCAGCAACAGCAGTCGGGCGACACTGCTGTACCGACCAACCGGTCGGGTTCTCCGGTGGCAGGCTCATCTGCATCAACACGACGCTGGGCGGCCGGCTCCAGTCGGCAACGCGAACAGTCCCGGCAAACAACGCTCGGCAATACCAATAATGACAACCGGTGGCGTCGCCAGTACGATCGCCGACCCAATCAAGACCTCCGAGTGCGACAGCACCGAGACCTTCGTCACACCATAAACGCTCGATGCGAAGAACGCGAAGAAGATGAACGCCGCCGACTAGAAGACGAAAACGAGCGCTTCGGCATCCACCACGAGCGACTACATCGCAAAGATCGGAGTCGGAGCCCTCACGAAGACGAAGGCATCCCAGCCTTTACTCGAGAGCTACAGGACGTCTTGTGGCCGACTGGCTTTAAGCCCACCGGGATCGAAAAGTACGACGGCAAGACAAACCCAGAGTCCTGGCTTACCGTGTACACCCTGGCAGTTCGAGCTACTGGGGGCGACAGCAAAGTCATGGCTAACTACCTCCCAGTCGCGCTAGCCGACTCGGCGAGGACATGGCTGACAGGCCTCCCGAGGTGGTCGATCGGTTCCTGGGGACAACTTAGGGAGCGGTTCATCGCTAATTTCCAGGGGACCTACGACAGACCCTCTTTGGAGCATGATCTTTATCAACTGCACCAGAAGAAAAACGAGTCTTTGCACGAATTCATAAAAAGGTTTTCCGAGAAGCGCAACCAAATTCCAACTATTAAAGACAAAGTCGTCATCGCCGCCTTTCGCAAAGGGGTAAAAGACGCTCCACTTATTGCAAAATTTACTCGGAAGCCACCATCCACAGTCCGGGCGCTCTTCGACATGGCCAACAAATACGCCGACTCGGCCGAAGAAGTCGCGGAGGCCCTCGACGAGAAGAAGGAGCCCCGACAGAAAGAACAGAAGGCGAAAGCCGACAATGAGCCGTCTCAAAACAAGTCCGGCAGCCGTAAATGGAAGTCGGACAACGAGGTGGCCAACATGGAGCGCAGTCGGTCACGGCCCCAGCGGAACAACGACTACTAGAAACTCATGAGCGGGCCATGCCCCTTTCACCCCAAGGGAAAGCACGCGGCCAAAGATTGCTATATGCTCAAAAAGTTTGCCTCCGAGCAGACTTCATCGTCTGGCGCCGACAAGGACAAAGACAAGCCAGACTCGGGTTCGGCTGATGATTTCCAGGATCCTCAAGCCGAGCTCAACCATATCTTCGGGGGGCCACTCGCGTACGAGTCCAAGCACAAACAGAAGCTCTCAGCGCGCGACATCAACACGGTCTCCACAGCCGACACGCCCCAATACCTGCGCTGGTCAGAGATGGCCATCACCTTCAATCGCGCAGATCACCCAGATCGGGTTTCCCACCCGGGACGCTATCCACTCGTCCTGGACCCGGTCATCAGAAACATCAGGCTGAAGAAAACCCTCATCGACGGAGGCAGCGCGCTTAATATCCTGTTCGCCAAGACTTTGGACGAGATGAAAATTCCTCGTTCAGAACTACGGCAGAGCAATGCGCCCCTCCACGGGATAATTCCCGGCCTATCATCAATTCCACTCGGGCAGATAACTTTGCTGGTAACCTTCGGCACGCGGGATAATTTCCGCACAGAAAACGTCTGCTTCGAGGTCGCCGACTTCGAGACTGCGTACCACGCGATACTCGGACTAACTAATGGATTGGCTAAGATCACAGTTAGGTTGAGGACTTACTTTCGTAGTCGGCCTCCCACCTAGCTACGGTCTTCTCCAGTTCGGCCTTTTCCTTACCGAGCTTGACGACGGCCTCCTTCAACTCGGACTTCTCCCTGTCAAGCTCGGTGTTGGCCTTTTTCAGGTCGGCCTTGACCTTCTCAAGCTCGGCCTTGGCTTCTTCGGCCTCCTTCAGCTGCGATTCCCTCTCTGTTCGGGTCTTTAACTCCGCCTCGAGGCCTGCACCACAGATTAGCCAAGAGCTCAACCGTGTAGTCATGACACAACTGGGCAGTCGGGAACAACGCAGCTGGATGAATGCATCAACGGTTCAGTCGGGAAGATATACTCGAGGATTTTACCTTTGATCTTCCCGGCTAGGGCCCATGTGTCCGCCCTGAGCTGATCGGCGCCACTCTTCAGCCAGGCCTCCCTCCCCGCATGACGCGCCTCCATCTCGACTTTCAATGCCCGAAGCTGCTCCAATTCTGCGAGGTGGGGAGCTACCTCGACCAAGATCTCCGTCATCGCCTCGTCGCGGTCAACAAGCTTCTGCTCAGGATAAAAGACGAATCAAGGACGGAGTCAGACATCAAGACAAGAAGATTGCCAAGGCTCTACCATGAGAATCATACCACGACCCCTTGGGACCCGCTGATGGCGGCGCGAAGCAGGCTTTCGCGCTCTCTCCTTGCAACGACTTCATCGAGCCTGAAGCTTTTCACAGTACCGTCGCGAGTTGTCCATGTAAAGGTCCAGGGCATCACACATGGGGGAGCTTCGATCCGAGGCACACTACAAACTTCTAACCCTTGCGCAACGACGAGAAAACGTTGCAATAGGCCCAATTTGGTTGCAAAAGGTAGTTCTTGCTATCAAATCGCGTTCGTTACCAATGGTTGCAAAAAGTCACGTTGCAATAAGAACTTGCAACCGTTGGTAGTTTGGCTTTGCAAGAGTTAGCTTTTCTTGCAACCATAGCTGTCCGTTGCCAAGCATGGCAATAGGGCGTTATCGCAACATTCACTGGCGTGGCAATACGAGCACTTGCCACGCTCGTCTTCGTAGCAACATGTGGTAAATGCAACGAGCGATAGCGTAGCAATAGAATTTTGTTGCCACGCTAGAATTTTGTTGCCTAAGGTGTTGTTGCCATGACCGTTATGTCGTGGCAAGTAAACCATTTGCCATGCAATTTTATTCGTTGCGAGAGAGTATACATTATTGCCACAATCGCTGTGGCGTAGCAAAAGTATCATTTGCCACGCTTTTTTATTCGTTGCAAGAGATGATATGGTATTGCCACGGTTGTCGTGGCGTGGCAATAGTATCATTTCGTGGCAATACTATTATTTGCAACGTAAATAAGTCTGTTGCCATAGAGCATATTGCCACGCATCGTGGCTCGTAGGCATAGCTTTTATTGCAACGCTAGTAACATTTAATTTTGGTTTAATAAATCATCATTGCAAATCAATAAACCATAACAAAAGTAATTGCACTCACATATATTAATTATAATCAATATTCAATATGTTGCCAAACCATGGAAATAGTAGCTAAAATCATAAACGAGTGTACAGTTCACTCATTATTTGACAACTTTTTAAAAACTTCCTAATATCTATGCAGCACTCGAGAGTTTCCTAGCAGCCCAACATGTCATCGCCTCGACTATGTCCTCGCTTGATTATGAGCCTCCCACTGAAACCTTGTCCACCTACTGCCAAAAGAATAAGATTGGGATATTAGAACAATATTAAGTTTACTAATTCTTGTACAAAATGTAACGAGATTCAGATATAACATGGTTTTAATTAATCAAAACTATGGAAACAGTGATGTACATATAATCAGTTTGCTATCAAATTCTCTGAATTTTTAAGGCAGCAGCAGTACAGTTGATTAGAAAAATCATAACTAGAGTTCTAGACAACAAAAAATTATATTCTTTAACAATACGGAAAGCCCATGAAATTCTCTACATCTTTCTAGTTATTTGTTAAATAAGATTCTGCAGTTATCATGGTCGAAAAACACAAACGCCCACTGCTGTTCAGAGCAAGGTCAAAACCTGACCGGCTACTTACAAAATTCATAACTCCCAATTCTCTAGGGCTAAAATCATGACCTTTCATGATGACAAACATCTCTAAACTCTCTACAACTTTGGTATTATCAAGTATCACAGAAAAGGTAAATTACTACTCGGAACAATTCACCCAATCAAAACTGCACAAGCTGCAGTTTTCAGCACGTATGTTAATTGTATTTTCTACATTTCCTAGTTCTACAAGGAAGATCATATTTGATAAAATTTTAGCAAATGATGTAAGAATTTAGATTCCAATTAGCTGATAACATATTGCAGTAGTTACCTTCCTCCTTTTGGGATTATTTCTTGTTCTATTCATCAGCTGCTGTAAAGTGATATATGTCTTCCGTGTAGCCACATTTGCAGTGTTTTCGTTGAAAAGACTTTTGCTGAGAGCTGCATGCTTGGCCTATTTGAGGGTGGTGTCGTATTGCTTCCATTACTTTCATCGTCTTCGACTATGATACCATCGGTGTCACGTTGCTCAATAAATACCACTGCACACAAGGTTAAAGGTTCAGTTTTAAAAAAATTAGTAGTAAAATACACTGGTTGAAGAAGAAAAATAAATTACTAATTTCTGGAATGTCCCTTTTCATCCTTAAAAATTCCTTGTATGTGTTGACTATTTGATCCCTAGTGTCATCCTTCAAATCTGTTAGTCACCAAAAACATATAAGATAAGGTGTAGTTTATATAAAGGTGCTAAGATTATGAACAATACGAAAACATATGCGAAAACATAGATGATATACTTTTGGATTGGTCCTGTGGTAGCTTCTTTAGCCAGTCCTTATATGCATCAAGAGGATCATCCATAAACGGATGCTCATTTTCTTCTAGCTGCTGCCTTGATCACTTGAGGAGTGTTAAGCTGACTTGCTGTGCTGTCTCTTACTCCTTTGAGAGTACTAATCTGATTTTCTTCTCACTCTCATTGTCTTGTAGCATAATTTCTGCATGTCTGACATAATCGAGGGGCTAAAGAGTGGCTACATCTCTTCCACAACGCTTCTTGTAGTATAACAAGTTCCAGACAGCATACCCAAGCTGGTCCTTAAGAGATGTCAAGGTTAAGAATTTTATATCAGGCCTTTCCACTTTGAACATTATATACTCCTGATCTGGAAGTCCATTCTTACAATGAACATAAAGAGTCCACATTTCACCCGTGCCACTGCATACATACGACAATGGTTGATAAATAAACAAGAATAAAAAAAGGTCAAGTATTACCCTTTGGCAGAATCTTAACTTAAGCAAAAAGATTCAAAGCCCACACTCGTCCGTGTGTGAAGAAAAGGCAAAGAACTTGGTACAGTAACAACAGAGAAGATGACCAATAGCACAACCTCGTCCGTGGCAACGTCAGGTCACCAGGGCAATGACTTGCCTGTAATCTTGCAAAGACAAAGTAGTACTAGCACATATCCTATTCCACCGCTCGTACAAATACTCATTATAACTTTTAGGTTTCATTCAGTTAGCTTTTACTCATTTGACCTGACACTGACACGAAAGGTTCCTAGGTTCCTAACATTGAACCATTGCTACAATATTCACAGGGCAAATAGTCACAGGGCAAATAGGCGTCAGGCTGGCACAAAGCGGCGGCCGGCAGGGAACGGCACACAGGAGAAGGGCGGCACTGGACTTCGGGAAAGGAAAAGCAGTAGGGGCTGGCGCAGAGGGATGATGCTCACCTCGGGGCGGCGAAGGACGGCGACGGCTGTAGATGGCAGACCGGAGACGGCAGGCGGCGGCGAGAGGCGCAGAGGACGACGACGAGGTTGACGGCGCAGAGGCGGGCGAAGCCAGACGGCGACGAGGAGGGACGGCGACGATGTTGAGCAGCGGTCGTTGGGCGACGACGGTGGAGAGGGGAGTCGGGCTCCGGGTGATGGCGACGTCGACGGCGACGGAGCATGGCGCTGAGGCGGATGTACCGACGACGGCGCCACAGCGACCGGCGGCGGGGACGGCGAGGAGGGGACGGAGAGCTCCTCGGGTTGAAGACGACGGCAGCGCTCCGGCGGCGGAGCCAGGCCGCGGCAGCAGCTTCGGCGCACTGCCTCGGGGCGGCGCGCTGGGCAGCCGGAGGTGACGGCGGCGCGGCGGCAGAGGCAGGGGCAAGGAGCGGCGCGGCAGAGGGCTGGCGGCGCTGCGCGTGGCGTCGCTGGATGGGCACGGTGGCGGCTGGAGGCGCGGCTAGCAGGGGCAGGCGACGGCGCGGCGAGCCAGACGGCGGCGGCTTCGGGTGAGCGGAGAAAACGAGAGAGGTGAGTTCGGGAGAGCTTTTTGAGGGCACGGGGAGGCGGAATCGTGGCCGAGGATGCGGTTTTGGAACGGGATGGGCGCGGGAATGGCGGCGTCGTGGGGAGAAGGAGACGGAAGGTGGAGGTGACCGGGTCCGGGGCTGCACGGGATTGGCGGCCACGGCGGTTGCCAGCGGAGACCGGGGCGGCGCGGGCTGGCGCAGGCCGGGGGAGAAGCAAGGGAGCAGGCAGAGCAGGCCGGGGCGTAGCCCAGGGCGGCGGCTTCGGCTGGCTGGCGACCAAGCAGAGAGAGAGAGAGTCCAAGAAGATGAACAGGAAGGGGAAAAAAAAGGAAGGGTAAGAAAAAGAAAAGCGGAAGGGAAAATTGGAAGGAAAAGGAAAAGAAAAAAGAAGAGGAAAAGGTGGGGGTTTTTGGGGATTTTTTTACAGATTCCAAATTTAGAATTTAAATTTTAGAATTTCAAGATGTATCAGAAAAACGAAAGTTGGAAATTTGTTTGGAATTTTGGAGGATTGTGAATGTCGGTGTATATATATTTGGAAAAAAAATCGGAGATGTCGAAACACTTTTGGAAATCAAAATATTTCTTTGGAATTAACGAAATTCGCCGGAATTTTTGGGATTCACCAAGTATAAGAATATTTTGGGAATTCTTGGAATATTGGGAGGAGTTAAGAGGAATGTTCCGAAGTCAGGAAAAATCGGAAATATTTACCGAGTCAGGGACTTGGGGAAAAAAAAGAGGTTATTTTGCGTCAACCGAGAAATTAGGATTTTCAAGGAATATATTTCACGGAGTTTGAGAAACGGAATAAATGAACTTCCAAAATGTGGGGAATATTTTGGGAGTCGAGAACGGAGGGGGAAATAGTTTAGGAAATATACAATCGCTTGAAATATCGGTGTATTTTGGAGAATCGGAACGTCGAGGAGGTTTTAGGGTTTCGGGAGCGACACGAAACCCCAAAAGGAAAAAGGAGTCAGAGTTCATGATGAACGGGGAGATTTCAAAGGACTGAACCGAAATGACCTGAACAGGGAAAAAGACAGGGGTTTTATTACATATTAGATTTATCTAATTATAGAGATGATCTTTGTCCCATTAAAATTAATTCTGGAGCTCCGAAAATTCCAAAAAATTTTCAGAGAGTTTATTAAATCGTGGAGAATTTACCAGAAATAAATGGCACCACGAAATAGATAGAGTTTAATATTACAAATACTTAAACACTTAAAATATTCCGACAAACACCCTCGAAATATAAAAGCGTCCAAGCATTTATTTAAAATTTTCAACTTGGGATTTTTAATATTAGAAATTTCAAAATTTTATTGAAACACGTTTCTCAAACAAAATTTTTCTAGCATATTTTTTTTTGTTTTTCGATTTACCCAAAACAATTTTTAATTAAGACGATTTTTAGGGCGTGACAATATTACACATCTGCCTCATTAAAAACTTTGTCATGTAAAAACTCAATTTTGAGAAAACCATGACAAAGAAAAAAGAGTATAGCTAAAGGTCAATACTCAAAAATAAAAAAGATTACTCTAGTTCCTCATTTTATAGGTAAAGATTTTCGAACTGCTCAGCCAAATCTTGGTTCTCCGTGGTGTGTTGGGCACGTTCCTTAGCTAGCTGCTAGTCTTTAACCACAAGTAGCATTTCTACCACCTCACTGTGGAGATTTCTTCTTCTCTCCTCAATAATTCTTCCGCAAAGACTGAAGGCCGATTCGGATGATACCGTAGACACAGGCACCGTGAACACATCCTGTCCTAGCTTTGAGAGCACGAGATATTGGGTCTTGTGATCATTCCACCATTGAAGAACGTTGAGATCTTCCTGGTTGATCGAGTCGGTGTCCAAGTAGGTGGACAGCTCAAGAGCTTCAAGCAAAGCGTGTGCAGGACTTGCTATGGCCGAACTTCATCATGTGCCATTAATTCTATCCATTGCTCCTTTCTGAGATTGAGTTAACTCCTCAATTCTTTGTTTCTTCTTATGCTTTTGGGAACAGGATTCATATTTTCTAAATCAATTTGTAGAAGACATGGCTTCAAAAGATGACAAGAATAAAATTAAAATTATACAAGCAGTTCTAGACCTTCATACCAATTAGTACAATACAGATGGATTTTAAAAAAAAACAATACCTGCACTCCGGACGAACGGACGAGCCTGCTTGTTGGTGCCTGCTTGCTAGATGAACGTTGAACGGACGAGCGCCGGCCGGAGACGAGATGAACACGGAGCGTCACCCACGGGCATGGCCCTGCTTGTCGATGAGCAGGAAGGAACTAGGGCACTAAGATGCCGTCGCTGCAGGGAATTCAAGGGCCGTGACGACTCCGGTTGCAGGGAGGGGGCGCCACGACGACACCAGCTGCAGGGAAGCCGCGACCACGCTGCTGGCTGTAGGGAACGAGGGCCTTGACCACACTGCTCGCAGGGACGGTACGCGGGGGAAGAGAGGCCGCGACGGGGGGATCAGAAGCCACGACGCACGTGGGAAACAAAGCAGCGACGGGGAAGAGAGAGACCGCGACATATGTGATAGTAATTAGATTAGATCCTTTTCCAATACATAAACGGGTCTACATTAATTTGTATAGGATATGCTAGCTATTAGAAACACAAACACATACATGGTCTAATGGTAGGCACCTATCTTCTTAACTCTGAGGTCTCAGGTTTGAAACTTGCTGTGGTGTTTTTTTTTAATTTTTTATGTAACCATTAAAGTGGAGAACCTTAGGTATTGCAACGATGTAATTTTTCGTTGCTATATGTACAACCTTTTTGCAACGAACGAAACTATTACATACAACGAAACCATAATCGTTGCAACCTTAGTGATTGCAACGATTTATTTTTTTTCGTTGCTATATGTACCACTTTTTTGCAACGCAAGCGACTATTATATACAACGAAACATATTCGTTGCGACATAGACGGGCTATTGCAACCATCATATAAAGAGTTGCAATACCACCTTAGTATTGCAACGACAATAAACTTGCCCGCAACGCAAATCAAATCGTGGCAACAGGAATCACTTATTGCAACCATTCAATAATTTGTTGCGATAACACTTACTTTTCGCAACGATCTCCATACTTAGGGCCACGAAACAATCTTCATGGCAAAAATCCAATCTATCGCAACCAAAAGTGAAAATCGTTGCGATAACAACCCTTGTTGCAACCAAACCTCACCGTTGCGACAAAAAAGCATGGCATAAGGGTCAGAAGTTAGTAGTGGCAGATGTGGGATCTCTGGCGGCGGCGGCAGCGGCGACGACGACGGCGACGACCACAACGGCGACAGGGTCCAGGCCTTAGTGCCACCGTCCCCCGCGACCTCCGGGACCGGCTCAAGGGCTCCGTCCGCGGCTTCCGCGATGAGCGGCGCCTCAGGAGCTGGGGCCTCGGTCTCAGCGGCCACATCTCGGTCTGGTGGTGACAGCGGCCCTGCAGTCGGGGCCACCTCGGTTTCAGCGACTGGGCTGGCCGTCGGCTCAACAGGTGTGTTCACAGCCGCTGGCTTGGCTGGGGTAGGCTCATCAAGTGGAGCGGTCGGGTCGACCTCCTTGAGATCGATATCGGCTCGCTTCCTGCACGATGAAGCAAGACATCAAGACATTACTTCAACACACAAAGACTTCAGAAGACCCGGAGCAGCGCACCTCTTGGAGAACTTCAGCTTCTTGCCGGGCGACCTGCTCCTCGGCGGAGCGCTAGCTCCGGCAGTCGGCCCGGTCGGCGTCACAGTCGGCAGTGGCGCATCAACCCGAGTCGGCCCTGACTCCGGTACGGTCGGCTCGGGCGCCTCCGTCCCTGGCGGCGTTTGCTCCTGCCGGCCCCTCACCGGCGATACGACCGGGTTCAACAATGTCGGGCTCAAATTCGCAGGTCTCAACCTGGGGCTCGATCGAATGGGCGTCGCGGCAGCGGCGTCCTTTATTTTCAAGCTTCCGCTCACGGCGCGCGCCGTCATGGCCCCCTCGCCCCGATATAAAATCGGTTTCTTCCCCGCTCTCTTGGAGTCGGGTTGGGCGGTGGAGGGACTTCTCGGCCTCTTCTTCGACGCGACAGTCGACAATGGATGGGAGTCTTCATCAAACTCCACGCACCACTACAAGAAGACCCACAAGATACATCATATGTTTCCAAAACTCAGATATTTGAGCCTGCAGGCATACGCTACGAAGGGAAGACGGATGTTACCTCGGTCCGGGGCCGGTTGTGCCTAAAAGACGCAATGCGTCTCTTCTTGTCTTCGGTTTCAATTATCCCGCTGGAGAAGTATCCGAACAAGGTCTCCGTAACCTTTCGCTCGTCGGCCAACTCCCGACTAACTCGATCAGGGTCATTTTTTCCCTGGTAGTCCCCGCCGAACGCGCTCCTCAGCTTCAGGGGCTGGAAACGTCGGGTCAGGAACCGCCTGGCTACCCAGGGACCAGTCAGGCCGGCCTTCTTGAAGTTATCCAGCTTCACCAATAGCAGGTGCACTTGACCCATCTCCTCATAGGTCGGGTCCGCCGACACATTCGGCGAAAACACCGGCGGCAAGCCGGTAAATGGCCGCAAGGAGGGTGCCAGATTTGCGCAATAGAACCACTCCTTGTGCCAGCCTTTCAAGGAGGATTTCAAGGGAAGATCGAGATACGACTTTTTCCTATCACCCCTCAATTGAAGACCAGCCCCCCCGATTACACTGATGTTAGATTTGGAGGGCTGAGGCTTAATGTGGAACAGATGCCTGAAGAAGAAGAAATGGGACCTACAGAATTGGCATCCCTTGTATGTCTGAACAATGTCATTGGAATCGGTAACCGTAGAAGGCCAGAGGAACCCTTGTCTGCAAGCCTTTCTGACTTACATTCTGGATGTAGTATGGTTGCCACAGATGCCCGAGTGGATAGATTGCAGGATCTGCTTGCCCTCCTCAGGTGTGACGCAGTGCATGAGAACCCTAGATGCACGTTGACAATATTGGTCTTCTCCGACTATGATAAAGCTTTTGCTCCATCGCTTGACTTACTCAGCTTCGTTGCAATCTTTAGGAAGTTCATCTTCCGGTAGAAATAAAATGATCGGGGTCTTCTGTCGATGTTTTACACCAGCAATATGATTATAGGGCTACTCGGCAAGGGGAAACTCGATGGATTGCAAAGGAACATAGGGAGGTTTATACTGGTTCAGGCCCTCGATGTGAGGTAATACCCTACGTCTAGTTGTGGTGGTATTCCTTTGAGGATTTTTGTCAATCAATGATCTTCTGCCCTCAAGGGGCACCCTGCCTCCCCTTATATACCGGGGGACAGGGGTACAAGGTAGGAGTCCCAGCCAGATACGGCCAAGGGATTTCCTTCTTAGAGATACATCTTACCCGACTAGGACTATATATTCCTTTTTGTATAAAGCAAAGTCTACTGGGTGCTACTATATCTCTAATTACAAGTCTCGGCCCATCCTCTATCCAATGGCCCATATGCTTGTGATGAGGTATTGTTAACACCAAAATTTGGTACGGTTCGTTATCATGCTCGGTTAAGGAAAGAGGCTATATCAGCCGATGGAAGCTAATCCAGAAGAAGCCGAATTCAGGAAGGAATCGTGAAGACCACAGCATGGTAGTTAACTATTTTATCTATAAATTAGGTAGCTTTAATAATTTTTAGAAAAACCTGATCTCGTGTTCGATTAGAGCTTGTTAATTTTCCTTTTATAGTTAGGAAACTCTTGTTTTGTATCTGATCAGGACTGTATCAACTTGGGGTACCATGTAAATCATCTCTCAGATCAATACAAATTTGTCGATGCTTTGCACCGGCAATAGAACTATGGGGCTACTCGGCGAGGGTGAATTCGGTGGACTGCAGAGGAACACAAGAGAATTATACTGGTTCAGGCCCTCAAGGTGAGGTAATACCCTACGTCCAGTTGAGGTGTTATTCCTCTGAGGTGTATAACGATCAATGATCTGGTTGTTCTTGTTCTCCTTGCCCTGAGGGCGCCCTGCCTCCGTTTATATACTAGGGGACAGGGGTACATGATAAGGATCCCAGTCGGATACGACCAAGGGATTTCCTTCTTAGAGATAGAATCCTATCCAACTAAGACTATGTTTCCTTATTATACAAGGTACAGCCTGCCGGGTGCCATCTTATCTCTAATTACATGGTCCAGCCCATCCTCTATCCGAGTGGCCCATGTACTGGTAATGAGTACCGGGCCCATGGCCCCCACAGTAGCCCCTGAGACCTTCATAGTTGAGTCACAGCTGATGCCGAGTGCTCGTCCTCCACAGTGAAGGTTGCCCGAGTGCGGTGCGCCCGAGTACTCTTTGTCCGAGTAAGTCTTCTCCCGAGTCCTGCTTCATGTCAGCTGGCAGCGAGGCTATGAAGGGCTTCATGTAGATATATAAATAGTGTGCACCGAATAGGCGCACCTATTAGGTGTAGCCCCCGACTTTGTGCTTAATTGTGAAGACAATTAAACATAAAGTCAAAGATCTTTAACCTGGAAGTCTTTCCCGAGTAGATTACTACTGGTATTTGTGACTCTTCGGTATCATGTCAACCGGAGTAAATTTTATAGTCTTGCCGAGTAGGAGACTACTCGTATATAGGACTCTTCGACTTCATGTCAGTCGGAATATATGTTTATAGTCTTGCCGAGTAGGATGCTACTCGTATATGGGACTCTTCAGCGTCATGTCAGCTGGAAAAAGGGGTTTATAGTCTTTTCCGAGTGGCGTCCCACTCAAAAGTTAGACTCCTCCGCATCATGTTAGCAGGTAAAATGTTGCTCATGGCAACTAATGGCCACGCATGTAGGCCGAGTACCACTTTATGAAAACAAATCCATGGCGTGGTTAGGTGTACTCGAGAAAGATACCTGCATCTCCAATTTTAATGAAGACTAGCTTGCGATCCTTATGAGGATGTATCCCCGAGACCTGGTGAATAAAACAGATATCCAAACATATATGTTTAGCAATAAGGCTCTCATGAAGCATA
Source organism: Oryza meyeriana var. granulata (assembly GCA_003991445.1). NCBI lineage: Eukaryota > Viridiplantae > Streptophyta > Magnoliopsida > Poales > Poaceae > Oryza > Oryza meyeriana. The sequence goes on from RYFJ01001610.1 coordinate 37,518, forward strand.
TCCGTTTACCTCATCGGCTCCTGTTAGTAGCACCAGCAGTATAATTTTAACTTGGCCTGTGGGCGGCCCACATGGAGCATGCTACTGTAGGAACTCATATCTTGTTGGCCCAGTGCGGACTGTGTAGGCCCAAGCCCATCTAGTCGGCATCGGTTATAAAAAGACGGGGAGAGAGAAAGATTCCGTCATCTTCCCCAAATCAGCCAACCGCTTCGTCTTCCACCTTCGCGCCCAACTTTTCGCCGCCTGCTCGGCTAGGGTTAGCTAGCGCCATTCCCCACCCGAACTCGGGCGATTTCAATCCTCTTCGCTGGTTCCAAGCCCCCGATTTGCTTTTCCCCAAATCACATTGCTTCTGGTCATGCCGAAGGCTTCGGATCTCGCGGGTGCGCCGGGGAGTTCTTGGCCGATTTCGGATTGCGGCTCGGTGAAGCTGAAGGGGCTGGAAAGCGAGCTGAAGTTGCCCAGCCAAGAAGTGATTCGTTGGCGGCCGACCAGGGATGAGTCAAGCCCAAATCCCCAACCTGGAGAAACGGTAGTTTTCGCCTCTTTTTTCGATCGAGGCTTGTGCCTTCCGTCTTCTGATTTCTTCCGCCGTATCCTTGATTTCTATGGGCTGGAATTAGTGCATTTGAACCCCAACTCCATTCTTTAGATCTCTATTTTTGTCACTCTGTGTGAGTGCTATTTGGGTGTGGAATACATTCGGGTATCTTGATTATTTTAAGGTATTGAGGAAATATCTTTATAAGGATCAATGGCTGGTCTCCATTAAAATTGGGGATGCAGGTATCTCTCAAGTACACCTCATCACACATTGGATTTACTTCATAGTGAAACTCGGATTACATGCTTAGCTAAAATTGCCTTGAACAAAAATACTTCCAGCTGACATGATGTTGAAGAGTCTAATTTCAGGGTAGTATAATACTCACGAAAGGCTAAAAGGTTAAAGATCTTTGACTTTATGTTCATAATTAAGCACGAAATAGGTGCACCTAATTACCTTGCATGACAAGGAAAGGGATATAATCCTAGCTGGACTCTCTATGTACTAATAAGAAAAGCCCTTGGTCATATCCGACTGGGTTTCCTATCCTGTAACCCTCATCCCTCCAGTATATAAGGAGGGGTAGGGAGCCCCCTGGGGCATATGACAATCTCACCAGAGAAACCTCAAAGGTGATACACCACAACTGGACGTAAGGTATTACCTCATCCCGAGGGCTTGAACCAGTATAAATTGTTTTGTGTTCCTTTGCAATCCATCAAGTTTAGGTCTCACGAGTAGCCCCATATTCTTATTGCCGATACAAAACATCGACAAGTCGCGTATTTTTCGCCGTTTCAGAAGGAAGCAAAGTTTGAGGAAGAGTCCAGAGGATCAAGTGAAGACATTTCTATTGCAGGGCAAGTCGCACAACAATCCCCTTGAGCATGTTGATCCCATTTGTGAAAATTATTTTGTTTTAACATTATTGCATGCAATGTTTTGGAATGTGATTTATTATGGGTAATTATTATTATCCTATATTCCTTGATTATGGCCATTTGTTATTGATACCTTTACCTCAATACCCTGGGTAATTAATATTGACTAGCTGGATGACTATTTAATGATCTAGCTAGATTATTTAGGCTCTGCTTAGCCCTGCCTAGAAACTCTAGTGTCATTTTATGTGGGGAACTATTAATTCACCTATGATTAATTGCTGATTAATGACTATCTTTTCACAACAGTTGGTTGTGGGTAGTTAAATAAACTTGCTAACTAAAACTTGACTAAATGGTGGGTTCTGAGCACATGGAATGGTGATGATGCTAGTGGTGCTCATGACAATTAAGGACCATGTGGTGGCCATGGGCCTCGGATACCTCACAAAAAGCAATGTGGTCACTCGGATAGAGGGTGGGCCTGATTATGTAATTAGGGATACAGTAGAACTCGGCTTATGTTACCTTGCATGTCAAGGAAAAGGATGTAGTCCAAGCCAGTTACGATGTATTCCTAGAAGGAAATCACTTGGCTTAGTCCGATTGGGATTCCTACCTTGTAACCTTGCCTCCTCAGTATATAAGGGGAGGCAAGGAGCCCCCTGGGGCAAGAGAAGATCGACATACAGATCAAGAGACACACCAAAAAAACATCCAAGGCATTACACAATTGCTGGAAGTAGGGTTTTATCTCATCTTGAGAGCCTGAACCAGGATAAACTCGTTTTGTGTTCATTTGCATCCATCAAGTTTATGTCTTGCGAATACCCTCATATAATTATTGCCGATACAAAGAATCGACAGTTGGCGCGCCAGATAGGGGCATCATCAAGATCATCATCAACAAACCTGATGGATCTAATCACCGGAGTCGATGGCATCAACTTCATCCCTGGACAAGCCATCAGTTCAGGAGCCTCGACTTCATCACCGACAATCTCGGCAATCTCACCCTCTCCGACTCGATTACGACCTGATCATCCAAGGACTAGGCCAACCTAGCGCCAGTCGGCTTACTCAACGTTGCAGCAATCTTCGGTGACTTGCTACGGTGATATCCAAGACCTACGAGTCTAGGAACAACTCTCTTTCCTGACGTTCGACTCGGACACGGCCCTGAGTCGGTCGAGATTGGGCTGAGGGGAGAAGAGATCATCAACTTCCTACTTGAACTCGATAACACCGCCGCTATCTTCAACTCAAGTCTAATGCGGCAGAACCAATCATCTGGAATTTGACTCGGATACGGCCCAAAGCCGCTTGGGGTAGGATCTAGGGAGGTTGGAGTCGTCATCACACCATTAAACTACTTCAAGTCTGACTCCCAGTCGGACAGCAGCTCGTGAAGCTTTTCTCAACCACGTGAAGTCTTCATGGCATCAAAGGGATCAACCCCAGGGCAAGATGTACGCCAACTACGCGACCAGCAAGAGGAGGGGGTTCGCCGACTACGTGAGCAACAGGAGGAAGATGCACGAGGCTTGCAATGACAATCTGCGCAGGGCCGGGCAGACTGCCCAATAAGAAATCCTCTAGACCAGAGTAGGCGATCATGACATCTTTGTGACTCCACAGCAGAACGTCATGGCCATAGCCATGCTATTGGACACCCTGCAGCTGAGGCCTAATCACCAAGCTACCCCGACTATCGCAAGAATCAAAGCAATGATGACCGCTGCAGTCTGTCAACAAGAAAAGTTATCTAGAGATACATTTGTAGCATCCAACAAAACAACCTCAGATGCTGTGACTTCATCTGCTTCAGCATGATGCCGAGCAGCCGACTCTAGCCAGCACCACTTGGAGTCCCACCACATGTCACTCGACCATCACCATGATGATTGACGGAGATACCATCACAATGAGCGCTAGGATAACGAGGATGCTCGGGGACGACTACGATGGGATCTCCTCCACGACATCAATGTTCGGTGCCGAGAACGCGAGGAAGATGAACGTCGCCGACTAGATGAAAAGCATGAATGCTTCGGCCTTGATGCGAGGGTAGGTGCCCGATCTTCCGATAGGTTCGAGTTGGCGACGTGTGGACGTTCATGTTTTGAGGCTTCCAATCAGTAGATCGTCATCTCGCACTCGCTACACCCGCGTGTCTTGTCGTTATCGGCCACGCTCTCACGCAGTCGACCTAACCACGAAGGTTTTGCTCCTGCAAACAATCGAAGAAATTTGCAAGAACAAGGAAGAACACAATCTGAATTGCAGATGAATGTTTAGCACACGAAGTTGGGGTTCTACAAACTGATCTAGACGGCGAAACTGCAATGGCAGAATAATCTAAGCAAAACCCAACCTAAACAGCGGCGGCTACTGAATATATATGAGTTAGGACATCCTAGGGTGAGGGTTTGCCCTGTGAGGGGCGCACTCCTCATGGGTTTAGCCCACGACACAAATACAAAGCCCAAAGGCCCAAACTGACTCAGATAGAAAAATGATGCAACTTTTTTCGATGATTCTGGATAGCTCAGGAGGAATTTTGTGATGAACCCAAAGCCATCTGAAAGACGACTTCATAAGCTTTCCAACAAGTACTTGTAGGCCCTCTAACTCCTTCTGGATCAAAAGTTATAGCCGTTTGAAGTTTATGCTGTCTCCCAGCCCGAAACTGAATCTGTCTCGGGAATAGGAGTTTACTTGTATTTGTTGTCTTCACTTTAATATTTGGTTTCTTGAGCTATTCTCCATGGTCTTCTCCCAGGTTCCTAATAACAATAAAATCATCATAAGAATTAAATAGTATGCCATTCATAGAAATATTTCCATGTAAGCTAAGGAACGCATTTACCTGGCGATTAAGTTGATGGGTATGTGTGCGAGTAATTGGTCCTTGGATCTGTGGTGCATCTTGTTCAACATGAGGAGGTTGTAAATATGTATCTAAAGAAGTGATGTCCTCATTAGGCCTCCACCCTGAGCGATTTCACCGTCGTAGCCGGAGTCGAAGCCCTCATCCGGATGAAGGAGTTCCAGCCTTCACTAACAAATTGCAACAAGTTGACTGACCATCTGGCTTCAAGCTGACTGGTATAGAGAAGTACGATGGCAAGACAAACCCAGAATCCTAGTTGACCATGTATACCTTGGCAATCCGTGCGGCTGGAGGCAACCACAAGGCCATGGCAAATTACCTACCAGCCGCCTTGGCTGACTTGGTACGAACATGGTTGACAAGGCTTCCTAGGCAGTCTATTGGCTCCTGGGGGAACTCCGTGAGCGCTTCGTGGCGAACTTCCAAGGAACCTACGAGAGGCCGTCATCCGAGTACGATCTGTACCAATGCCATTAAAGAAAAAACAAGTCTCTCCATGACTTCATCAAGCGCTTTTTCGAGAAGAGAAACTCAATCCCCAAAATCAAGGACAAGGTCGTCTTCGCTGTCTTTCGCAAAGGAGCCAAGTTCATCGCAAAGTTTACTCGGAAGCCACCCAACTCCGTCAAGGCTCTGTTCGACATAGCGAACAAATACGCTAATTCAACCGTCGCCGTCGCCGAAGCACTCGACGACAAGAAGGAGCCCCAATAGAAGGAGCGACGGGATACCAACGATGCGGCCCTGTCCAAGGCTGGGAAATGCAAGCGCAAGTCAGAGGACGTCGTGGCAACAGTCAAGTGCAACCGACCGTGACCCCCAAGGACAAATGACTACCAAAAGGTCATCAACGGGCCATATCCTTTCCATCCAAAGGGGAAGCATGTGGCCAAGAACTGCTTCATGCTCAAAAAGTTTATTTCAGAGCAAGCATCGGCATCCGGCAAACAGAAAGAGAAAGACAAGATGGACTCGGGCACATCCAACAACTACCAAGATCCCTAGGCTGAGCTCAATCACATATTCGGACGGTCATCAACATGCAAGTCCAAGCGTAAACAGAAGCTAACCACTCGGGAAGTAAACTCAATCTCCACTGATGCCCCCAGCATTTACGCTGGTCTGAGATGGCAATCACGTTTGACTGCACGGATCAGCCTGACCGAGTGACACATCCAAGACGCTACCCACTCGTCCTAGACCTAGTCATCAGAAGCATTAAGTTGAAGAAGATTCTCATTGATGGAGGAAGTGCGCTCAATATTCTTTTTGCCAAAATGCTCAACGAGATGAAGATACCTAGGTCAATGTGGAGGCCATGGGCCCTGGGTACATCAAGGAAGGCAATTACGGCCACTCGGACAAAGGGTGGACCGGTCCCTACAATTGGAGATATAGTAGGACTTGGCTTCATATTACCTTGCATGACAAGAAAAGGGATATAGTCCGAGCCGGATACTCTATGTACTGATAAGGAAAGCCCTTGGTTGTATCCGACTAGGTTTCCTACCCTGTAACCCTCATCCCTCCATTATATAAGGAGAGGTAGGGAGCCCCTTCGGGAAAATAATTTGATATACCGTGAAAGCAATACACCACAACTGGAAGTAGGATATTACCTCACCTCGAGTGCCTAAACCAGTATAAATCTCGTGTGTCCTTTCGAATCCATCAAGTTTAGGTTCGACGAATAACCCCATATAATTATTGCCAATACAAAACATCGACAGTCAGAGTTACGGTCGAGTACAGCTCCCTTTCACGGGGTAATCCCTGGCCTCTCTTCAACTCCACTCAGACATATTACTCTGCCAGTCACCTTCAGCACGTGGGAAAACTTCTGCATAGAAAATATTTGCTTTGAGGTCACCGATTTTGAGATTGCCTACCATGCCATACTCGGATGGCCAGCACTTGCCAAATTCATGGCAGTACCTCATTATACATACATGATGCTCAAGATGCCTAGATTAGCAAGAGTTCTCTCTCTACACAGCGATGTCAAGAAAGCCTTCACCTGCGACTAGGAGAGCTATGAGCTGGCCCAGTCACACAAAGCAGCAGTCAGACGAAGTAATATCTAACTAGCAGCAACAATTTCGAAGGAGGATGACCAAGTCCTAGCAAAAAAGCAGCCAAATCGGGAATTTCAGCAGACTTAGAGACCAAAAAGATCCCCTGGACCCTTCCAATTCCATGAAGACTGCGCTTGTCAGGACCGGACTCGACCCCAAATAGGAAGACGAGCTCGTCACCTTCCACAGGTGAACAGGGATATATTTGCTTGGAAGCCTTCCGACATGCCTGGTGTACCCAGGTAGGTGATCGAGCATTCCCTCAACGTCAAGCAGACGCCAAACCAGTTAAACAACGACTACAGCGATTTGTGCAAGATTGCAGAGATGCTATCCGTGAGGAGATAACCAAGCTCCTAGTAGTTAGGTTCATCAAGGTGGTCTATCACCCGAATTGACTGGTAAACCCAGTTCTAGTCCAAAAGAAGAATGGTAAATGGTGCATGTGTGTCGACTATACCAACTTAAATAAGGCATGTCTGAAAGATCCATTTGGTCTACCCAGGATAGATCAGGTGGTTGATTCAACGGCGGGATATGACCAACTCAACTTTCTCTACTGCTATTCGGGATACCATCAAATAAGCCTAAAAGAGGAGGATTGCCTGAAGACTTCTTTTATCATGCCGTTCGGTGTATAATGCTATATCACCATGCCATTCGGGTTGAAAAATGCTGGCACAATGTATCAACATGCCATCTAGCGGTGTCTTCACACTCAACTTGGGCTCAATGTGGAGGCTATGTCGATGACGTGGTAATCAAGACCAAATTTAAGGAAGACCTCATCGTCGACTTAGAAGAAACTTTTCAAAGCCTTCGAAGATTCAAGATGAAGCTGAACCCGGATAAGTGCGTCTTAGGAGTACCTTCAGGAAATCTACTCGGTTTCATCGTCTCACACAGTGGCATAGAGGCAAACCTAGAGAAAATCAACGCAAGCAGGAACACGGCTCCCCGACTAGCCTAAAGGACATACATAAGCTGACCGGCTGCATAGCAGCACTCAACCGATTTGTTTCCTGACTTGGTGAACGGGCATGCCCTTTTACAAATTACTAAAGAAGGTTGACAATTTTCAATGGATGCCCGAAGCCCAAGAAGCCTTTGAAGACTTTAAGAAGTTCCTTACATCACCACCCGTGTTGGCATCACCAATGCCCTAGGAACAACTTATGTTGTATTTGGTAGCAACTACTCAGGTACTTAGCACGGTCTTGGTTGTCAAGCGGGTAGAGACAGGACATATACAAAAAGTTCAAATGTTAGTTTACTTTGTCAGCGAAGTCCTAGGCGAATCCCCAAGTCCAGAAGCTGCTATATGGATTACTTATAACTGTCTGGAAATTGGTGCATTATTTCCAGTTGCATCAAATCACAATTGTCACATCATTTCCACTCGGGGATGTTCGACATAATCATGAAGCCACTGGCAGAATCGCTAAATGGGCACTCGAGTTGATGGCATTCAACATTATCTTTCAATCACGGACAGCAATTAAATCTCAAGCTGTAACACCCTGCAAAACCTTTCCTAAAAAGCAACCAAAAAGGATGGCAAGGAGGCTATCCAACAAAAAATTTTGGCAGCATGTCCTCTAAGGTCTGAATACTATGCTCTGATTGACCAATCTGTTGTGGGTGGAAAGCTGTACTAAGTGTGTGATTTGTGCCTAAAGCACTTTGTAGACTTTGCCAGAAATTAGACACAAATTTGGGGTCCCGATCTGAAATAATTGACTTTGGCACACCATGCAATCTCACCACTTCCTTAATATATTAGGGGACCAAGTCTGGTGCAGAGTTAGTTGTTTTCATTGGAATGAAATGAGCAATTTTTGTGAGTCTGTCAACAACAACCCATATAGCCTCCCTACCTCGTGGTGACCGAGGTAAACCAACTACAAAGTCCATAGTAATATATTCCCATTTCCACTCGGGGATCTCCAAAGGCTTTAACAGACCTGCAGGCTTTTTGTGCTCTGCCTTAACCTGCAAGCAAATTCCACATGCTGCCACATATTTAGCAATATCAGGCTTCATCCTTTTCCACCAGAAGTTTTGTTTTAAGTCCCGGTACATCTTGGTCTCCCCAGGGTGGACTGTATAAGGAGTTCGATGTGCCTCCATAAGAATATCCATCTTCACAATTTGATTCTGTGGCACGCAAAGACGTCCCTTGAAATGTATCACCCCACGCTCATCTATGTTGAACTCTCATGGTCTACCTTCGAAAATCCTTTTTCGAACCTCCTGAAGCAAGCGATCATGCTTCTGAGCCTCATGCACATGCTCAAGTAGGGAAGACTGAACGATCATTTGAGTCTCCTGGTTTGCAACACCCATATAACAAAAAGAAATACCCATACAATCTAAATCTGAAATTAAGGGCATCGCCACCTTGGGAACCCTTGTCCTACTAAGTGCTTCTTCAACTGTCGTGAAGCATAAGCAATTACTTTGCCTTCTTGCATAAGCACACAACCAAGCCCAATACGGGAGGCATCCGTATACAAAGTAAAGCGCTTGCCACTTTCAGGCAAGGCCAATATAGGAGCATTCACCAATTTACTTTTCAAAGTCCGAAAACTGGCCTCGCATTCACTAGTCCAATATAAATGGAGCACCCTTCTCGTCAGGCCTAGTCATTGGTTTGCAATGATTGAGAAACCCTTCACAAACCGCCTATAATAACTAGCGAATCCAAGAAAACTTTGAACCTCTGTCACGTTGGTTGGCCTTTGCCATCCTACCATTGAGGCAACATTCTTTGGATCAACCATAAATACCATCTTGATTAATCACATGTCCCAAAAAGCTCACTTCAGAAAGCCAAAAAGGCACACTTCTTCAACTTTGCATAGACCTTGTTTTTCCTAAGAGCATCTAGGACAAGACTGAGATGAATGTCATGTTCCTCTTTGGACTTAGAGAATAGACCAAGAATCATCAATAAAAAACCACCACAAAAATATCCAAGTACTCATGCAACATCCTGTTCATGGCCTTCATAAAGACAGCAGGAGCATTTGTTAGTCCAAAGGACATGACAACGTACTCATAGTGTCCATACCTTGTATTGAAAGCCGTCTTCTCAATATCCTCATCTTTAATTCAAAGTTGCTGATAGCTAGATTGCAAATCAATCTTGGAAAACACCTTAGCACCACTCAACTGATCAAAAAGGGCATCAATATGAGGTAAAGAATACTTGTTCTTGATCGTTACTTGATTAAGTGCCCTATAGTCCACACAGAGCCTTTTTGTGCCATCCTTCTTCTCCACAAACAAAACAAGTGCTGCCCAAGGTGATGCACTTGGGCGAATAAAACCCTTAGCAAGTAGGTCATCCAGTTGCCTCTTTAATTCCACTTGCTCAACAGGAGCCATCTTGTATGGTGCCTTATAAATAGGTTGTGTACCAGGAATCAACTTGATCTGAAAAACTGGCTCTCTTTCGGGAGGCAAACCAGAAGTTTTTATCAGGGAAAATATTAGATAACGACACACCACTGGAATTCTTCCACACCAAAGAAGCCCCAACGAATCATCAACCATAGCAAAAAGGATGCTAGACTTTCATGTCGTACGGTCTGGTAGCAAGTGACAAAGCAAAGAGAGGGTGTACTTCAAACCACTCCCCTGAAAAATGACCTTTTGCCCTAATGGTGCTTGTAAAGAGATTGTCTTCTAGAAACAAGAGATAACAACCTTATATTGAGAAAGCCAATCCATGCCAAGAATCACATCAAACCCCTCCAACGGAATGACTACTAGGTTAGCAACAAAATCCTCATCCGCAAGGGAAACAACACAACCAGGACAGACAAAAGAACTAGAAATAGGCCCTCTAGCGGAACTAACCACAATAACTTCTCCAATACTTTGCATAGCCAATCCTGTATGACCAACAAAAACCTCCGAGACAAATGAGAAACTAGCTCTAGAATCAAAAAGAGCACGTGCAACAAAAGAATCAACTAAAATGATACCTGTCACCTCATCGCCACGGTCTCTGCTATCAGCTGACGGCATAGCATATACCCCTAGGACACTAGTCAAAGAAGAGGCTCCCACAGTAGGAGCAGCCGGCGCAGGAACCCAAGGAACCACAGGTGTCAAAGGAGTAGTGGCGCGGGGCAACCAGAAGGCCCCAGACTGAGGTATAGGGACCGGTGGAATATCTGAAGGTGGCAGCAAGTATTGATGTGTAGGCGGCACGGGCATGAGAGTAGAAGGACGCGCTGCTGTGGGTGCCATGGGCCCCGGGTACCTCATGACAAGCATATGGGCCACTCGGATAGAGGATGGGCCTAGCCTTGTAATTAGAGATATAGCTAGATTCGGCAGACTTCGCCTTCTATAGAAAGGAATATACAGTCCTAGTCGGGTGCGTTATATCTCTAAGGGGAGATCTCCTAGTCGTAATCCGATGGGGACTCCTACCTTGTAACCCTGTCCCCCAGTATATAAGGGGAGGCAGGGCGCCCCATGAGGGCAGGTTGAGTTTGGTTCACCAGAATCACCACCACAAATCCTCAAAGGAATAACACCACAACTGGACGTAGGGTATTACCTCACATCGAGGGCCTGAACCAGTATAAAATTTCCTTGTGTTCCTTTGCAATCCACCGAGTTTCCATCCGCCGAGTAGCCCCATATATTTATTGCCGGTGTAAAACATCGACAGTTGGCGCGCCAGGTAGGGGCTTCGGCGCGATCTACATCTACAAGCTCGATGGATCCAGCAACCGAAGTCGACGGCGGCAAACTCCCCCCCGGAGATACAATCGCATTCAGAAGCCTTGACTTCGTCGCCGACCAGATCGGCAATCTCACCCCGGCCGACACGGACCCGATCCAACCGGCCGAGGAACCAGCTGACTCCGCGCCAGTCGGCCCACACAACGCTGCGGCAATCTTCGACGACATGCTGCGGCGATCTCCAATACACCCGAGTCCAGGGACAACTCTTCCTTTCAGTGTTCGACTCGGACTCGGTTCTGAGCCGGCCGAGATCGGGCGAGAAGGGAAGAGATCGTCAACTTCCCGTTCGGACTCAGCGACGCCGCGCGATATCTACAATCTACATCCGACGCGGCAAACCCGATCCCCCTGGAGTTCGACTCGGATACGGCTCCGAGCCGCTCGAGATCGGATCTAGGGAGGTCGAGTTGTAATCACCCCCATCAACTATTTCCGACTACGATCTCAGTCGGACTAACGACTCCCAGTCGGATTCCGACTCCAAGTCGGATACCAGCTCGGGCAAGCTTCACTCCGCCGCGAGAAATTTTCATGGCATCCAGAGGCTCTACTCCTATTCAGGAATCATGCCGACGACACGAGCCACAAGAGGAGGAGGCCTGCCGACTGCCAAGAACAACAGGAGGAAGAAACAATACGCCTGCACGCCCACAACGACGGCTACGCAGGGCTGGGCGAACCGCTCAGCAACAAACCCTCCAAACAAAAGTCGGCGACCGCAACGTCTTCGTCACGCCACAGCAGAACGTCGTGGCAGCGTAACCCTACTGGACACGGTCCAGGTCGGGCCTTGATCACCAGGCCACCCCGACGATCGCAAGGATAAAAGCCATGCTTACCGCTGCCGCATGTCAGCAGCACCAACAGTCGGGCAAACACACTCGTACTGAGGGCAGTCAATCAACTTCCCAGCGGCAGTCTCACTCCACCTCAAAGCGACGTCGAGCGGCCGGCTCTAGTTCGGCAGCACGCGGAGGAGATCAAGCCAGACGTCCACTCGGCAACCACAACAACCGGCAACGTCGAAGCGACCGTCGGACAGCCAGGGGACCTCGAGACCGACTCAAATGCGGCGCCTGACCAGATTTAAGTCAAGCAAGACATTAATGCTCGGCGCCGCAAACGAGAAGAAGACGAGCAACGCAACTGGAAGACGAGAACGAGTGCAAAAGCAATTCGGCCTCCACTACGAGCGGTTTCCCGCCGTAGTCGAGGTCGGAGTCCTCATGAAGACGAAGGAGTACCGGCCTTCATCAGGAGCTACAAATTCGTTGTAACATGTCGACTGGCCGTCAAGTTTCAAGCCTAACAGGCATCAACAAATACGGATGGCAAGACTAATCCGAGTCCTGGCTCACGGTCTACACTCTGGCGATTCAAGCAGATGGGGGAAATCAGAAAGTCATGGCTAACTACCTCCAGTCGCTTTAGCCGACTCAGCGAGGACATGGCTAGTAGGACTTCCCAAGCAATCAATCGACTCCTGGGGAGAACTCCGGGAACGGTTCATCACCAACTTCCAGGGAACATACGAGAGGCCCATCTTCCGAGTACGACTTATATCAGTTGCATCAAAAGGAAGAACGAGTCTCTTTCGTGACTTCATCAAGAGGTTTTCTGAGAAGAAGAACTCAATCCCAAACGTCAAGGATGAGGTCGTCATCGCCGCCTTTTCGAAAAGGAGTCAAAGACACCTCGTTCATCGACACAAATTCACGCGGAAGCCTCCCAACTCTGTCAAGGCCCTATTCGACATGGCAAACAAGTACGCCGACTCGGCCCACGCTGTTGCCGAGACCCTCGATGACAAGTCACCCTGACAGAAGAAACGGGACGACACCGACAACGCGGTCCCGACTAAAGCTTGGGAATCGCAAACGCAAGTCAAGACGGCTCCATTGTTGGCAGTCGGTCACAACCGCCTTCGACCTTCAACAACTGAGGATTATCAGAACAACACAAGTGACATGCTCGGGGGCTCACAAGCTCAAACACTCGAGGATGGCATCCCCACTCCCAAATACCGAACAGCTAAGTAGCGCTTTTCTTGAAAACATTCTCCTCCACTCGGCCTTGCTAGTGCCACAGCCGCATACACCTAATAGGTGTATAAGCTGCGCATTTACTTTTTTCCGTTTCGCTCTTAAATGATTACAAAAGTCTCGAGAGTAGCATAAATTCTCGATCCGTGAAACTCTGCTCCATGTAAGACGAACTCAAGTCACCCAAAACGCGTGCCTGGGAAAGGAGCCATGAAGCCAACTCCCGACGCTAGGGGCGATATGACTAGTCGGGCAGAGTGCTTAAACGTAAGGGTCAAGAAAACTACTCGAGGAAATAATTTGAATCAAAAAGAGAAGAACACGTATTTACATACATTGTTAAAATACCATTTTATTCGGGTGATTATTTCCATCATCAGATGCTACTCATCCGATATCTTTATATTGCAGGCCCAGGTGTGTACCACTCGGCTAAGTAGGGTACGCCCCATGAGGGTCGCCAGCCGAATCCTACGCTAATTGCTAGGTTCGGGTACCCTTATTTGGCCGCAACTCTGTCAGTTGGGTACGCCCCATGAGGGTCGCCAGCCGAATCCTATGCTAATGCAAGATTCGGGTGCCTAGCTTGGCTATAACTCTGTTGGATAGGGTACGCCCCATGAGGGTCACCAGGAACCCTCTGCGCTAATGCAAGGTTCGGGTACCTTGTTCGGCTTTTCCCAAGTCAGAGAAGACTTACATCGTCAAAGCGCATCCGGAGTTCTCATGCACTGCGTCACACCTGAGGAGGGCAAGCAGATCCTGCAACATACCTACTCGGGTACATGTGGCAACCAGTTTGCATCCAGAACGTAAGTCGGAAAGGCTTGCGAATAAGGATTTCTCTGGCTGATTGCGGTACCAACACCAAAAAACTCATCCTGACATGCGATGGATGATACTTCTCTAGAGCTATGCTGGATAGGTCGGCTCAGGCCGGCTTATTTGGTAGCAGCCACCAAGATATGAGTTCCTACAGTAGCATGCTCCATGTGGGCCGCCCGCAGGCTGAGTTGAATTTATAGCGCTGGTGCTACCCACAGGAACCGATGAGGTAAACAGATATGCTTCATGAGAGCCTTATGCTTAAACATATATGTTTGGGTATCTGTCTTATCCACCAGGTCTCGAGGATACATCCTTACAAGGATCACAAGCTGGTCTTCATTAAAATTGGAGATGCAGGTATCTCTCTCGAGTACACCTAACCACGTAATGGATTTATTTTTCATACAGTGGTACTCGGCCTACATGCGTGGCCACCAGTTTGCCATGAGCAGCATATATTCCCGCTGACATGACGCGGGTATGAGTCTAACTTTCGAGTAGTTCAAACTACTCGGGAGAGACTATAAAATTCTCATTCCCGCTGACATGACGCGGATGAGTCTAACTTTCGAGTAATTCACTACTCGGGAGAGGACTATAAAATTCTCATTCCCGCTGACATGACGCGGATGAGTCTAACCTTCGAGTAGTGCACTACTCGGGAAAGACTATAAACAATCTTCCAGCTGACGAGCTGAAGAGTCTAACTTCCGAATGGGAACGCCACTCGGGAAAGACTATAAACACCTTTTCCGGCTGACATGATGCCGACGAGTCTAATTTTCGAGTAGTATACTACTCGGGAAAGACTATAAACACCCCTTTTCCAGCTGACATAACGCTGGAAGAGTCCCATATACGAGTAGCATCTACTCGGCAAGACTATAAACACACATTCCGACTGACATGAAGTCGAAGAGTCCTATATACAAGTAGTTCCTACTCGGCAAGACTATAATCATATTCCGGTTGACATGATACCGAAGAGTCTCATGTACCAGTAGTAATCTACTCGGGAAAGACTACAAGGTTAAAGATCTTTGACTTCATGTTTAATTGTTTTCACAATTAAGCACAAAGTCGGGGGCTACACCTAATAGGTGCGCCTATTCGGCGCACACTATTCCAACATCTACATGGAGCCCTTCATAGCCTCGCTGCCAGCTGACATGAAGCAGGACTCGGGAGAAGCAGCACTCAGACAAAGAGCACTCGGGAGCAATGCACTCGGGAAGACTTCACCGTGGAGGATGAGCACTCGGCATCAGCTGTGACTCAACTATGAAGGTCTCGGGGGCTACTGTGGGTGCCATGGGCCCGGGTACCTCATGACAAGCATATGGGCCACTCGGATAGAGGATGGGCCTAGCCTTGTAATTAGAGATATAGCTAGATTCGGCAGACTTCGCCTTCTATAGAAAGGAATATACAGTCCTAGTCGGTGCGTTATATCTCTAAGGGGAGATCTCCTAGTCGTAATCCGATGGGGACTCCTACCTTGTAACCCTGTCCCCCAGTATATAAGGGGAGGCAGGGCGCCCCATGAGGGCAGGTTGAGTTGGTTCACCAGAATCACCACCACAAATCCTCAAAGGAATAACACCACAACTGGACGTAGGGTATTACCTCACATCGAGGGCCTGAACCAGTATAAAATTTCCTTGTGTTCCTTTGCAATCCACCGAGTTTCCATCCGCCGAGTAGCCCCATATATTTATTGCCGGTGTAAAACATCGACAGCTGCCATCATCTGAACTGTACCACTAGAAGCTGAAGAAGAAGACATTGGCTCCCCTCGAAGCTTGGCATCAGGATTCTTCCTGCAAACCACATTTTTGTGGTCCTGTCCACAAATAGAGCACTTGCCAGACCATCGACACTCCTTCAGACGGTGCGGATCACCACACCTAAAGCACACCATCCCCATACCAGGTTTGGGAATGGCGCGATACTAAGGAGTAGTCCCTCCTGAACTACGAGACTGAGTGGAGCTGCCACGTAAGCATGGTGACGTTGAGACTTCCCCTTCTTATGACTCGGACCACCAGAATGGCCCTTTCTATCTCCCTGACTCCGAGACTGCTCACCACCTGAGGACTTGTAAAGGTCAACGGTATACATAAGCTGCATCTCAACTCCTAAAGCTTGCTCCACCATGGAGCGAAAGTCTGTGATAGTAAAGGCACCAAGCACATGGCGAATTGTAGGCTTAAGGCCCTGATGGAACTGCCTGGCCTTCTCTACCTCATCACGGGCCACATGTGGAACAAAGCAAACAATTTGGTTGAAGCCAATCTCATACTCGGCCACTGACTTCTTATCCTGAACATAATTGTTTAGATCAAGCTTCATCTTGTCCAGGAAAGTCGCTGGGTAGAACCTCCGCTCAAACTATCTAACAACCTCTGCCCAAAACAAAGGACCATGTGTAGTAGTGCGAGCAGACTGCACACCCTTCCACCAGATTTGTGCCTCGCCCTTCAGTAATTGTGTGCCATAGCGAACACGGTCCTGAGCCAATACCTCAAAAGCCTCCATCTTGTCATCAACATATGATAGCCAATTAGCAGCCTAGACCGGAGTGGAACTACCATCAAAATTATCCAAGCTTCATGCCCCCCCACTCTTTCAGTGAGACCCCACTCTTGGGACCCCTTGTAGTAGGCTCATCCTGACCCATAGCAATGGCTGCACTAGAACCAGGTGTAGCTCGTCCAGCACCTTCACGACTAGCCTGTCTGAGTGCCCTCAACTCATTTTCCATTTCCTGCATTCTAGCTAGCAGCTCCGCCTGACTATTGCTCTCTCCCTAGGCATTGCCTCTCGGCTCTGGCCGACTACGCTTCTTAGGTGGCATAACTGCAGCCACCACAAGAGACAACCAACAAACCAATTAATTCCAACATTCTAAAGAAGAGGGCAAACTTTAAATAAAACAAGCATAGAAACAAACATATACACCCGTACCCCCCCACCTACCTGTGCAAGTGTGTCAAATTAAGCCTTATCTTCCTTTCCTAGAATCAAACCTGAGCTCTGATACCACTGTAACACCCCACAAAACCTTTCCTAAAAAGCAACCAAAAAGGATGGCAAGGAGGCTATCCAACAAAAAATTTTGGCAGCATGACCTCTATAACGGAGCAATGCAGAAGCAACAACCTAAGGAGTGATAAAACTAAGTACCACAACAAGATAAAGCATCCTAATGAGCAGCTCAGCACTAAACAAAGTCCGACAAGAACAACCTAACAACAACCACAAGGTCTAAGTTAAGGTTATTTGAAGAACAAAGGCTCCAAGTTCAGGTACTATTATTATTACCACACAAGTTTCACACTAATAGATGACGTGAATGTGTAGTGTGTGCTGCCACTTTCCCACCCTTCAACCAAAAGCCACATGAGTACCTGGAGAGATAGAAAGGGGGTGAGATATGAAATCTTAGCAAGTAAACTACTTTAACAGGCTATTTAAACTGCAAGATTAGTAAGCATCGATTTAATCTTCAATTACATGCTAACCAAACATCAAGCAATGAGATACCTCCAACAAGCGAAACAACCGCATATAAGATAAGGATTGGTCACCACCGAACTAGGGAGAAGCATAGCCTCCCACAAACACTCCCAAAACCTTAAACCAAGGCATGTATGTCATGGTCCAAAAGAAAAATTAAAATGCATATGCAATGCAAATGCCATGTCTCCTGCCTTCATACCCCACAAAGTATGAAGCCGCATCGTTATGCCTAATAAACGATGCTGTACTGGTACGGTCGCGGCTACAAGCAGTGACATAACTCCAGATGCCCATGAATGACTGAAATGCAATGCAAATGCCTTATAAAAGAAGAATAACTACATATAACATCATGAACATCTCTCCATATAACCAACACGACTCATTCCACCATACCAGCCGGAGCATCATCAATCCATAAACATAGGAGCATAAATATCACCATAGAAAAAACATAGAGCATATGTCAAAATGATTATAACGTGGTTTGAGCGGCCTTATTATAGCAATCATATTTCTGAAACTTTAAGGTAGAGGTAAAATAAATAGCAAGTTAAAGCTTGTAGCAAACCATTGCCATGTTTACTTGCCTCCAATGAAGGGTTGACCGCTCTAGGTGCGATCCGCAGCAATACCAGCCCTTGTTGTTACCCCAAACCTTAGGGCAGCAGCAAGAGACGGGGAAGGATGGATTTACACCAAAGATGCACCTTTTCTTGCTCCTCTCATCGAGCTTGATCCATTTTGCTAGTTTCCCCCAAAGATTTGGTGCTGTAGGGAGGGGATTGAGGGCTTGATAGCCATGGAAGAGAGAGGGAGAGGCAGGGAATGTGAGGGGGAGGGGAAAAGAGCACTGGTGGAGGAGGAGCATGGGAGAGAGGGGTGTGGGCTGGTTGGATGAGCTGGACCTGCCCATGGCCGGCCCAGGAAGCTCCCTTCTTTTTGTTTCTTTTCTTTTTTTTCCACGTGTCACATTCTCCCCTCCTTAAAAGAATTCGTCCCCGAATTCCACCATCTAATGACAAACTAAAAGATCGAGCAAAAGAGAACCTAAGAAAACATATAACTCACCAGTCTCAAAGAGTTTGGGATACTTCTTGCGCATTTCCTCTTCAAGCTCTGAAGTTGCTTCTCACTCTGATTGGTTGGTCCAGAGAACCTTAACATATTTGATAGTTCTCCTCCTTATGACTCGCTCTGAAGAGTCCAATATGCGCACTGGTTGGCATTCAATTGTTAGGTTCTGCTCCACTCTAATTGGCTCTAGATCAATCTTGTGCTCAGGGTCCCTCAGATACTTCCTATAGAAACATGAAAGACATTGTGTACTCCCCTCAATGAATCTGGCAACTGCAACCGATACGCCAAGCTGCCTACCGGGCTATGATCACAAACGGACCAATGTACCTTGGGCTAAGCTTCCCTGTAGTACCAAACCGCACAATACCTTTGGTCGATGACACTCTGAGAAGGACCTGATCACCCACTGCAAACTCTAAATCTCTCCTCCTTACATCCGCGTAACTCTTCTATTGACTCTGAGCGGCCAACAAGTTTTGTCATATTTCACGCACCTTGGGAGATGTCTCTTGAACCCAATTTGGACCAACCAAAGACCTCTCACCCAAAGTTTTCCAACATATGGGAGAGATACACCTTCTTCCATACAAAGCCTCGTATGGAGCCATCTTGATACTAGCTTGGTAGCTATTAAATAGGAACATATTACTATGGACTTTGTAGTTGGTTTACCTCGGTCACCACGAGGTAGGGAGGCTATATGGGTTGTTGTTGATAGACTCACAAAAACTGCTCATTTCATTCCAATGAAAACAACTAACTCTGCACTAGACTTGGTCCCCTTATATAGTAAGGAAGTGGTAAGATTGCATGGTGTGCCAAAGTCAATTATTTCAGATCGGGACCCCAAATTTGTGTCTAATTTCTGGCAAAGTCTACAAAGTGCTTTGGGCACAAATCACACACTTAGTACCGCTTTGCACCCACAAACAGATGGCCAATCAGAGCGTACTATTCAGACCTTAGAGGTCATGCTGCCGAAATTTTTTGTTGGATAGCCTCCTTGCCATCCTTTTTGGTTGCTTTTTAGGCAAGGTTTTGTGGGGTGTTACACAAGCCCTCGCCGACTTTGTGGCCGAGTGGATAGAAGTTCAGATGGCTATGCCTGCGGACAAGCTTGAATACTGGACAATGTACTTCGACGGTTCTCTACGGATCAGCAGAGCAGGAGCCGACATCGTTCTAACATTGTCCAATGGAGATAAACTCAAATACATCCTTCAAATACACTTTCCAGCATCTTATAATGTCACCAAGTATGAAGCACTCATCCACGGTCTCTTCATTGCCATATCGCTCGGTATCCGATGATTGGTGGTTCGCGGGGATTCCCAACTCGTTCTAAACCAAGTGATGAAAGACTGGACGTGTCTAGACGACAACATGCTGGCATACTGTCAAGAAGTACGAAAGTTGGAGAACAAGTTTGACGGGCTGGAATTACACATGTTTTGCACCAATACAATGAAGCCGCAGATGAACTAGCCAACATGGGATCCAAGCGAGAAGTGGTCCCGACTGGAGTTTTTGTTGAGCAATTGCTAGAGCCATCAGTCAAGAAAAAGCCTGATCCTGAGTAGTCGGGGCCTAAACCTACCCCAAAAGCAAGGTAAGTGCTAATTCTCTCTCAAGATTGGTGGACCCCAATCATCCAATTCCTATTGAAAGACGAGCTCCCGGAAGACCGCAGCGAAGCTGAGCGAGTCAAACGTCGAAGCAAATGCTTTCTTGTACTTGAAGAAAACCTTTATCGTCGAAGTGCAACCGGAGTCCTCATGCACTACATCACACCTGAGGAGGGCAAGCTGATTCTGCAATCAATCCACTTAGGCATCTGTGGCAATCATGTTGCATGAAGGGCGTTAGTCAGAAAGGCTTAGAGGCAAGGTTTCTTCTGGTCGACTGCAGTTACCGACACCAAGGACATAGTTTGGACATGCGAGGGATGCCAATTCTTTGCTCAGCAAACACACCTACCAGCTCAAGAGTTATAGACAATCCCAATATCTTGGCCCTTTGCAGTCTTGGGGCTCAACATGATCGGGCCATTCAAAAAAGCGCTAGGAGGGTTCACACACTTGTTTGTCATAGTGGACAAGTTCACAAAGTGGATTGAGGCAAAACCCATTGCTACCTTCACTGCAGCCAGGGCAAAAGACTTCATCATGGGTATTATTTACCGGTTTGGAGTTCCCAATCGCATCATAGCGGACAACGGCACTCAGTTCACTAGTGGCATCTTTCAAGATTTCTGTGATGAATTCGGCATCAAGATCTGTTATGCCTCCATGGCTCACCCACGGAGCAATGGGCAGGTCGAGCGGGCAAATGGCATGGCCTTACAAGGAATCAAGGCTAGGGTGTTCGACCGACTATGACCATACGCAGGGCGGTGGGTGCTAGAACTTCCATCTGTTCTCTGGTCTTTACGAACCACGGTCAGTCAGGCAATAAGGCAATCCCCTTTCTTCCTGGTCCATGGTGCCGAGGCTGTGTTACCAACTGAGTTGTAGTTTGGCTCTCCACGAGTCCGGGCCCACTCCGAAGACAAGTCAAACAAAGACAAACTAGTCGAATTTGATCAGTTGGAAGAAGCAAGGGACATCGCAACTATCCAATCAGCAAGATATCTTCAAAGCCTACGTCGTTATCACAGTCGTAATGCCCATGGCCGTGCCTTTTCTGTGGGAGTTCCCATTTTGAAAAAAATACAAACCACTAAATACAGGCACAAATTATCTCCCTTATGGGAGGGGCCGTTCATTATCGCTGAGGTGACACGACTGGGTGCTTATCGGCTGAGGACTGCAGACGGCATCCTAGTCAACAACTAATGGAACATAAAATAGCTACGTCTTTTCTATACTTGTGAATTGTACTCAATTCATATATATAAATAAAGTTTTTTACTCTGACTCACTACGCTGGTTATTTCAACCGAGTAGTGAGTCGGGGGCTACATGATGATAACACATCTTCTATTATTACTAGAGTTCGAGTCTATTTTATCTAAGTCATGAAGTTTTATAACGATCACGCTAATTCTCACAGAGTATAGACTTGTGGGATAAACGTTTTTAAGTTAGTCCTTAACACTCGGTACAGATTGACTAGTCGGGTAAAACTAATGATGGCTATGATAAAGCATGCACTCGTCTAGATTTTGCAATAGACAAAGACATTTACAATATATACATATCACAATTGTTTTCCTCATATCCAGACTGCTTAAAGAGTTTGTTTTGTGTGCAGAACGATTATAGCAGTAGTTCTTTGGCTATTGGTCGTGCAGTAGGCCGCGCTTGGTTGATCAGCTCAAGTCCCTGCTCCAGAGACCAACCACCTCAATATCTACTCAGGAGTAGAGAGACTTGGTCATCATAAGGGTTTGGGAAATTCTTAACATGGCATGCTTTGTGGCAAATTCTCTCAAGATCGCTGGGGCATCTTGAAGACGTTGTAGCACCTGAGTGGGAGTCCTTGAGCTAGATCCAGCTTGGCCTGGCTGCATAATGTATAACAGAAACTTCCCCGAGTCCTCTATGGTGCTCCGTGAGTTTTCTATTGCCTTTATTTCCTTTCCGAAGGAACTGAACTAAGTCTGCACGTGAGTCTTGAAGACTGCCCACCCAGAGAAAGGATATGAGGAAACTTGGATATCTAATCGGCCAGAGTTTAGAGGCAGATATGCAACTTACTTGCAAACTCAGCATCTACTTTGGACTTCGCCTTCTCGAGTTCCTTCAGCTCTTTCTTCAGGCGTTCAATCTCAAGGGACTGGTTGTGAAGGTTCGTCTCATGAGCTACAGCCAAGCGGTTTCAAAGATCAGAAACATATTGAGGGCACTTGGAGCTACTCGGGCAGAAGGGATACTTACCTCTAATGGTGCCAATTTTCTCCCACTACTCGTCCCGCAGCCTGTTGACTGAGTCCCTCCGCCAGGTTTCCCTCTCCTTGCTAGTCCTCTCCAATTCATTCTTCTCGGCCAAGATTTGCGTAAACTGAGAGATCTAAGGAGTGAGCCGGGTGAGCGCCTGACTCATCTTCTCAGACCGATCAACAATTTTCTGCAAAGTAAGATTATTGTCAAATAAGGCAAAACGTCACTAGACAGCTGCAAGATCAGACAATCAACATGAAGTTGAAGTTATAGTCAGCTGAGTCGCATACCTAGACCTGCCTCGAAGCTTTGATGGTGGCCTCCATCAGCTCAACCTGTTCCTTTTTAGCGGCCACCTCGTTCAGCTCCAGCATGTCGTCGTTTCCATCCGAGTTAACCCAGTAAAACACCCGGGGGAAGCTAGGTGGAGGGGTTTCGAGCCTAGGGAGGTCAGTTTCCTCTGATGATGAGGACAACGGAGGAGAGGGGGTCCTGGGTCTAGGGCCCTTAGGAAGTGATGGCCTCTCAGTCGGCTCGGCAACTGGGTCTTTGGCTGGCCTTGTGGTGTCCCAACTGGGAGAAGCTTGTGGTTCGACCGAGTGTGCCGCCCCACTCTCGGGGGCTGGGGCCGCACTCAGCTCGAATTAAGGTCCTTCTAGCTCGGTCTTAGTTGGGACTAGGACTGCAATGGGGGTCAGTGGCGCTGTCCCTGTGGGATCAGTGTCACTTGGCTTCCTGCATAATTAAACTGCAATCAAGACATTGCAATGCATTTCAAGATTTTCTGAAGACTAAAGATCTCATACCTCTTGGAGGACTTAAACCTCCACTCCTGTATACTAGGAGTGGAGGTGGTTGGTGATAAGCCTGAAGGTTTGCTCGAAGGGGTTGTGCTGCTTGGTGTTGGGCCAGGAGGTGCATCATCAGGTGGTGTGTAGCTAAGGCCAGTCGGTTCCGCACTTGGTGTGGTCAGCTGGGCTGGCGGTGTAGTTGGCGGTGGTGCATTTGGTGGTGTGGCCATGGTGCTGGTCGGCGCTAGGGCTATGCTGCTAGTGTCCCTGATCGTAGGACCGTGTGATGCCTTAGTCGGTGTATCCTTCTTCTTGGCCTGGTCTTTCATGGGTTGTTTTCCAGCTCTCTTGGGGCTGGGTTGGATGGCCAAAGGGCTGGCCGGCCGTTTCCTTCACTTCCTAGCTGGCTAGCTGGGAGGGTTTGACACGAAGTCAGTGTTTTCCTACAAACATTCTGTATAAGGGTAAACTCAATCAGGCTGGGTTCACATCCATCATCACAAGCAGATATCAAGACAGCTAGAAGTCAGAAGATTACCATCGGCCTAGGCCTGCCTAGGCAGTAAGGCTTAGGGGCCCTATCAGCATCTAGGGTCTCGACTATGCTGCTAACAAAGTAACCAAGTAGGGTATCTGTGATAGTGTGTTTGTTGACGACATCGACACATTCCCGAGTTGGGTCATTTTTTCCTGGTATTCATATCTAGGACGAATCCTGGCTTTAAGGGGCTGTGTACGTCGATTCTGGAAGGTACGAGCGACCCAGGGCCCTGTCAACCCCTTGTCCTTCAGGGCTTCAATCTTCTCCAGCAACAGCAGCACTTACACCATATCGGCCTCTGAGGGGAGAGCCGACCAGTTGTCCAAGACTGTGGGGGATTTTCCGGTGAAAGATGGCAAGGAGAGTTCCGGATTGGAGCAATAGAACCACTATTAGTGCCATCCCTTCAACGAAGTCTTTAGGGGGAGATGAACATAAACTTTCTTCATTTCATTGTGGAGCTGAAGCCCTGCTCCCCCTATGACTTGTAGTTTGGATTTGGATGGTTGGGGCTTGACATGAAAAGGAAGCAGAAGAGATTGAAATGGGGATCGACCCCGAGAAAAGCTTCACAAAGAGTTACAAAGATGGAGATTTGATGGATAGAGTTGGGGTTGAGATGAATGAGCTCGATTTTGATAGTAATCGAGAAGACCATGGAGGAAATCAGAAGAAGGAAGAGCAAAACCCCTATTGAAGAAAGAGGTGGGGATTGTCTCACTTTTGGCAGGGCGCCAGTTGATGAGCTTTTTGGGCTAGAGGCACTTCGTCCTCTTCAGATGAGCGAGCTTCGTGGAGCACGTTGTGGACGTCGGCCATGTCCCGGTCGGGATGTGGGGAACATCGAGCGGAGCCCTTGGCGTTTTGAAAGATCAAAAATTGGGGGAAAAGCTTCTAAATGTTGGGAATCGACGATTGGAATGGAAGGCTTTGCGGATTCACGAAGGGAAGCTCGAGTGCACAGAAACCCTATGTGGGAGCAGAGAGCACGAGAGCTGCGCGTGCGGATGCGGGAGGCGAAAAATTTTGACAAATTAGGGAAGAAAGGATAATCTTTTCTCTCTCCTCGGGATTTATAGGCCTATGCTGGGTGGTTGGCTTGGGCTGGCCTGCTTAGTAATGGGCTGTAAGATATGAGTTCCTAAAGAGCATG
Organism: Oryza meyeriana var. granulata; assembly: GCA_003991445.1. Classification (NCBI taxonomy): domain Eukaryota; kingdom Viridiplantae; phylum Streptophyta; class Magnoliopsida; order Poales; family Poaceae; genus Oryza; species Oryza meyeriana. The sequence goes on from RYFJ01001610.1 coordinate 62,522, forward strand.
TCTTATTGAGCCAATAGTTGTCTATGTTAAAATCACAGTATGGGTGCTATTTTACAGGAACCGATTAAAATAATCAGATATGCTTCATGTTAAGCCTAATTGTTCAGATATACGAATTATTTAATAGGGATTGAGGATATATCCTTACAAGGATCAATAGCTGGTCTCCATTGAAATTGGGGATGCAAGTATCTCTCAAGTACACCTGACCATACATTGGGTTAAAATCCATGAGTGGTACTTGGCTTACATGCTTAGCCCAAATTCCTTGAGCAAAGATATTTCCAACTGACATTACACTGAAGAGTCTAATTTTTGAGAAATACTTCACTCGAGAAAGACTTAAGGGTTATAGATCTTTGACTTTTTGTTTAATTGTTTCACAAGTAAGCACAAAGTTGAGGGCTACACCTAATAGGTGCACCTATTCAGCGCACACTATTCAACCTTTTCTATGAAGCCCTTCATAGCCTCATTGCCAGCTGACATGAAGCAGGACTTGGAGTAAAGGTACTCAGACAAAGAGTACTCGAGAGCAATGCACTTAGGAAATCTTCACCATGGAGGATGAGCACTCGGCATCAGCTGTGACTCAAGTATGAAGGTCTCAGGGGCTACTATGGAGGCCATGGGCCCTAGATACCTCATGAAAAGCAATGTAGCCACTTGGATAGAGGGTGGGCCTAATCATGTAATTAGGGATACAGTAGAACTCAGCTTATGTTACCTTGCATGTCATGGAAAAGGATATAGTCCTAGCCGGTTATGATGTGTTCCTAGAAGGAATTCCCTTGGTTGAGTCTGATAGGGACTCCTACCTTGTAACCTTGCCTCCTCAGTATATAAGGGGAGGCAAGGAGCCCGCTGTAGCAAGAGAAGATCGACATACAGATCAAGAGACACACCAAAAAACCTCAAAGGCAATACACAACAGCTGGAAGTAGGGTATTACCACATCTTGAGGACCTGAACAAGGGTAAATCCGTTTTGTGTTCTGTTGCATCCATCAAGTTTAGGTCTTGAGAATACCCCCATATAATTATTGCCGATAGAAAGCATCAATAGACCGGTTTGCGAGCTACTTGTTGTGAAGCAATACCCATACTAACTGATGGGGATGGGGTTCCCGATCTTCTGTCAGGTAGAGATAACTATCGTTTTGGTGGAACGCGACACACCGATCCGGTTTCAGATCAAAAGACCCGATCCCTGCAACCTTAGCACCACGACTCCTCTGGTTATCAACCGTGTCACAAATCCAGTTGACCTCTCCAAGAAGGCTTAATCCCTGCCTGCAAAATGAAGAACACAAGCAAGAACTCGAAAGTACACAACTCAATTGAAGTGACAATTGTAGATGAATGATTAAGCACTCGAAATTGGGGTTTCACAACCGATGACGGCGACTGATCGAAGACAGATTGATCTAAAGCGAAACCCCAAATCTAACGTGGGTGGCAGCAATGGAATATATAGTCTAAGGGTTGTCACACCCCCTGGACGCGCCCTCTAACGGGCTCTAAGATGATACACGGCCCAATGGACCAAATGACGGTGACGCAGCACCTTGGCAGATTCTGGATGCTGACTTGTTTCGATGATTCCTATTGACTCCGGTGGAATTTGGACAGCAAACCAAAGCCATTGGTTAGCTCATGAAATTATCTTTTCATGCATATGTGGATCGTTGAAAACGGAGTCCGTATGCGTCCTGGGCGTCCGTTTTACTGCAGGCTGGTCCGGAAGGCCGAGGCAGACTCGAACTCGAGTTGGACTGGGCCTCCGGCTTGTCTTGGGTGTCCTTGCTGGTCTTCTCCACCTCCACACCTCTCTCCAAGTACTTCATGATCCTCTCCAATGTTCCTAAGCAAGATAACATCATTAGGTAGCAATCTATTCTCAAAACTATGAAAAGGATCGCTTAAGAACGAGCTCACCTGTAGATTTAATTGTCGCATTCGAGCTCGGGTCATTGGACCTTGCATAACGGTTGGAGGATCAGCGGGTACATCCGAAGGAGTGATGTCCTCATCATCCTCCCCCTCTTGAAGTGGAGTCGTCCTCGACTCAAGCTCATCTTCTTCTCCCAAGTATGGCTTCAAATTTGCAATGTTAAATGTAGGACTAACCCCGAACTCAGTGGCAACTCAAGTTTATATGCATTATCATTTATTTTCTCAGTTATCTTAAAAGGACCAGCAGCTCTTGGCATTAAGTTAGACTTACGCAACTCTAGAAATCTATCTTTTCTCAAGTGCAACCAAACCAAATCACCCAGTTTAAGTGTAACTTCCATTCTACCTTCACTACCAGCAATTCTATATGTTTTATTCATCTTTTCAATATTTGTCTTAGTGGTTTCATGCAATTTAAGAATAAACTCAGCGCGCTCCTTAGCATCATTATGTGTTCTCTCGGTGGTAGCTAAAGGCAAAAGATCAATAGGAGCACGGGGGTTAAATCCATACACTACCTAGAATAGACTTACCTTGGTGGTGGAGTGTTCTACCCTGTTATATGCAAACTCCACATGCGGCAAACACTCTTCCCACACCTTCAAATTGTGCTTCAAGATTGCTCTCAACATGGTGGACAAGGTTCGATTCACTACCTCAGTTTGTCCATCGGTTTGGGGATGACAAGTTGTAGAAAACAGCAACTTTGTTCCCAATTTATTCCACAAAGTGCGCCAAAAATGACTTAAGAATTTTGCATCATGATCTGAAACAATAGTAGACGGCATACCATGTAAGCAAACGATTTCTTGAAAGAATAGGTCAGCAATATGAACAACATCATCGCTTTTATGACAAGGAATAAAATATGCCATCTTAGAAAAACAATCAACCACCATAAAAATACTATCCCTCCCCCTCTTAGTCCTTGGCAATCCCAAAACAAAGTCCATAGAGATATCAGCCCAAGGAGTAGAAGGAACAGGAAGAGGCATATACAAACCATGTGGGTTTAACCGCGACTTAGCTTTTTGACACGTGGTGCATCGAGCCACGAACCGCTCTACATCTCGTCTCATCCTTGGCCAAAAGAAGTGGGTGGCCAGCACCTCCTCTGTCTTCTTGGCACCAAAATGTCCCATCAATCCTCCTCCATGTGTCTCCTACAACAATAAAAGACGAATGGAACCAACTAGAATGCATAGGTGGTTAGCTCTAAACAAAAACCTATCATGTATCACATATTTGTTCCATGTACGCCCCTCTGTACAATTCTCCATCACATCTTTAAACTCATCATCATTAGCATACTGTTCTTTAATTGTTTCAAGCCCAAATATACGACAATCAAGTTGGGACAGCATAGTATATCGTCTAGACAAAGCATCAGTAATAATGTTATCCTTCCCTTTCTTGTGTTTGATGACATAAGGAAAAGATTCAATAAATTCAACCCACTTAGTATGTCTACGATTGAGTTTGTTTTGACTTCTAATATGTTTTAATGATTCATGATCAGAGTAAATAACAAATTCCTTAGGCCATAAATAATGTTGCCACGTTTCTAATGAACGAACAAGAGCATACAATTCTTTATCATAGGTGGAATAATTGAGAACAGGTCCATTTAATTTCTCACTAAAGTAAGCAACGGGTTTACCTTCTTGCATCAAGATGCCACCAATGCCAATTCCACTAGCATCACATTCAAGCTCAAAAGTCTTACCAAAATTAGGAAGTTGTAGCAATGGCGCGTGAGTAAGCTTGTCCTTCAAGAGATCAAAGGACGCCTCTTGTTCTTCTCCCCAATGAAACGCAACGCCCTTCTTTGTCTACTCGTTCAATGGGGCTGCAATGGTGCTAAAATCCTTCACAAAGCGGCCATAAAATCCTGCAAGTCCATGAAAGCTCTGCACTTGTGTCACGGTGGTGGGCGTTGGCCAGCTCTGTATAGCATGCACCTTGGCTTCATCTACCTCAATTCCCTGCAAGGTCACAACATAGCCAAGAAACGATACTCGTTCGGTGCAAAAAATGCACTTCTCGAGGTTACCAAATAAACGTGCAGCACGCAAAGCATCAAAAACAGTACGTAGATGATTAAGATGTTCAATTAAAGACTTGCTGTATATCAAGATATCATCAAAATAAACCACCACAAATTTTCCAATGAAAGGACGTAAAACCTCGTTCATTAAACGGATGAAAGTGCTAGGTGCATTAGTTAAACCAAAAGGCATTACTAACCACTCATATAAGCCAAACTTGGTTTTAAAAGCAGTTTTCCATTCATCTCCTAATTTCATTCTTCTTTGGTGGTATCCACTTCTCAAGTCTACTTTAGAGAAAAATATAGAACCACTTAACTCATCAAGCATGTCGTCTAGCCTAGGGATAGGATGACGGTACCTTATTGTGATATTGTTAATGGCTCTACAATCTACACACATGCGCCAACTGCTATCTTTTTTTGGAACCAAAGTAACTAGAACAACACAAGGACTAAGGCTCTCACGTACATACCCGCGGTCCAAAAGGTCTTGGACTTGGCGCTGAATCTCCTTAGTCTCCTTAGGGTTGGTTCTGTAGGTAGCTCGATTTGACAGACTCACTCTAGGAATCAAGTCAATCTGGTGCTCAATCCCTCGAATGGTGGAAGTCCTGGAGGTATCTCAGTGGGAAACACGTCACTATATTCCTGCAAAAGGTTAGTGACAGAAGGTGGCAAAGTGCTAGCTATATCATCAGTTGAAAATAAAGCATCTTTGCATATCAAAGCATAGCACACATCATTAATCTCTGCAAGATCAGTTTTAGTAGCAAGCATAACAGGATTTTTCAATTTAATTGCTTGCTATTTTTTAGGTTTAGCATCAACTTGTTTAGTTTCACTAGCAACTCTCTCTCTATCAGCTTGTACAATTTGTGCAGGGGTCATAGGTAGCAAAGTAATTTTTTGTCCCTTATACATAAGTGTATATTTATTACTTCTACCATGGTGTATAGCATCATTATCAAATTCCCATGGACGACCCAATAAGAGAGAACAAGCTTGCATCGGTACCACATCACAATCTACAAAATCAGAGTATGTACCAAGGGAAAAATGCACCCGGGCTGTTTGTGTTACCTTTGCCTTACCCGAGTCGTTGAGCCACTGAATATGGTACGGATGTGGATGTGGCCGTGTGGTCAATTCAAGCTTCTTGACCAAATCAGAACTCACCAAGTTGTTGCAGCTTCCTCCGTCAATGATGACTCGTGCACGCCGATTTTTAATGACGAATAAAATCTAAAACAAGTTGTGGCGTTGCAGCTTTTCTGCTTCCTCCATCTGTGTACTAAGAACTCGCTGTACAATGATGGCTCGATGGTTTCCTGCATCGTCTATGCTCAAAGAAAGGCCATCTTCACCATGATCATCGTCCGAGGCAGCTTCATCAACAATATCTTCCTCTACATCAGAAGTGCTAATGTAGCCTCCATCTTCTGTAGCAATGTATGCCTGTTTGCTAGGACAATCCTTCTGCACGTGACCAAGTCCATGGCAGCGGTGGCACTGAATGGAAGAAGAGCACCCGGTGGAAGCCACAAATGATGCACTCTTGGCCGGCTCTTGCAAACGAGTCTTACCAGATTCCATGGTACGTGCGGCTAAAGGTGAAGGAGCTGAAGAACGTGTGCTCGCTGGTGGTGGAGGACGAGCACTCGACGAAGGGAGCGGTTTCATTGGTGGTGTCGTCGTCGTCTTGGGCGTAAAGGAGTTGCTAAAGTTGCTGCTCTAGCTCCTTTGCTGTTGTCGTCCTTGCAATTCTTTTTCTGCAAGCATAGCAAGCTAGAACAAATGGTTGGTAGTAGTAAATTCTTTATAATCAACAATATCCTGAATTTCACGCCTCAATCCACCATAAAAATGACACACTTTATCCTCCGGATCCTCTACTACCCCACAACGTATCATGCCCTTTTGCAGCTCTGCGTAATATTCCTGGACAGACATATTTCCCTGCTCTAAGCACTGCAATTTCTTACTCAAATCACGTTTATAAGGAGGAGGAATAATGCGATCACGCATTGCTTCTTTTAGCCTATCCCATGACTCAGGTTGTAGATGCAAATTAGCTAGTTCTTGCCACCAGATTATAGCAAAATCTTTAAATTCACTAGTAGCTTGTCTAACCTTATGTTGATTAGGTACAAGGTGGGAAGCAAATTTTTCTTCTACTATCATCTCCCAATCAAGATATTCCTCAGCATCATATTTTCCATAAAAAGGTCGTATGGTAAATTTTATTTTAGCATAAGGATCATCATTATTAGCATTACCACGATTACACTGATTTCCATTACCTCCCATACCTGTACGATTGCAGTGAAGTATTCGACGTAGAGTGTTCTCGCGTGTCGCCCTCGCATCAACTAGACCATCGTCACCATAGACAACACCCTTGTCGAGGATCCCGTCATCGTCCTTGTCTTTGTTGTCATCGTTGGTCTTTGGATAGTTGGCCTCAAGCTGTTGAACCCTCCGGCCAGTGCGGACACTCGCTTGTCCACGCTCTCAAGTGAATGGCCGACGTCCTTCATGGCCGTTTTGACTACATCCATTAGTGTCGATGTTTTACACCGGCAATAAATATATGGGGCTACTCGGCGGATGGAAACTTGATGGATTGCAAAGGAACACGCAGAGATTTTATACTGGTTCAGGCCCTCGATGTGAGGTAATACCCTACGTCCAGTTGTGGTGTTATTCCTTTGAGGATTTGCGGTGGTGATTCTGGTGAACCAACACAACCTGCCCTCAGGGGGCACCCTGCCTCCCCTTATATACTGGGGGATAGGGTTACAAGGTAGGAGTCCCAACCGGATTACGGCCAAGGGCCCATGGCACCCACAGTTGCCCCTGAGACCTTCATAGTTGAGTCACAGCTGATGCCGAGTGCTCATCCTCCACGGTGAAGTCTTCCCGAGTGCATTGCTCCCGAGTACTCTTTGTCCGAGTGAGTCTTCTTCCCGAGTCCTGCTTCATGTCAGCTGGCAACGAGGCTATGAAGGGCTTCATGTAGATATATGAATAGTGTGCGCTGAATTGGCACACCTATTAGGTGTAGCCCCCGACTTTGTGCTAATTGTGAAGACAATTAAACATAAAGTCAAAGATCTTTAACCTGGAAGTCTTTCCCGAGTAGATTACTACTGGTATATGAGACTCCTCGGTATCATGTCAACCGGAATATGATTTATAGTCTTGCCGAGCAGGGAACTACTCGTATGTAGGACTCTTCGACTTCGTGTCAGTCGGAACGGGTATTTATAGTCTTGCCAAGTAGGATGCTACTCGTATATGGGACTCGTCAGCGTCATGTCAGCTACAAAGAGGGGTTTATAGTCTTTCCCGAGTGGCGTCCCACCCAGAAGTTAGACTCTTCCACGTCATGTCAGTGGGAATGAGAAATTTATAGTCTCTCCCGAGTAGTGCACTACTCGAAAGTTAGACTCCTCCGCATCATGTCAGCGGGAATAATGTTGCTCATGGCAACTGATGGCCACGCATGTAGGCCGAGTACCACTTTATGAAAATAAATCCACGGCGTGGTCAGGTGTACCCGAGAAAGATACCTGCATCCCCAATTTTAATGAAGACTAGCTTGTGATCCTTATAAGGATATATCCTCGAGACCTAGTGGATAAAACAGACACCCAAACATATATGTTTAGCAATAAGGCTCTCATGGAGCATATCTGTTTACCTCGTCGGCTCCTGTTGGTAGCACCAGCGCTATAATTTCATCTCAGCCTGCGGGCAGCCCACATGGAGCATGCTACTGTAGGAACTCATATCTTGGTGGCTGCTACCAAATAAGCCGGCCTGAACCGACCTACCTAGCATAGCTCTATAGAAGTAGCATCCATCGCATGTCAGGATGAGTACTCAAGCATTGGTAATTGCAATCAGCCAGAAGAATCCTTGTCTGCAAGCCTTTTCGACTTATGTTCTGGATGCAGCCTAGTTGCCATAGGTGCCTGAGTAGGTATGTTGTAGAATCTGCTTGCCCTGCTCAGGTGTGACGCGGTATATGAGAACTCCGGATGCGCTTAGACAACGCAAGTCTTCTCTGACTTGGGTAAAGCCGAATAAGGTACCCGAACCTTGCGTTAGCAAAGGGTTCGGCTGGCGACCCTCATGGGGCATACCCTATCCAACAGAGTTATGGCCAAATAAGGTACCCGACCCTTGCATTAGCATAGGGTTCGGCTGGCGACCCTCATGGGGCGTACCCGATCTAACAGAGTTGTGACCAAATAAGGTACCCGAACCTAGCATTAGCATAGGATTCGGCTGGCGACCCTCATGGGGCATACCCTACTTAGCCGAGTAGTATACGAGCCCCGACTGGCGCCGGAGGTCGATTATATTAGCCGAATAAGGTACCCGAACCTTGCATTAGCATAGGATTCGGCTGGCGACCCTCATGGGGCGTACCTCACCCAACCGAGTGATATACGACCCCCGACTAGTGCCGAAAGTCGGTTGTCAGCTCACATGGAGCATAGCCGGGGAAGACGATGTCCCAACTGGTGCAAGTACTCGGTCAGTAGCCCTCATAGAGCATTCCAAGCGTATCTTGGTAGACTAGTCCAGCCCCCGAGCGTAGGAGATAGGCTCGCAGCCCTGAGTTCCTGTCATGCGTATCCGGAGCTGGCCTTGCACTATAAAGATACCGGATGAGTAGCATCTGATGATGAAAACAATCACCCGAATAAAATGTATTTTACAATACATGTAAATACGTGTTCTTCCTCTTAATGATATTAATTTCTCCGAGTAGTTGACCCCTTACGTTTAAGCACTCTGCCCGACTAATCATAGCCCTCTAGTGTCGGGAGTTGGCTCATGGCTCTTTCCCAGACACGCGTTTTGGGTGACTTGAGTTCGTCTTTCATGGAGCAAAGTTTCACGGATAAGGATTTATGCTACTCGAATACTTTTGCAATCATTTAAGAGAAAAAACAGAAAAAAGTACAGCTTGTACACCTATTAGGTGTAAACGGCTGTGGCATTGGCGAGGCCAAGTGATGAAAGATTTATCAGAAAGTGACTTAGCTGTTCGGTATTTTGGAGTGGGGATGCCATCCTTGTGTTTGGGCTTTTGAACCCCCGAGCATGTCACTTGTTGTTCTGATAATCTTCAGTTGTTGAAGGTCAAAGACGGTTGTGATCGACTGCCACAATGAAGCCGTTTGACTTGCGTTTGTGACTCCCAACTTTCGTCGGGACCGCGTTGTCGGTGCCCTCCCGCTTCTTTTGTCAGGGTGCCTTCTTGTCATCGAGGACCTCAGCAACAGCGTGGGCTGAGTCGGTGTATTTGTTCGCCATGTCGAATAGAGCCTTGATAGAGTTGGGAGGCTTCCGAGTGAATTTCTTTGACTCCTTTTTGAAAGGCAGCGATGATGACCTCGTCCTTGATTATTGAGATTTAATTCTTCTTCTCAGAGAACCTCTTGATGAAGTCACGAAGACACTCATTCTTCCTTTGATGCAACTGATATAAGTTGTACTCGGAAGATGGCCTCTCGTATGTTCCCTGGAAGTTGGCGATGAAGCGTTCCTGGAGTTCTCCCCAGGAGCCGATTGATTGCTTGGGAAGTCCTGTTAGCCATGTCCTCGCAGAGTTGGCTAAAGTGACTGGGAGGTAGTTAGCCATGACTTTGTGATTTCCTCCAGCTGCTCAGATCGCCAGAGTGTAGATCGTGAGCTAGGACTCGGGATTGGTCTTGCCGTCGTATTTGTCGATGCCTGTAGGCTTGAAACCCGACGGCCAGTCGACCTGTTGTAGCTCCTGGGTGAAGGCCGGTATGCCTTCGTCTTCATGAGGGTTTTGACTCCAAATACGGCAGCGAAACCGCAGAGGCCAAAACGCTTGTTCTTGTCTTCCAGTTGGCGTTGCTCATCTTCTCGTTCACGGCGCCGAGCGATGATGTCTTGCCGAAGGTCGCGCCGTAGTCAGTCTCAGAGGTCCTAATCGTCCCGACAGTTGCTTTGACGTCGCCGGTTGTCGTTGGGGTTGCTGAGTGACGCCTGACGTGCCTCTGTATGCGGCTGACTGGAGCCAGCCGCTCGGCGTCGCTTTGAGGTAGATGAGACTGCCGTTGGGGATGTCGACCGGTTGGTTGGTATGAGGGTATCACCCGACTATTGGTGCTACTGACATGCGGCAGCGGTAAGCATGGCTTTTATCCTTGCGATCGTCGGGGTGGCCTGGTGATCAGGCCCAAGCTGGACCGTGTCCAGTAGGGTTGCGGTGGCCACGACGTTCTGTTGTGGCGTGACGAAGACATCGTGGTCGTCGACTTTTGTTTGGAGGGTTTGTTGCTAAGTGGTTCGCCTAGCCTTGCGTAGATCATCGTTGCGGGCGTGCAGGTGTCTTGCTTCTTCCTCCTGTTGTTCTCGCAGTCGGCAAGCCTCCTCCACTTGTTTCTCATGTAGTCAGCGTGATTCCTGAGTAGTAGTACAGCCTTTAGATGCCATGAAGATTTCTCGTGGCGGGGACAAGCTTGCCGAACTGCTATCCGACTTAGAGTCGGAGTCCGACTGAGAGTTGTAGTCCGACTGAGAGTCGAACTCGGAAAAGTTGATGGGGGTGATTATAACTCTGACCTCCCTAGATCCGATCTCGAGCGGCTCTAGGCCGTATCCGAGTCGAACACCAGGGGATCATGTTTGCCGCGTGGGATGTTGCTTGAAGATATCCACGGTGTTGCCCAGTCTGTATGGGAGATTGACGATCTCTTCCCTTCTCAGCTCAATCTCGGCCGGCTCGAGGCCGAGTCCAAGTCGAACACCGAAGGAGAGAGTTGTCCTGAGACCCGGGTAAGATGAAGACTACCGTAGCAAGTCGACGAGGGTTGCCGCAGCATTGCGTGGGCCGACTGGCACAGAGTCAGCTGGTTCCTCAACCGGTTGGATCACGTCCATGTCGGCCAAGGTGAGGTTGCCGATCTGGTCGGCGATGAAGTCAAGGCTTCTGAATGAGATTGTATCTCCGGGGGAGAGTTCGCCGCCGTCGACTCCAGTTGCTGGATCCATTGAGCTTGTAGACATAGATCTCGCCGAAGCCCCTACCTGGCGCGCCAACTGTCGATGTTTTACACCGGCAATAAATATATGAGGCTACTCGGTAGATGGAAACTTGATGGATTGCAAAGGAACACGCAGAGATTTTATATTGGTTCAGGCCCTCGATGTGAGGTAATACCCTACGTCTAGTTGTGGTGTTATTCCTTTGAGGATTTGCGGTGGTGATTTTGGTGAACCAACTCAACCTGCCCTCAGGGGGCACCCTGCCTCCCCTTATATACTGGGGGACAGGGTTACAAGGTAGGAGTCCCAACCGGATTACGGCCAAGGGATCTCCTCTTAGAGATATAACGCACCCAACTAGGACTGTGTTTTCCTTATCGTACAAGGCAAAGTCTGGCGAGTGCGGCTATATCCCTAATTACAAGGGTAGGCCTATCCTCTATCCGAGTGGCCCATATGCTTGTCATGAGGTACCCGGGGCCCATGGCACCCACAATTAGCTTGGCCACCTCTGCTAGCATCTGCTCCTTCAGGTCCTGCAAGTTACTTTTCAAAGCAGGCTTGTCGTTTGGCATGGTTAGTTATCAAATAAAATCCCTATCAACTATTTATGGGTTGGTGGAATCACACCCTCACTCACGTCTTACCGAGTTCTTACCAACGCAAGCAGTGGATGGTACAACCGGCGGCTGGTTTGTGATACCTATGAGGAAGTGGCATCGAGATTGCAAGGATCTTTTTCTATGGTGATCTGAAGAATATGTGGAGCTTGGAAGGCACACAAAGAGAAAAATATGTATATGTGGCACACAAGTCAGTAACAGATAGCAATGCTGAATTATAGTCCCAAATACCTGTTCTCGTTGCTAGCCTAAAGGTGTTCCAAGTACAGGTGTGTGACATACAAGGTGGTGAAAACAAGTATGATGAACAGCAAGAGTATCAGAAACAAGACACAAGACAGCTAACACAGCTCAACTTGGTGTTCTCTATGTGCTCCTCTAAATATTATTCCTCTTTTGCCCCTCTCTGTTTTTCTCTTTTTTGGGCTGTTGTTGTTTTTTTGGGGAAATTCGACTTTCTCTTTTTTTTGATTTTTTTTTGCCTTAGGAGCACACAAGAAGTAACCATAGAAAACTTGAGCTCAAACAAGTGAAAGACGTGGCCTGTGGAATTTTCAAAAGATGCGCCCAAAATTGAGAAAAAGCTTGTGGGCTTGGAAAGACGATCTTCCGGGCTGTTTTATGGAAAACTAAAATCACTGAACCCGCCAAAGGCAGGGACAGATGGATGCGAAATTTTTTTCTGATTCCGAAACATATATGGTTTTCTGAAAACGAGTTCATATGCGAAAGTTATGCCTGTTTTACGAACGGACTCCGAATTAGAGGACAAAACGGAAAGAAAGTGCGGAAAATTGGTGTCGGCAGCTAGGGTTTGATAGAAACGGTGGGGCAAACACACAAACTGGACTCAAACACGATCTAACCAGCAACAAGACCTCGACCTAGGACACAAATACAACACAACGGACTCCGAGACTAAAAAATGCAAAGGCTATGGCGCGGATGGTTGCAGGACAGGAAAAACGAGTATGGCAATGGACTATGGGACGAAGACGAAACACTCGACTATGGGTAAGATGCGAACCTGACGGTATACTTGAAGCTCTGATACCACTTGATGGGGACGGGGTTCCCGATCTTCCGTCAGGTAGAGATAACTATCGTTTTGGTAGAACGCGACACACCGATCCGGCTTCAGATCAAAAGACCCGATCCCTGCAACCTTAGCACCACAACTCCTCTGGTTATCAACCGTGTCACAAATCCGGTTGACCTCGCCAAGAAGGCTTAATTCTTGCCTATGAAATGAAGAACACAAGCAAGAACTCGAAAGTACGCAACTCAATTGAAGTGACAATTGCAGATGAATGATTAAGCACTCGAAATTGGGGTTTCACAATTGATGACGGCGACTGTTCGAAGATAGATTGATCTAAAGCAAAACCCCAACCTAACGTGGGCGGCGGCTACGGCATATATAGTCTAAGGGTCGTCACACCCCCTGGACGCGCCCTCTAACGGGCTCTAAGACGATACACGGCCCAACGGACCAAAAGACGGTGACGCAGCACCCTGGCAGATTTTGGATGCTGACTTGTTTTGACGATTCCTGTTGACTCCGGTGGAATTTGATGGCAAACCAAAGCCATTGGTTAGCTTATGAAATTATCTTTCCATGCATATGTGGATCGTTGAAAACGGAGTCCGTATGCATCCTGGGGGTCCGTTTTACTGCAGGTTGGTCCGGAAGGCTGAGGAAGACTCGAACTCGAGTTGGATTGGGCCTCCGGCTTGTCTTGGGTGTCCTTGCTGGTCTTCTCCGCCTCCACACCTCTCTCCAAGTACTTCATCATCCTCTTGTTAACGCCAAAATTTGGCACGGCTCATATCAGATTCGGTAAAGATAGAAGCTATATCAACCGGAGGAAATTAATCCAAAAGAAACCGGATTTGAGAAGGAATTGTGGAGACCACGTTATGGCAGTTATTTATCTTATCTATTAGATAGTTTTATCTTTTAGGAAACCTGATCTCTTGTCTGATCAGGTCTGTTAGTTTTCCTTTTCTAGTTAGGAAAGTCCTGTTCCGTGTCCTATAAGGACTCATGTAACTCGGGGTATAAATACGTGCGCCCGGGCACCTTGTAAATTATCCACACAGATCAATCAAATTCGGCGCATCGCCACCCTTTCGACGGGTTCTTGCTTCTCGAGCAGGGCTGCATCGGTTAGGTCCGAACTCCTGCGAGAGGGTAAGACTCGTCACCCCTTACCCAGGTGTATCTGCCCTGTCTACGGTTGCATCGGTTCGGTCCGACCTCTTAGGCCGATCAGGTATACCACATCATGCGTGCGTAGATCTTATCAGCTTACTGGGGGCGATTTATCATCAGTTCATGCTGCATCGGTTGGGTCCGACCTACTGAGCTGCCAGCGATAAATCGTTCCTGCTAGGTTGATGGTTTTTGCGCAAGTGTTTTATCGGAATGTATAGCCGATAAATTATCTTATTACATCACAGTTGCATTAGGTCTATCGGCTTGTTGAGGTTCCTTTATTATTATTAATCTGTGCTGCATCAGTTAGGTTTGAACTACTAGATTGATAATAATAGATTTATCCTTGTCGAGCCGATCGGTGTATATGCGACGTTCTATCGGAGTGCTTAGCCGATAGGTTATCTTTTTATAAAGCCGACTGTATTATCTTTACTATTTTGGTCATCTATATTATCATCGGTTTTCTAGCCGATGCACATGTGTTTCCTTGGCAGTCGGCTAACGTACTATTCTGCCTATCTATTTTATCATCGGCTTCTAGCCGATGCACATGTTATACTGACAGCTTATCTATTTGCTTATAGCGTTATCGGTTTCCTAGCCGATACACAGGTGCCATCGGCCATCGGCTACAAGGGGCCTACATCAAACCGTATCGGCCGATAGCTGATGTGCAATTGCTGCTGACCCGGGGACGAGCACGCCGAGGACAAGGGCCTGGGTACATGCGTAGCCGTTGTGCGAGCACTGTTGGCGCCATCGGCTGAAGGAAGACTTTATCGGCTTATTGGCCGATCACTGCTGGTAGCCGGACGCGAGCACGAGGACCAACAGTCGAAGACCCGGGCGCGGACAGCTGGGGCCCGGACAAAGTTTTATCATCGGCTTTCAGCCGATGCTCAAGCAATCCTTCGGCAATCGGCTAGCAGGATTCTTATTGATGTCGGCCGATTGAATCCCTGAGCTAATTTTCTCCTTGTCAATTATTGGGTCAAATTGACTGGCACGCCTGCGAACCTCAAGATTTTAGGACCTGCACTGGAGCTAAGCAGATCTCCCAGGCCTTCGTATGTTCAATCGCATCAAACCAGATCATCAACAAGCTTCTTGGCACACTCGGTGGTTTGTGGTGCGAACACCTCTCCAATGTTCCTAAGCAAGATAACATCATTAGGTAGCAATCTATTCTCAAAACTATGAAAAGGATCGCTTAAGAATGAGCTCACCTCTAGATTTAATTGTCGTATTCGAGCTCGGGTCATTGGACCTTGCATAACGGTTGGAGGATCAGCGGGTGCATAAGAAGGAGTGATGTCCTCATCACTAACCATAAGCTAGAATGGATAATGGCTTGACTGGACATGTGGCAAGGCGCCAGGGCATGTTTGTGGCTGATATAAGTCCACACATGGCAGTTGTCAATAAGTTCATGGTTTTGGGCATCGAGCCGTCTCGTGGGAAGGCACTTGATCACCCCTACCAGAGACCAGAGGCTTAGCGGGAGGCTCTTTTGTTGGGCAAGTTACATGAAAGGTCTTGTTACGGTTTCCCCCATTGTAGTACCATGGTGGTATTTCGGGGCATGATGACATGTGTGGAACCGTGTCTTGTGGGTAAATTGGTACACCTCTGAATAGAGTAAAATTGTTCAAATAGTCGTGCCCGCGGTTAATGGGCGGCCTAGCAATACTTTTTGTGATTAGTCCCACACTACTCATTAATGATAATAAATTGGTGGAAACTTGTTAGCTCTAGTTTGGAGGGTTATGGTTTTTGCCTGAACTGCATTGAAGTATTGTTCAGTGATTGGCATAATATTGATTAGTAATTAAACTATATTGGTTTTCAATGATTTTAAATGCAAACTTTTTAAATGCGGTTTGTGCAAATAAGCATACTATGCCTTTCCTTTTGGAATCCTATTGCATTATTTTGCATTCTTTGTGTGGCTCATTGAGTACGGTCGGTAGTACTCAATTTTGCAATATTACCATCATTAGAGTGAAGATTTGCATGAAGGAGAAGTTTTGGAGTTTGGCATATACCCCAGTTGAGCTGCCTGTGGGTGTGGTGCTAAAGCTTTCCTAGGATTGCCGTTCCGCTGTTGCTTTCTTCTATGTGAGGACTAAGTGCCTCTTTTGTAAATATTTATATTTTATCATTTTGGTTATATTTATCAAATTGTCGATTTGTGTACCTTGGTTGATTCCTGGATGAGGATTTAATGCACAAATTAGCTTTGAAAATTTCGGTGAATTTCCGAGCGTGACAGTTTTGGTCTTGAACTGCATTGGAGTGTTGTTCAATGATTGGTTAATATTGATAATAATTAAACTATATTGTTTTCGCAATGTTTTTAAAATGCAAAAGTTTTGAATGCTATTTATGCAAACAAGCTATATTATGCCTTTCCTTGGAATCCTGTTGCATTATTTTGCATTCTTGTGTGGCTTGTTGAGTACGATAGGTGGTACTCAGTCTTGCAATATTACCATCATCAGAGTGAAGATTTGCGAGGAAGGAGAAGGTTTTGGTGTTTGGCTTATACCCCAGTTGAGCTGCCGTGGGCTTAGTGCTTAAGCTTTGCTAGGATTTTTATTCCATTGCTGTTTTCTTCTGTCTAAGGACTAAGTGTCTCTTTTGTAAGTATTTATCATTATTTTATTTTGGTTATGTTTATCAAATCATTGATTTGTTTACTTGAGTTGATTCCTAAATGAGGGTTTAATGCACAAATTAGCTTTGGCAATTTTGGTGAATTTTCGGGCGTGAGAAGTTGGTATCAAAGCCAATCTTGACTGTAGGAGAAGCCAAACAGTTAAACCCTTAAGGACATGTTTGTGAAAAGGAAATTGTATTTGTGAAAACCTTCTTTGCTCTCCCTTCTATGATATTTATTTTTCTCTCCTTACCGCTAATTAGAGGCAACAAAAGAGTGGCTACTAACTTAAAATATTCAACGTTGTTTTCAATGGCCAACATGGAGAGCGTGTATCTTGGAGAAAGTGGTTTTTTGGCAGAACTCTGTCGCATGGCTGCCGAGATTGGTTACAGGTCTTTGCCGGTGTACCGTCACACAACTACCAGCAACAACAATGATTTCTGCTGCAAGGTCAGGTGACCCTCACTTCCAACCAAGGACTTCCTCAACTCGCCTTCACCGCCAAAGCAGATCATTTCCTGTCTACTCGAGAAGAGGTATCTTACGAAGCCTTATGCTGACTCCGTTATCACTTCAACACTTCTCTAGGAAGCACAGTGTACCACTACCATCCCTCCACAGTTGATCAGGTATGCAGAATGCGAAAATACATGGTGATAGTGCACAAGAGGACGATGCTACATGCCTTGGATGACCTTCACACCAATTACAGAGGAAGAACCATAATCTAGATGCATGATCAAAAGAGGAAGATCGACAAGCAACACAGGCAGGTGGATCAACTGACACATCAGAACCAGGAGCTGCATTTGAAGAGGATCCGGGAGTTGGAAAAGGAGCTAAAGGAACTAAAAGCAGAAGCAAACACCCCTCAGACAGAAGGAGAAAACCCGCCAATGGAAGTCAAGCGTGTTTACCTTGGATCTACCAGTGCCGCACTTGGGGAAGGAATGCTAAGCTAGCCGAAGAGGTCAAAGAAGTTCTCTGATTATCTTCCCGAAGCCTAAGCGGCCCCTTCAAGACTAGTTCCTCCCATTTAGTTTAGCCACATGTGTTAGTTTGCTTGTTAGAGTGCTGGTGGTTGCTCCTTTTGTGTTTGTGTGCTTGGGTAGTGTATGGCATTTTCAGGTGGTGATATGGCCATACTAGTTTGGCAGTATAATAATTAATACTCTATTCATTACAGCTCAGTAAAATTTAAATATTTAGTAAAGAAGTTACTCCTTTCTCTCTCTTTTGCTCTACACCCTCTCTCCCATTTAATCCCTCCATCATAGATGGGCAGTTTTATACATGATGTTTTTTGGAGGAAGAGATTATGATGGATTTAGTCTTTGGTCAGTGTTGACCATAATCATAACACCGTTTCACCTTAAGCGATGCAAACCTGGTTTCGCCTAAAACCCTAGTCCACCAAGAGTCAGCTGGCCCTTTGTGGGAAACAAGCCCCAGTTTGGAAGTAGAATTTTAAATGACACTTGCCTAAGGATTGTACGAGGTACTTTCCCCAATGGAAACTGGTGAATGGCTGTATGCCTGCAAGAAGGAACTAAGCCTTAAGAGTACCTCTAGTAAGAGAAGATCGTTTTGCATCACACCAATTCCATGGACCCTTTTTGGAGTGATGGGAGCACTGTAAGAAGATTTTGGAAGGTACAAGTAATGAGCAATCCGTCAGGAAGTTCAGTAGAACAGGATGGAGAATTGAATGAGGTAGATCAAGTTAGGATTGATAGATCATCCTTGCCATCCCAACCTTCCTAGGAGAACAACCCCAGTAACCACAATCAAGAAAACAGAAATAATGTTTGAATATGGTTATTTCCCGAGCTGGTGTCCGAAGCTGAAGCCCTAGACATCCTAGAGATGCATTGATGAGGACATCACTAGCTCGGATATGACTATAGCTATCTTATGTATTCATCAACCAAAGGTGTATGCTTTCTACGTAAGATTTACATGTTATATATTTGAACAGCCATTACTGTACCATGAATTTTGTATGTTCTCGTTTGCAGAGATACTTGCTTGGGTGAAGGGAAAGAGACCGAGCGCAAGGAACGCATGGATGATCAAAGAAGTTGATTGGGGACCAAACCAAGACCTTACCCAAGTTTACTCTGACATCACCACGCCACTTTTGGTCCATAGAAGGCAAGAGATGAAGTTCTGCACGTTTTGGATTCGGATTCGGGCCTCCTGATAGCATAAACTTCAAATGGACCTAGCCGCTGATCCAGATGGACTTTCGGGGCGCATGAGTATTTGTTGGAAAGCTTATGAAGTCTACTTTCAGATGGTTTTGGTCCCACATCAAAATTCTTCCTGAGCTGTTCGGAATCGTCGAAACAAGACATGTACCTCTTCCAGTCTGAGTCTATTTTGGGTCTTGGGCCTTGTAACTGTGTCGTGGGCTAAGCCCAAGGGGTGGGCACCCTAGGGTTAACCCTAGGATGTCCCAACTCATATATATTCAGTAGCCGTCATCGTTTAGAGTTGGGTTTTGCTTAGATTATTCTACCATTGCAGTTTTACCATCTAGATCGGTTTGTAGAACCCAACTTCATGTGCTAAATATTCATCTGTACTTTAGATTGTGTTCTTGCTTGTTCTAGAAAATTTCTTCGATTGTTTGCAGGAGAAAAACCTTCATGGTTAGGTCGACTACATGAGAGCGTGGCTGATAATGACAAGACGCGCGGGTGTAGCGAGTGCGAGGTGACGATCTGCTGATCAGAAGCCTCAAAACGTAAACATCCACACGTCGCCAAATCGAACCTATCGGAAGATTGGGCACCTAGTCTCGTATCACGCATCAACAAAAAAATCATTACGGTATCAGTTATGCAAAGGAATCAGCTAGATCAGAGGAGTTACCAAGGATCTCTGTAACGCAGTAGACTGCAGGAGGTAGCAGATATAAAGAGTGAATCTTAGCATCAAAGGTCTGAAGAAGAGAAACCAGGCCTAACCCTTGATGGAGTTAGTGAAAGCTAGTTTGTGTTGGTAATAGTAAGCCTAATCAAGTTATTATCTTCAGGAATAATAGTAGTTGTTAGCACGATTCTAAGCCCACCTACCTTGACAGATGGTACCTAAGACAGAAGCACCAAGGAAAGAAGTCATAGGTGGAAGGATTTAAATGCCAAGCAGAGATATCAGAGAATGAAGAATCTTTTGCTCATATCCCAACAGAAGAGTTAGATCATGTGAGTAATAACCATGAGCTCGAGGTGTGATCACTTAGGAACAAAGGATAACCGCAAGCAACCCAAGAGCAAGGATTGGAAGATGTTCGAAGGTAAGCTCAGCAGACGCATGGAGAACTCACAACCACAAACATTGAGTTGAACTACAAACTTTGGTAAGCCAGATGGTACGTCCTAAATCAACAAGTTGAAGTAAGTACTGACATAAGGATTGAATTTTGACTATAATCAGTTGAGAAGTGATGAACCAGGCGAGATAGTAAGGCGCTTAACCTAGTTATCAATACAAGTTAGTTCAAAAAGGATGGACAGATACTTGCAGTTCGTGCTAACGCTATCCGAAGAACTAATGGAAAGCTTACGAGGCGGTAAGTAATAGTGAAACAAAGAGGGAGGGATCCATAGATAAGCAACCACCAAAGCAGTTGGTGTAGCCACCGGACGAGACACCTACAATGACTTTGAAAGCCATGGATGAGTTTTCCCAACACTGTCATGTGAGCCTAAAGTACAAGGATGACAAGGAAAGCTAGTAGGGAAGGTAGGCAGAAAGGTGATTGATAAATAAACCAAGGGACGCAAATTCGGTAGAAGGAGGAAAGTGTTACACCAAGAAGGATTAGTGGTCAAGAGTACTGTGACACCGTCCATAAATTGGTGTGCAATCGGCAAAATTGGTACATCGTCAACAAGCAAGTATATAAACAACACCAGTGACAAAAAATGCAGTGGACTTGAGTGGAATCCATCACTAAAGAGATAAGGTGTAAGTGTAAGTTGATTGAACAATCAAGCACAGGATAATCAGAAGGAATAGTCTGCGAGCCTGAAGGAGCCATTGGATACGATGGACACTTAGACCCAAGGGTTAGAAGTTTGTCACGTCCTGATTTTTCGCTTTCTGTTCTTTTGCCTTATTGCGAAAATTCACCTCTGGTTTATTTGCCTAAAATAGCTTAATGAAAATTTCATCAAATAAAAGTATTTAAAATGACTAAGTTAAATTAATTGCATCGTGGGTTTGTTCGGTTCTTAATTGGAATTTATTCGCATTTTGAAGTGGAGCTCATTTTTCTAATTAATTCCTCCTCAGATCCAATTCATATGTTTTTTTCCAAATCTCTCCAAATATTGAATTCCCTCCATAATTCTCCAAATATTCCCAACAATTCCAAATATTCCAAATTCTGCAATCTTCCAGAAAAAATCCCTGTCTTTTCCTTCTTTCTTTCCCTTCCTTCCTATTTCTTCTTTCTTTTTTACTCAGCCCCCTGCCTTCTTTCTTTTTCTCTATTTCTCCCTTCTTCTACGTCCGGCCATGGAGGCCGAAGCCTCCTCCTCCTGCGGCCAGCCCATGCCGCCACCGGCCCACGCCCTGGCACCGTCGGCCCGCGCCAAGCCGATGCCCCAGTGCCGCCGTGCCGCCCTAGCCGCGCGCCGCCCCTATATATATACAACCGCCCCGTCGTCCTCTCCTCTTTCCGAAGTCACCACCACCACCATCTCCCTCTGCCACTAGCCGCTGACATCGCGTCGCCTCCGTGCCGCGCTAGCTATTGCCGCCGCCCGTGCTGTCCTTCCCTCCCGGCGCCCCCTTCCTCACCCTCCCTCGCCCGGTGTCCTGTCCTTGCCTCTGAAGCCATGCCGCACCCCGTCCCACCGACGGAGACCCACTGCCAGGGTCACCTCCTCGCCCTCATCCCGGTGCCGCCGCCGTCCGGACCGCCGCTTGCCATCGCCGAGCCGTGCCCCCCTACACCGCCTGTGGCTTGCCCCTGTGCACAATACAAAAAAAAGGAAAAACTCACTAGATTAATTCCCTCACAAAAATAGTCTCTCCTTCGAAAATAAAAATCCAAAGAATATTCTAGGAATATTCCTTCTCTTTTTATTTCCCTGATTCTCAGCGGAATATTCTCAGATATTTCCCTGATTCCAATCTTTCGGAGTCCATCACTCATCCATCCAGACTCCGATTCGACTCGTTCTTCTTCCTAAATTCTTCTAAAATTGAGCTCTACCTCCTGGTTCTGTTATTTATTTTAATTGATGTTATTTAGGCTGTTTTCTTGTTTGTTTATTTGTTTCTCGTTTGCGATCGTATAGATGCGGGGGCCGAGGAGCAGTTCGCCGCAGGAGACGCAATGTAGGGATAGTACTTGGAGCAAGGCAAGTGCACTTCTTGAATATATTGCACCTAGTTTATAAAATGTTTTGTTTTGAATTCATACACAATTTTATTTATAAATTATCAGATCGGGTAGTAGTAACCTATTTGCTTTTATCCCCGTCCTTGATTATTTAAGTACCTGTTACACCTTGTCACCCTAGTCTTTGTGAGTTGAACATAGGGATCTACTTAGGGTAGAGTAGAATTGCTTAGCCCCGCTCAAGGTTGTTTACAAGCAAAATATAATCCTGATTAATGATATACTTGTCATTGTTTTCATATAAACTGTGTGGCTGTGTGCTATCTGTCTAGTAGCATGTGTTGCACCGTGTAAGAAACAACGAGCGGATCAAATATTTTGGACCGGGGTGATGGGTGGTTCTGTGTGAACCTAGTTAGGGAGTTATGTATCTGTGTGATCTTTACCGGGTACGGTCTGTGTGAGCCTACTCCTAAGCTATGTGCTACTCAAGTGGCTCTAAGGGTCAACTATGTGCTCTTAAGCTGCTACATTCTGCTGTGTGCTCCTTTAGATTTTGGCAAGTTGCCCTGGTCAATCAAGGACTTTACTTCATAAGCCATTGATCTGAGCCTAATGTACAACCACATGTCCTAATGGGAAGGACCTGGCCCAATAAGATTCCGAGTCTTGGCACTGCCAGCCCAGGTAATTAGATGCTAGGTTTTACGGTTAGCCATGGGTACTTTCTTGTTTGTGTGAGGGAAAAATATCTCATGGGGGAAGGCAGTGCTGAGGCGGAGTTTCTAAAAAGCCTGGTTACAGATTTCTTGGCCGCACACAACGTGAAGTGTGACATTTGCGCATGGCCGTTAAGAGGATGATGTATCCTGTGGGTAAAGTTGTACAACCTCTACAGAGTGTTAAACTAATCTATTCGAATAGCTGCGTCCTCGGTCATGGACATGCTCGGTGATTTCATATGAGGTGTCTTGCTTGAGCTGTCTTCAATCGATCTCAGATCAGCCGTACCTTTTCTTCTGCTTCTTTAAGGATGTCAGGCCCAATGATTGTTTCTTCCCCATCCTCAGACCACATGAGCGGGCTGCGGCATTTTCATCCACATAGTGCTTCATTGGGCGACATCTTCAAGCTAGCTTGGTAGCTAACCCTAAAGGGCCTTGTTGATCCTATATTGTGAAATAATTTCATTACAAATAAAATATGTGCTATATTTCTAATAGCGTACCTAATTGCTTTCACCATCCCTTGTTATTGATTTACCTACTCCTTGATTGTCGTAATTTATTTAGGTATTAGTCATATAATGACATTGCTTAGTCATGCATATTTAGATGGTATTATATTATCTGCTTATGATGTGAATATAGATGGAAAGGGGATAATTACTCAGGGTTGAGTGGTTGTCGATGAGTGGATGAAGTGTGGAGGCCATGGGCCCCGGGTACCTCATTACCAGTATATGGGCCACTCGGATAGAGTATGGGCCGAACCATATAATTAGAGATAAGATAGCACCCGGCAAGCCATGCCTTGTATAATAAGGAAACATAGTCTTAGTCAGATAGGTTTCTATCTCTAAGAAGGAAATCCCTTGGCCGTATCCGATTGGGATCCTTATCATGTACCCCTGTCCCCTAGAATATAAAGGGAGGCAGGGCGCCCCATGGGGGCATAGGAAGATCATTGATCACAAACCACCTCAGAGGAATAACACCTCAACTGGACATAGGGTATTACCTCACAACGAGGGCCTGAACCAGTATAAATCTTCTTTGTGTTCCTCTACAATCCACCGAATTCTCCTTCGCCGAGTAGCCCTATAGTTTTATTGCCGGTGCAAAGCATCAACAGTTGGTGCGCCAGGTAGAGCCTCCAGTGAATTCTTCATCAACAAATTCGATGGATCCAACAAACGGAGTCGACGGCAACAAGTTCTCCCCCAGAGACAAGATTTCCTTTGGAAGCCTCGACTTCGTTGCCAACCAGATCGGCAACCTTACCTTGGCCGAAACAGATCTAATCCAGCCGGCCGAGGAGCCAGCCGATGTAGTGCCAGTCCGCCCACAGGACGCCGCAATCTCCTTCCATGACTTACTGCGGCAGTCCTTCACATCGCCAAGCATTGGGACAACTCTCTCCTTCGGCGTCCGACTTGCGCTAGGCCTTGAGCCAGCCCGGCTTGGGCTGAGAAAGGGAGAGATCGTCAATCTCCCACACGGACTCGGCGACGCTGCGGATTTACATCCTGCACAACAGACCCGATCTCCTGCGATTCAGTTTGGACACGGCCAAGTGACGTTTCAGATTGGATCTAGAGAGGTTGGGGTTGTTCTCACTCCGATAAACTACTCGGAGTCCGACTCCAAGTCGGATAACGGTTTGAACACCAGTTCGGACTCTAGTCTGGCGAGTTTTCTCCTCCCCCGCGAGATCTTCATGGCTTCAAAACCACCCTCCGAGGTGCGCCGACTACAAGAGGAGCAACAGGAGGAGGCGCGCTGACTGAAACAACAGGAGGAGGCTGATTGTGAGGCTCGCAACGACGGGCTGCACAGAGTTGGGTGAGCAGCCCAGCAGCAGATTCTCCAAACTAAAGTCGGCGATCACGACGTCTTCGTCACGCCACAACAGAACGTTGTGGCCACCACAACTCTGCTGGACACGCTCCAGCTCGGGCCTGATCACCAGGCCACCCCAACTATCGCCAAGATCAAGGCGATGATCATGGCTGCTGCTTGCCAACAACAACAGCAGCAGTCGGGTGACACCCTAGTACTGACTAACCGGTCGGGATCTCCAGCAGCGGGCTCGTCCACATCACCTCGACGTCGGGCGGCCGGCTCAAGTCAGCCACGCGAGGAGTCTAGGCAAACTACACTCGGCAATACTAATAACAACAACCGGCGCCGTCACCAGTATGATCGCCAGCCTAACCAAGACCTCCGAGAGCGCATACAACATGACCTTCGCCATACAATCAGCGCCCAGCGCCGCGAACGACAAGAAGATGAGCGCCGCCGACTGAAAGATGAAAACGAGCGCTTTGGCCTCCATCACGAGTGGTTTAACCGCCCTGGTCGAAGCCCGAGCCCTCACGAAGACGAAGGCATCCCAACTTTCACTCGGGAGCTACAGGACGTCCATTGGCCAACTGGCTTTAAGCCCACTGGGATCGAAAAGTATGACGGCAAGACAAATCCTGAGTCCTGGCTCACCGTATATACCCTAGCAGTTTGAGCTGCTGGGGGCGACAACAAAGCCATGGCTAACTACCTCCCGGTCGCGCTAGCCGACTCAGCGAGGACATGGCTAACAAGGCTCCCGAGGCGGTCGATCGGTTCCTGGGGAGAACTCAGGGAGCGGTTCATCGCGAATTTTCAGGGGACCTACGAGAGGCCGTCTTCAGAGCATGACCTTTATCAGCTGCACCAGAAGAAGAATGAGTCTCTGCAAGACTTCATCAAGAGGTTCTCCGAGAAGCGCAACAAGATCCCAATGATCTGCGATGAGGCTGTCATCGCCGCCTTCCACAAGGGAGTAAAGGACGCCCCATTCATCGCGAAGTTCACTCGAAAACCACTGCCGTTTGTCCGGGCTCTGTTCGACATGGCCAACAAATACGCCGACTCGGCTGAAGCGGTCGCAGAGGCCCTCGACGAGAAGAAGGAGTCCCGACAGAAGGACCAAAAGGCGAAAGCCGACAACGAGCCGTCTCAAAACAAGTCTGGCAGCCGCAAGCGGAAGTCGGACAACGAGGTGGCCAACATGGAGCGCACTTGGTCGCGGCCCCAGTGGAATAACGACTACCAGAAAGTCATGAGCGGGCCATGCCCCTTCCACCCCATGGGCAAGCACGCGGCCAAAGATTGCTACATGTTAAAGAAGTTTGCCTCCGAGCAAGCTTCATCATCTGGCACCGACAAGGACAAAGACAATCCAGATCAGGGTCCGGCCGACGATTTCCAAGATCCTCAGGCCGAGCTCAACCACATCTTCGGAGGGCCGTCCGAGTACGAGTCCAAGCGCAAACAAAAGCTAACAGCGCGCGACATCAACATGGTCTCTATGGCAAATGCCCCCCAGTACCTACGCTGGTCAGAGATGGCCATTACCTTCAATCGTGCAGATCACCTAGATCGGGTTTCTCACCCGGGACGTTATCCACTCGTCCTGCACCCGGTCGTCAGACACATCAGGCTGAAGAAAACCCTTATCTTATTCGCCAAGACTTTGGATGAGATGAAGATTCCTCATTCAGAACTACGGCCGAGTACTACGCCCTTCCATGGGATAATTCCCGGCCTGTCATCAACTCCATTCGGGCAGATAACCTTGCCGGTAACCTTCGGCACGCGGAATAACTTATGCACGGAAAACGTCTGCTTCGAGGTTGCCGACTTCGAGACCGCATACCACGCGATACTCGGATGACCGGCACATGCTAAATTCATGGCGATACCGCACTATACATACATGGTGCTCAAGATGCTTGGGCTAGCAGGAGTCCTCTCCCTCCGCAGCGACATCAAGCAAGCCTTCACCTGCGACAAGGAGAGCTATGAACTGGCTCAATCACAAGAGGCGGCAGTCGGGCGCGATAGCATTTGGCAAGCCGTCATAACAGAAGTCGAGCATAATCAAGTTCCGAAAAAGGCAGCGAAGTCGGGAATTTCAGCAGACTCTGACACAAAGAAGATCCCCCTGGACCCTTCCGAGCCCTCCAAGACTGCTCTAGTCGGGACCGGACTCGACCCCAAATAGGAAGACGCGCTCGTCACCTTCCTACAAGCCAATAAAGATATCTTCGCATGGAAACCGTCCGACATGCCGAGCGTACCAAGGGAGCTGATCGAGCACGCCCTCAATGTGAAGACAGACGCCAAGCCAGTCAAGCAACAGCTGCGGCGCTTCGCTCAAGACCGCAAGGATGCTATTCGGGAGGAGATTACCAAGCTCCTCGCAGCCGGGTTCATCAAGGAGGTCTATCACCCGGATTGGCTGGCAAACCCAGTCCTGGTCCGGAAGAAAAATGGTAAATGGCACATGTGCGTCGACTACACCAATCTCAACAAGGCGTGCCCCAAGGACCCATTTGTCTTCCCAGGATAGATCAGGTGGTTGATTCCACGGCAGGGTGCGACCTACTCAGCTTTCTCGACTGCTACTCGAGATACCATCAAATCAGCTTGAGGGAGGAAGACTGCTTAAAGACATCTTTCATCACGCCCGTTTGGAGCGTACTGCTATATCACAATGCCGTTCGGTTTGAAGAATGCTGGAGCAACCTATCAACGGGCCATTCAGCGGTGTCTGCACACCCAGATCGGGCGCAATGTGGAAGCCTACGTCGACGACGTGGTGATCAAGACCAAGTCCAAAGAAAACCTCATCGCTGACCTGGAAGAAACCTTCCAAAACCTTCGAAGATTCAAGATGAAGTTGAACCCGAAAAAATGCGCCTTCGGAGTGCCATCCGGAAAGTTACTCGGCTTCATCGTCTTGCATTGCGGCATCGAGGCCAACCCGGAGAATGTCAACGCCATCAAGAACATGGCACCCCCGACTAACCTCAAAGACGTCCTGAAGCTGACAGGCTGCATGGCGGCACTCAACCGGTTTATTTCCTGACTGGGTGAACGGGGTATGCCCTTCTTCAAGCTACTCAAAAAGGCGGACAATTTCCAATGGACTCCGGAAGCCCAGCAAGCCTTCAAAGACTTCAAACAATTCCTTACATCACCTCTCGTGCTGGCGTCACCTTTGCCCCAAGAACCGCTAATGCTATATCTGGCGGCAACCACTCAGGTAGTCAGCATGGTATTGGTGGTCGAGTGATCCGAACAGGGTCATATCCAAAAAATACAATGGCTAGTCTACTTTGTCGGCGAGGTCCTTGCCGACTCGAAGGCAAGATATCCGCAGGTCCAGAAGCTGCTATATGGCCTACTCATCACAATCCGGAAGCTGGTGCATTATTTTCAAGCACATCAAGTCACGGTGGTCACAGCGTTTCCACTCGGGGATGTCCTTCATAATCGCGAGGCCACCGGCCAAATCGCCAAATGGGCACTCGAGTTGATGGCGTTCGATATCACCTTCTAGCCACGGACAGCAATTAAATCACAAGCTCTAGCCGACTTCGTGGCCGAGTGGACGGAAGTTCAACTGCCTACATCAACAGCGAAGCTAGAGTACTGGACAATGTACTTCGACGGTTTCCTACGGATCGGCGGCACCGGGGCTGGAGTCATATTGACGTCCCCCACCAGCAAAAAACTGAAGTACGTTCTACAAATCCACTTCCCGGCTTCCCACAACGTCGCCGAGTACGAGGCACTCGTTCACGGGCTCCGCATCGCTATATCACTCGGCATACGTCTACTGGTTTTGCGCGGGGATTCTCAACTCGTGGAAAACCAAGTCATGAAAGACTGGACTTGTCTCAACAACACCATGGCGGCATACTGTCAGGAGGTCCGCAAGCTGGAAAACAAGTTCGACGGGCTGGAAATAACACATGTCCTTCGTCAATACAACGACCCGGCCGACGAGCTGGCAAACATGGGATCCAAGCAAGAAGCAGTTCTGACTGGAATCTTTGTCGAGCAACTCATGGAGCCATCAGTCAAGAAGAAACTGGCACTGGAGCAGTCAGGAGGCAAACCTACCCCGGCCACAAACCAGGTGCTGCACATATGTCAAGACTAGAGGACTCCTGTTGCCAAATTTCTCCTAGACGACGAACTCCTAGAAGATCGCAGTCAAGCTGAGCAGATAAAGTGTCGAAGCAAAAGCTTCCTACTAGTTGGAGAAGACCTGTACCGAAGAAGCACATCTGGTGTCCTCATGCGTTGTGTCACCACTGAGGAGGGCAAGCAGATTCTGCAGTCGATTCACTCGGGCATATGTGGCAACCACGCCGCATCCAGGACGTTAGTCGAAAAGGCCTACTGGCAGGGATTTTTCTGGCCCACAGCAGTAACAGACGCCAAGGACATTGTTCGCAAGTGCGAGGGTTGCCAGTTCTACGCAAGACAAACAAATCTCCCAGCCCAGGAACTCCAAACTATCCCTATTTCCTGGCCATTCGCAGTATGGGGGCTCGACATGGTCGGGCCTTTCAAGAAAGCGCCAGGAGGGTTTACACATCTATTCGTCGCAGTGGATAAATTCACCAAGTGGATTGAGGCTAAACCCGTTGCAACAATTACAGCGGCATGAGCAAAGGACTTCATCATGAGTATATTATACCGGTTCGGGGTCCCTAACCGCATCATCACCGACAACGATACTCAGTTCACGGGCGGCGTATTCCAAGACTTCTGCGAAGATTTCGGCATCAAGATCTGCTACGTATCTGTGGCACACCCGCGGAGCAACAGGCAGGTCGAACGAGCCAACGGTATGGTCTTACAAGGCATCAAGGCCATGATATTTGACCGACTAGAACCATATCCCGGCCGGTGGGTACAAGAACACCCATCAGTTCTCTGGTCTCTCAGAACCACGGTCAGTCGGGCAACAGGGCAATCCCCTTTCTTTCTGGTCTATGGTGCCGAGGCTATGCTATCGACCGAATTACAGTTCGGCTCTCCATGAGTCCGGGCTTACTGAGAAGATGACTCAAATAACACCTAACTGGTCGAGCTAGATCAGTTGGAAGAAGCAAGAGACACCGCAACAATCCAGTCGGCAAGGTATCTTCAAGGCCTGATTTGCTACCATAATCGCAATGTCCGTGGCCGCGCCTTTTTGGTCGGGGACCTTATCCTGAGGAAAATACAAACCACCAAAGATAGGCACAAATTATCCCCAATCTGGGAAGGGCCGTTCATTATAGCCGAGCTCATGCGGCCAGGCACCTACCGACTGAAGACTGAAGATGGCGTTCTCATCAGCAACTCATGGAACATAGAATAGCTACGTCCTTTCTATACCTGAGTTTTATAATTTTCATGTGTACAGTTTCTCTGACTCACTACGTCGCTTGTATCAACCGAATATTGAGTCAGGGGCTGCATGTATATATGTGTTTTGTCAATAACATACGAGCTTATCCTACTTCAGTTATGAAGCCTTACTACGACTGTCACGTTTGCCTGAGTACAGCTTCTTACTTTGAACGTTTTTATTAAGTTCTGACAGACTAACTTGGCGCATACTACACGGTCAAGTAAAGCTAATGACGACTGAGTGACAAGCTTGGCGGCATTGCACACATATTTACACATGTTTTTTCACAAAAGTGTATACATACCGACTACATAATATGTTGCCCTTACAGACCCAGGTCTCGGGTAATTATCTCGGCAATCGGCTTCACCCGGGCAATCAGCTCCAGTGCCTCCTCGGGCATCGTCTCCTCGGCAAACCCCTCCCCAATGGCTTCAATGTTTGCCC
The DNA here is from genome assembly GCA_003991445.1 of Oryza meyeriana var. granulata. Classification (NCBI taxonomy): domain Eukaryota; kingdom Viridiplantae; phylum Streptophyta; class Magnoliopsida; order Poales; family Poaceae; genus Oryza; species Oryza meyeriana. The sequence continues at coordinate 92,830 of RYFJ01001610.1, forward strand.
TCGGGTAGATGGATTTGGTCATCGCCAGGGTTTGGGCCACACCGGCAACAACATGCTCATCTGAGTACTTCTTCAAGGCACTCGGTGCATTCTCAAGACGTGCCTCTACTTGGGGAATCCTGCTGTAGCTGGTCCCCATAGGGCTGGGATCTATGAGGTCAAGGAGCCCTTTCACGGACCCGACGAGGGCTTCCCGTGACTCCCTAATCACTCTTATCTCCTCTGTGTAAAACCGATACTGGGCCTGGACATTGGCTCTCATGTCTGCCCAGGTCCGCCGGCAAGTAAACTTGTTAGGCTCGGTTGCAGATAGAATGACTAATGGATTGGCTAAGATCATGGTTAGGCTGTGGACTTACTTTCATAGTCGGCCTCCCACCCGGCCACGGTTTTCTCCAGTTCAGCTTTTTCCTTACCGAGCTTGACGACGGCCTCTTTCAACTCGGCCTTCTCCCGATCAAGCTTGGCGTTGGCCTTTGTCAGGTCGGCCTTGACCTTCTCAAGCTCGGCCCTGGCTTCTTCGGCCTGCTTCAGCTGGGATTCCCTCTCTGTTCGGGTCTTTAATTCAGCTTCAAGGGCTGCATGACAGATTAGTCAAGAACTCGACCGTGCGGCCAAGACGCAACTGGGCAGTCAGGAACAACTCAGCTGAAGAAATATAGAAGGGGTTCGGTCAGGAACATGCATTCGAGGACTTACCTCTAATCTTTTCGGCTTGAGCCCAGGTTTCCTCCCTGAGCAAGGTGGCACCCTCTTTTAGCTAGGCTTCCCTCCCCGTGTGACGCACCTCCATCTCGGCCTTCAATGCCTGGAGCTGCTCCAATTCCACGAGGTGGGGAGCCATTTCGACCAGGATCTCCGTCATTGCCTCATTACGGTCGAAAAGTTTCTGCTCAGGGTAGAGGACAAATCAAGAATGGAATCAGACGTCAAAACGAGAAGATCGCCATGACTCTGCCACAAGAATCATACCCCGACTCCCTGGGACCCGCTGATAGCGGCGCGAAGCAAGCTTTCGCGTTCCCTTGTCGCGACAACTTCATCAAGCCTGAAGCTCTTCACGGTCCCGTCAGGCGCCATCCAGGTGAATGTCCGGGGCATCCTATGCGGAGGAGCTTCAATCCGAGGCAGGTTCGGGATCTCTGGTGGCGGCGGCGATGACGACGATGACCACGACGGCGACGGGGTCCCGGCCCCCATGCCGCCGTCCCCCGCGGCCTCGGGGGCTGGCTCGGGGGCTCCGACGACGGCCTCCGCGATGGGCAACGCTTCAGGGGCTGGGGCCTCAACCTCAGCAGCTGCCTCTTGGTCGGGAGGCGGTGGCGACCCTGCAGTCGGGACCACCTCAGTCTCCGCGACTGGGCTGGCCACCGGCTCAGTGGGTGTGTTCGTGGCCGCTGGCTCGGCTGGAGCAGGCTCTTCAAGGGGAGCGGTCGGATTGGTCTCCTTGAGATCGATATCGGCTTGCTTCCTGCACGACGAAACAAGAAATCAAAACACTACAGCAACATGCAAGAATTTTAGAAGGTCCGGAGCATCACACCTCTTGGAGAACTTCAGTTTCCTGCCGGGCGACTAGGGTCCTGGCGGAGCGCTAGCTCCAGTCGCCGGCTCAGTTGGCGTCACAGTCGGTGGTGGCATATCAGCCCAAGTCGGCCCCAATTCCGGTGTGGTTGGCTTGGGCACCTCCGTCCTTGGCAGTGTCTGCTCTGGCCGGCCCCTCGGCGGCGCCATTGCCAGGCTCGGCAATGTTGGGCTCAAACCCGCAGGTCTCAACCTGGGACTTGATCGCCTAGGCACCGCGGCGATGGTGTCCTTTATCTTCAGGCTTCCTGCCACAGCACGCGGCGTCATGGCCCCCTCGCCCCGATACAAAATGGGCTTCTTCCCCGCTCTCTTGGAGTCGGGTTGGGTAGCAGAGGGGCTCCTCGGCCTCTTCTTCGTTCCGACGGCCGACAACGGGCGGGAGTCTTCATCAAACTCTTCATGCCACTATAAGTGAGTCAACAAAATACATCATGCAGTGCTGAGCAATCACAGTTCCATAGGCATTCATCATAGAAGAAGATTAAAGATTACCTTGGTCCGGGGACGAAGGAAGCTATAGGCCGCGACCCGGCTATTATCGTCTTTGGTCGCGATCACCCCTTCGGAGATGTAACCGAACAAGGTCTCGGTCACTACGCTCTTGCTGGCCGACTTGTTGCTTACTCTGTCAAGATCATTTTTGCCTTTAATGGCCCAGCCAAATGCACTCCTCAGCTTCCGCGGCTGGATGCGCCGAGTCAGGAAGCGACGAGCCACCCAAGGTCCAGTCAGGCTAGCCTTCTTGAGGTCATCTAACTTTGCCAATAATTGATGTGCCTGGCCCATCTCCTCAAAGGATGGCTCTGCTGACCAATTTGGTAAAACCACGGGTGGCAAGCCAGTGAATGGGTGCAAGGAGGGAGCCCGATCTGCGCAATAGAACCATTCCTTGTGCTAGCCTTTCAGAGTAGATTTCAAGGGAAGATCAAGATATGTCTTCTTCCCATCGCTCCTCAGCTGGAGACCAGCCCCCCCAATCACACTAATATTACTCTTGGAGGGTTGGGGTTTGATGTGAAACAGATGCCGGAAGAGAATAAAATGGGGTTCAACACCCAAGAAGCACTCACAAAGTAACAAATATGGAGATCTAAAGAATCGAGTTGGGGTTCAAATGCACCAACTCCAACCCATAGAAGTCAAGGACGCGGCGGAAGAAATCCGAAGAAGGAAGGCACAAGCCCCGATCGGAAAAAGAGGCGAAAACAACTATTTCGCCAGGTTGGGGATTTGGGACCAACTCACCCTTAGCCGGCTGCCAGCGAATCACCTCTTGGCTGGGCAACTTCAGTTGACTCTCCAGCAGCTTCAGCTTCACCAAGCCGCAATCTGAAATCGGCCAAGCACTCTCCGGCACACCCGCAAGATTCGAAGCTTTCAGCATGACTGGAAGCGGCAAGATTTGGGGGAAAACAAATCAGGGGCTTGGAACAAACGAAGAGGATTGGAATCGCCCGAGTTCGGGTGGCGAATAGCAGCAGCTAACCCTAGCCGGGCGGGAAGCGAAAAGTTGGGTGCGAAGGTGGAAGATGAAGCGATTGGATGATTTGGGGAAGATGAAGGAATCTTTTTCTCTCTCCCTGCTTTTATAGAGCCGATGCTGACTAGATGGGCTTGGGCCTACACAGTCAGCACTGGGCCACCAAGATATGAGTTCCTACAGTAGCATGCTCCATTTGGGCCGCCCGTAGGCTGAGTTGAAATTATAGCGCTGGTACTACTAACAGGAGCCGATGAGGTAAACAGATATGCTTCATGAGAGCCTTATTGCTAAACATATATGTTTGGGTATCTGTTTTATCCACCAGGTCTCGAGGATATATCCTTATAAGGATCACAAGCTGGTCTTCTTTAAAATTGGGGATGCAGGTATCTCTCTCGGGTACACCTGACCACGTTATGGATTTATTTTCATAAAGTGGCACTCGGCCTACATGCGTGGCCACCAGTTGCCATGAGCAACGTTATTCCAGCCGACATGACACTGAAAAGTCTAACTTTTGAGTAGTGCACTACTCGGGAGAGACTATAAATATCTTTTCCCGCTGACATGATGTGGAGGAGTCTAACTTTTGAGTGTGACGCCACTCGGAAAAGACTATAAACCCCTTTTTCCAGCTGACATGATGCTGAAGAGTCCCATATACGAGTAGCATCCTACTCGGCAAGACTATAAATACATATTCCGACTGACATGAAGTCGAAGAGTCCTACATACGAGTAGTTCCCTACTCGGAAAGACTATAAATCATATTCCTGTTGACATGATACCGAAGAGTCTCATATACTAGTAGTAATCTACTCGGGAAAGACTTCCAGGTTAAAGATCTTTGACTTTATGTTTAATTGTCTTCACAATTAAGCACAAAGTTGGGGGCTACAGCTAATAGGTGCGCCTATTCGGCGCACACTATTCATATATCTTCATGAAGCCCTTCATAGCCTCGCTGCCAGCTGACATGAAGCAGGACTCGGGAAGAAGAAGCACTCAGACAAAAGAGTACTCGGGAGCATCGCACTCGGGCAGTCTTCACCGTGGAGGATGAGCACTCGGCATCAGCTGTGACTCAACTATGAAGGTCTCAGGGGCTACTGTGGAGGCCATGGGCCCCGGGCACCTCATTACCAGTATATGGGCCACTCGGATAGAGTATGGGCCGAACCATATAATTAGAGATAAGATAGCACCCGGCAGGCCATGCCTTGTATAATAAGGAAACATAGTCTTAGTCGGATAGGTTTCTATCTCTAAGAAGGAAATCCCTTAGCCGTCTCCGGTTGGGATCCTTATCATGTACCCCTGTCCCCTAGTAGTATAAAGGGAGGCAGGGCACCCCATGGGGGCACGGGAAGATCATTGATCGCAAACCACCTCAAAGGAATAACACCTCAACTGGACGTAGGGTATTACCACACAACGAGGGCCTGAACCAGTATAAATCTTCTTTGTGTTCCTCTGCAATCCACCGAATTCTCCTTCGCCGAGTAGCCCTATAGTTTTATTGCCGGTGCAAAGCATCGACATGAAGACATAAGTGCCACTCCGTGTTTCACACATGAAACCATTTACGAAAACCAAAAACTTAAAGAAACAAATTGATTTTGACCAGGCAACATGGTTTGAATTGTGTGGTTTTATGAATGGTTAGTGCCGACCTGGACAGTTAAGGATCCGAGTCAGAAGTATGCAGGAAACGATACTCAGTACAACCCATATTATGTGAGTAGGGATAGACCTAGTGGATTAAGTGAACTTGAGCAGGGCGGTACCCTAGTCATTGGTCTGTTCTGGTGTGTGGTGGTGTTGTGTTTTTGTGGAGGAGTTTGTTGCTTTTGCGTGTGTGTGGGTGGGGTGTGTGTTTGAGATTATCCAACCTCGAGCCTAGGATTTCCTCAACCACTGGCGCGAGCGAATGTAGGGCAGAGGGTGCATGAGGGCTCATAGTCCATGGGGCAGGTACGTGCATCTGTAAATAATCTAAAAGCAGTGGCTGTGACAAAGTCTCATGTGTTGGGCATGTCCACGGATTGCGGGTAAAGCGTACATCCACTGCAACGAGAGTTAAATTAATTCTATTCAATATAGTTGTGCTGGTGGTTAGAGGAGCACTGGGACTTGTACTACTCTTGACTAGCGTCTGAAGTTTTGAACTTGCTTAGATTGAGGTTAGGGAAAGGAGTATGGTGGACTACCCTGAAATGCGGGAAGTAGTGTGGGTAGATTTTGGTAAATGAAATGAGGTATACCCCCAAACCAAGGGAAGCTTGGGGAGGTGGGATGTATCTCTCATTGTCGTTAATAAACAAATTGAAGCATAATTGTCTATTCGAGTAAACCGCTTGGTCATAGTGTTATACATAACTAATTTTGTTAAGATTGCTTACTGGAATTAAAACGCAGCCGATCCATGAAACTTCTGTTTGTGAGGCCATGGGCCTAGGTAACCTCAAGGAATTGGTAATATGGCTACAAACAGAAATAGGGTGGGGCTGGCCCATGTTAATTAAAAGATATGTAGAATCGGTTTCAATGTAACGCTTGCATGACTTAAGGAAAGGGTTAAGTCGCTAAGTGGTTACTATTATGTTCTGAGATGAATTCTCTTAGGTCAAGTCCGCAGACTAGGGTTCTTAACCTTGTAAACCTTGCTCTTCGTATATAAGGAGACGCTAGAGCCCCTTGGGGTATAACCAATCTCACTCGAGGTTATATAGCGAAGCAATATACCTACAACTGAAAGTAGGGTATTACCTCCTTGCCGCGAGGGCTGAACCAGTATAAATACGTCTTATCTTTCGAAGTCCATCAAGTTTTTGGTCCGACGATGTAGCCTACCATCAATATTATAGATGAAAAGCATCGACAGTTGGCTTGCGCCAGGGGTAGGGGATTCGTCAAGATGATCGTCATCAAGCCGCGATGGATGCCAATC